>NHZP01000039.1:0-492785 GCA_003313425.1 Pseudopyrenochaeta lycopersici | reverse complement strand
AACCTTGTCTAGGGCAGTGCGTTATTTAACCTACTTATCGTGCTTCTCTACTTAGCTTCCTAAGCTAGATTTATACCTTTATTTAAGAAGAACAACCTGTTAGGTACGCTAATATCTTTATCTTCTCTAAAAGTAAGCTTCTTATAATACTAGTAGATAACCTAATACTCTTTAATTATCTTTACTGTAGCCTTCTTAGTATCCTTAATAAATTAACAGATTAAACTAGGGTTAAGCTAATCTGTGAACAAGTTAGTTAGTTCCTCTAAAACTAGCGGAGAATCCTATCTTAGCTAACAGTTTACAGCCTTAGTAATGTTTAATAATATACTAGTATAATATCTCTAGGAAAGGCCTACTTAACGCCGCTATAGTAATTTAAGTGTCTAGACAGTAACTTTAGCGCGGTAGTTAAGCTTTAAAAGGCAGCAGCAAGCTCTTAATAAGAGCCTATCTCAGGAATTCTATCATAGTTATGTCCTCTTCTACCTTAAACAAACTAAGGCAAGATAGTTTATCGTTACTTAGTTACAGGCCTAGTAGATCCATAAGGCAGCTAGGATAGAGATGCGGACGTAACCAGCCTTGCAAGGCTAACTAAACCATTTAACGTTAGGGAATTTCGCACTGCAACTCTCTAGCCAGTCCCTCTTATTATCCTATCCCTTAATATAACTAGTAGAGTTCTTAAGTCCTAAGTTTTCTCGCTAGTTCTAGTACTTATAGATAATATTATAAAAGCTATGTAGTATCTGCGTATAGTTATCTTTATCTTTATTGTTAAAAGAGACGCTTTCTTAGATAATATCCACGCCTCTACCTAAGTATATAGCTTTAGAGATGTTTAAGTTAACGTAACAGAAGTAAGTCCTATCCTTAGGCTTAGTATATTTCGTGTAGTAGGGGTAGGAAATTAGGTTAGGCTCTTTTCGTAAGACTGCGTACAGCAGCTAGTATTTAACATTACCTCGTATAAGCTGCTGTATTAACGAATAATATATTACCTAACACCAGCTAAGGTTACTTTTACTATTAATTAGCCGCGTGTAGTAGAGGTACATGTTAAACTTTAATTAAGGATTAAGACTAGCTTAGGATCCTTAAAAATCTAGCTAAAGGCGTCGTAGGTAATACTACTGTATTCCTTAAATACTTTAATATATACTCCCTAATTAAGAGCCTTAGTAACTTCGTCCTAGTTAATTTAGACTTAAACTTTTGCTAGGCAATAATAATAGCTCTTTAGGTCTTGATGCGTATAGTCTCCTTAAAACGGGGCTGAGAACAGAACTTGAGTTACTAGGTCCAATTAAAGCTAACCCTATCAATCCTAACAATAGTATAGTATCTTAAGCAGCTAAACTGTGTTTAAAATGCTAAGGCTTTAAGTAAGCAGGCCTATCTTACTAGCTACGTAACAGTAATGTTGCTAGCACACCCTGCGATAGTTAAATACCTGACTACCCTGCCTATCCTTAAGAGTGCTGAAATTTATATACTCTTAATACTAGGTATTAATTAGCTAGACACGCTTACTATTATTTAACTTCCTAGACGTAAGCGACGCGGTTATCTTAACTAGAGTAGACTGTTTATTTATACAGTTATATCCCTTACGCGATTTTACTGTAATACTAGTTTTAAGCGAGATATCTTCTTTAATTAAGTCTTAAACGTTAATACTGTTATTAAGTATTACTAGCAGTATTTCTAACTCTTCGCGTAACTACCTTACTAACTCTAAGTCTCTTACGCGAATCTTATCTAGAGCGAGAGGCTGCGTAGAAGGAAATCTCTAACGCCGCCTAAGACGGAATTTCTCTTAAAGGGCCTCTACTGCCTTAACTTGTTATTAAGTACGCCTGTTTCCTCTTAAACGTTGTTCTTCTAGCTAGATTTCTTAAATGCTTTTAGCTGTAACAGACAGCCTGTCCGTTTAAGGCTTACCTAGCTTCTCTAGCTTATTCTAGATGTCGCTTCCAAACTCTTTACTTATATATTAATAACTAAGACTAGAAGGCTTAATAACTTACGTGCGCCCTCTAATATTTAATAAAGTGGCTAGGCTTTAGCTTCTAGTATGTTAGAGGCAGTTATCGCTAAGGCTGTCGTCTAGACGCTAGCCTTAGTTACAGAATTATTCTTACTATTACTAGTAGCAGGAAGAAGTAACTTAGTCTACTTATAATACCTAAAATAATTCTCCCGCAGCTACTTAGGTAGAATAGGTATATTTAGAGGAAGCTTTATCCCTGCATATAATTGCTTTCTATACTATTTAATTACCTCTGTTTAGAATATCTAGTTAAGGTACCCTTATCTAGAGCGCGTGTCTATATTATTAGCTGTAATCTTAGAGGGAGGTATCTTATACTTGTTAATAATACCGCGCAACTTAGCGTTGCTGTCCTTATAATACTTCTTTATCTAAGTAGGCATATTAGCTATCTACTAACGTACTTCTTCCTAGTTAGTAATATTAATAAATCTATCTTACCTCCTCCTCGCAGATTATTATTAATAGTAAAGAGCTATATTAAGGAAGGGAGCAAGGTTATCTAGCGAGGTCCTGCGCAGTAACTATTAGACTGCTGTTACGCTAGAGTACAAGTATACTACCTAAATAGAATATAGAATAAGAACCTACCTTAGTACATGCTAATAGTGTTCGTCTAGATAGGCAAACGCGCTCTCTATCTTCTTTTTCCTCTTCTTCTTATAAGTATCTATATCCTTAAGTATAGGATATTACTGCTTAAAAGCAGCGACGCCTCTATACTATAACATTAGGCTTAGTCTTCTTTTTAGAAATTCTCTAGTCGCGATAATAAGAGTTAAAGTCTTGTTAAAGTAAGTCGCTAAGGCTACTATCTAATTATCTACTATACCCTTCTATTTAACAGGCGAGACTTATAGCAAGCTTTAAACCTAAGTATCTACTGTAATCCCTGCGTGCTAAGGGACTTTAACATTACTATAACGCTTAAGCTTAGTTCTGTAGTCTTTAATAGCTTCTTTACTAGTAAATCGCACAATCTCTATTAGCGCAGGCTTAATTGTAGTCGTAGTTAGTTAAGGATTTAGGTTTAATAGTAGGGGTAGACGCTTCCTAGGCTGTTTAGGTGTCTGAGGCGGCTGTAATATCGCTTGAAGTTTATACCTAACAGGCACTCGTGTGTTTACCTTAGAAAGTTTTAATAGATAGTAACAGGAAGCAAGAAAGAAAAACTCAGGCCCTGTAGGATTAACTACAGGCTTAAGATTTAGAAGGGGTTTAAGTAGTAGAGGGTATCTTTCCCTCCCTAACTTTACTTAAAAGCCCTGCTAAGGCTCGTTAACGTAGTAAAAAGTAAAGTTACTATTATTTTAACTCCTTCCTATTACCTAATTAGCTAGTATAGCAGGTCCTCTTAAGAGTTAGCTACTTAGGAACGTTTCCTAAGCAAGTCTTATCTTACTACTAAACGCAGCTATAAACTCACCTTTACACTTTAAAATATTAATTATCTTATCTTCCACCTCCTTTAATTAATTCTGTATCTTTAAATTGTCGCTCCGTGGCCTCGTAGTTGCGTTACAGCTGTTAGCGCAGATATCAAGTTATCCAGCTAATTAGATTTCAGCAGGTCTTACTAAGCTCACCTAGCAATTACTAATTAGCCAGATTCTTTAACACCCTAGTTTCTCCACTATTTTTAATCGCGCAGTAAGGAGATCGACCTCCCAGCAACTCTAAATAATGTTTCGTTTAATTTTAACTTATTTTTATATATCTAGGAGGTTGCGCTGCGTGTGTGTAATACTAAATATGTAAAAATATGCGAAAATTTAACAAAGGAAATACAGCCCCTCCCCTACTTTAAGATAAAAGCCCGTCCCCTAGGCTTAAGCAAGCTTATCTTCTAAGTTAGAATTAATTTCTAAATTAAGTATTTAAACATATTATTATCTCTTAGTCTCTGTTAAAGATCTTAGTATAATAATAGGATAGCTACGCGTAGTTAGCTGTATTATATCTTTAAATAAATCTAAGTCTGTAGGAGGATTATTCTCTTTCTCTTATAACTAAATCGCGTCTTAGTTAGGATTCTTAATAACTGTAAACTTATTATCTTAAGAGTTATTAGATTAAGCAGGCAGTAGTAAAAAGTTAGCTTTAGCATTCCACAACGAAGGATCCTATAGCTTTACACAACCTTAATACTCCTAAGCAACCTTACTTTTATCTTAAGGTACCTACAGTTTAAGTCTCTATCCTAGAGTAGTATTTCTAAATCGCGTGCTGTTAAGGTCTATAAGTTAATAGTTACCTCTATCCTAGTTAGCATAAAAGACTTTGTATAGTCCTAGCTATCTACTCGCAAGCTTCTTATCTCTTAACATGTTAATGTCTCTAGCTAAGTCCTACATTAGTACAAAGTTATTATCTTTAATTTCTTCTTAATAAATCTCCCTATAATTATCCTAATATTCCTTCTTTTTACGTTATAGGCGCTTAGTTCTTAACACTACGTCCTTAAGAAATTAATCTCTTAAATCTAGCTATATAGCTCGCACTGCTAATAACTAGCCTCTTAATATTACTTATCTAAATAGCAATGTCTGCTATGTTAGAAGAGTAAGCTTAATCAGAAGTACTAGATTCTAACCAGTAACTAACTAATAAGGAGAATATCTAGTCTAACTCTAAGTAGAAATTCTGTCTACCTACAATACTGTTAGAAGATTATTAACCTAAGGTCTAGGAAGCTTTACTAGTGCGTTACATATTAGCTTATAACTACCCTTAATTTTTCCTATAGCCTAAGGGTTATATACTAATACCTAGATCCTCCTAATACAATAAATCTTAGTAAGGGCTTTAACTACCTTTCTAAAATTAGGTCCGCCGTCTATAGTAAGTATCCTTATTATACTCTAGTAACATAAGATTTCCTTATATAAAAACTTAGCGATAGTAGATAACTTATTATCAGCTATTACTCGTGCCTCTAGCTATCTACTAAGGTATTCTTGCGCAATTATAATAAATTTCTTTCCTTAATAATACAGTATGTAAACAATGTCTATAGTAACTCGTTCCTATAATGCGTAATAGTAGGTATTTATTAGCATCTCTTACTTGCGACTTAATAATCTCCGCTAGCACTGTTCACATAATATAATCGTGCGTTACACCTCCTTATATATCCTTTCTTACTAGTATTATTAAGTAAGCATTAAATAGACGCTGTTTACTCCTCTGTAACTAATCTATTAATATACTTCCTATATAGCTACAGTCTTTAGATTAGGATTATCTATAACTTAATAAATAGCTATATTCCTTATAGACTTTTAGAACAGATAGCCTTCTCGCACAAAGAAATTTATTACCTTCTTTTTCTACGCTTAAAGTTGTGCCCTCGTAAAGCCTTTAGGCTTCTTAAATCTTATTAAGAACTAAGTAATTACTTCTAACTCGTCTAAGTATTACTTATTTAGTACCCTACTCGTCTTAGCAGGCGAGGTAAACTTAAGGTTAGTAACTAGGTTTTTAATAAAATCTTTAAGGTCGTCTTTAGTCTTATCTAGCTATTCCTATCCTTCTAGCTTCAGATATTATAACAACGTATTAGGAACAATATTCTTCTTTCTAGGAATATACTTAATATTAAAGTCCTAAGTAAGGATAGCTGCGAGCTACCTATTTTAGACTAACCTAGGAACGTTAGGCGATAATCTGTTAAGTTAATAAATAAGCGTCTAAGCGTCTGTTTTAATAGTAAAATATTATCTATATAGCTAGGTTCTAAATTTCTTTAGCGCCTATAATACTGCCTTGCACTTAAGCTTTATTAAGTGCTAGAGACTCTTAGCTTTTAACTATATTATACTTTTAAATTAACACAGATATCTTTTTCCGTCTGCTCTAATCTGTTTAAGAGACGCGCCTACGCCTTCTTTACTTGCGTCTACTACTATAAAAAGTATACCTCTATTCTTATAATTAGGACTCGCTAACGCTGGGGCTAAAGTAATGTATTGCTTTAAGGTACGCATAGCCTCTTATTAAGCCCCCTGCTATGTCTATTTAACGCTAGTCCTTATTAACTAGAATAAGGGCTTCGCGCAAATAGCAAAGCTAGGCACCTATATCCTGTAGTAGACACAGATACCTACAAACGCCCTTACTTCTTTCACGTTTCTACATTCTAGCTAATCCAGAATCTTAGCTACTTTCTGTTAATCTAGATATCTCCCTTGCGCAGTAACCTTATATCTAACTACCCCTAATCTAGAGACTCCCTAATAACACTTCTTACCTAAAACTATAGCTCTAGCTCTTTCTACGTTAGCTAGAGCCCTATCTAGCTGCTAAATATGTTCTAACATATATCTTCTTACTCTAGGAAATACTTCTTCTCCTCTATAGTTAGTTTTAGGACCGCTAGTAGTAATATTATCTATAAAAGGAATAGTATATAGCTAATAATCCTTTATAATCTTTATAACTACTCGCTAAAAGACTGTAACTAAGTTAGTTACGCCTTGAACTATTATACAGTATCGAAGCAAACTAACCAGCGTATAAAAGGTAGTTATATCTCTACTATCTAGATAAAGTGTAATCTAGTTATATCCTAAGAATAGATCTATAAGAGACAGAATACAACATCTACTAAAACGCTTAGAGAATTTATCTGCTGTTAGAGGCAGATTAGCATCCCTAAGAGACACTGCGTTCATCTTAATTAACCTAAGTATTATCTAATAACTCTTATCCTTCTTTTTAACTAGAAACTATAAGTTTCTGTACTAACTAGCGCATCTTTCTAGTACCCCTCTATTAAGTCTGTTATTAAATATTGTAACTACCTCTTCCTTAACAGCTCGCGCTATTAGGAACAATTTTTCTTACTAAGCTTTATATTTAATAGTCTGTATCTTATATAGAGGACATACATCCTTAATAATTTATCCTGTCTTAGAGAAAGTAAAAGCAATCGCGCCTTCTCTATTTATTAATATTTTAATAAATAGCTAAACTTCTAATTTTATTAACTTAGATCTAAACTTTTGTAAGGCTAGCCTTTCTAGTATTAATCTTATGCCTTATAGGAATACTATATATCTATATTTAAAAAGGTAATTAAAAGGCCCTATATTAGGAGGTCTCAGACTTTTTCTTAAGAGTTGCAGTTTAACAGCATATCGCTTCTAATCCTTACGCCTAAACTCCTTAATATCTAATGCCGCAGGAATATCTATAGGTTGTACCTTATTAGCTACCCTCTTATGTAAGGTATTAACCTAACTATCTGTACACTTCCTTCTCTTTTCCTATTGCGCCTGACAGTTAAGTTCACACATAACTGAAAAAGACTCTAATTCTTGCACAGCTAAAAGATCCTTAGAGGCTCTAACCGCATAGCTTATTACTTGCTTTGCTTATTCTTTAAATTGCTGCTTATCGTTAGTCGTAAAAACAGGTAAAAATTTGCTAAATCCAACAGAAGCTTTAATAAACTTAGCCTCCTAAATATACTTAACCTAAGCATAAGATAAATAAGATTCTAAACTAAAATATCGTCCTAGGTATCTTCTACTTAAATCTAGACACTCCTCCCTAGAAAGGGTGTCTACTACGTGTTTTCCTTATCTTTAGGAGTTAGTATATAGTCTCTTAGATGCAGCGGAGCAGGATTAGAGGCTATAAAGACAGCGTTCCTGTCTCTATTCTTAGAAATAATCCTGCACGTAATCCTTCCATATACGTTATACTGAATTAATAACCTTGCTAAAGCGCACTAAGGTCCACCTAAAATCGCTAATCTCGTCAGGTTTCGAACAATCCTAAAGTAACTAACAACAGTTACCTCTCCTACTTTAACTAGGACACTCCACGCAGTTCCTACAAAAGGATTAGTGCTTCTATTCGCAGTAACTACTCTATCTTAATACGAGCTACTTTACTTATAGTCTTTATATGTAAGTTTTAATGCCTTAGCCGCACTATATCTTAAAAGGTTTATCTATACGCTAGTGTTAATAAGATACTTTACTGTATGCCTATTGAATAAGGCCTAGCAGGTTAGAAGGTTATACTACACGTAGGCTATACCTATCTTCTTTTAAATTATTATAGCTTCTTATTTAGTAGGATCAACTAAAGCTTCATACTAAGTGTTATATATTCCTAGGGCTTTATGCCTAGTTTATGTATTAAAAGTCCTAAATTATATTAAGTTAAGCTCTAAATTCAGTCCTTTTTCGAGACTAACTATCTCTACTTAATTTAATTTAACCTTTTCTTTATTAAAAAAATGCCTCTGAACATCCCTAATAACATAGGCAAACGCAGGGTTATGCAGGGTAAGGCACTGCAGTGTCAGCCAATTAGGTTCCAACAGGTCTCGCTTAGCTAACCTAGCAATTACTAATTAGCTGGCCGGCCTAATACTTAATTCCACGGCGTTCACGCTAGCTAACAACGCGGTAGGCTTATCAATCGCTTTCAATATATTTCTAACTTATTTTTAAAGCTAATATTAGCTTATAAGGTCCCTAAAAGTCACACTACGCACCTCCTAACGCAGTATAGTAGTAGCGATACAGTTTAGATGCGGGCCTAGTAAATAACAGAGCTCTGTGTTAGTAAGGCTGTTATTCTAGTTCTTCTTTTTCTTATTCTAACTAACAAATTTAGGCTTAGCTTTTAAATCCTAAAAGCTTCTATTGTTATCTAGAGGCTGTATAAGAGAGAATAGCTTATTATAGGCTTAGCTGGCGAATAGAATTAGCTCTACTCGCTCAAATTCCTTAATATCTATTAGTTTGAATGCAGTGTTACTCCTTATAGTAGGCATATAATAGTCCTTAACTGTAACTCGCTTTAGTTGTTTAGAATAAGGAGGTTTAGCAGGAGCTTACTTCTGAACTTTACTCTGCCTAACTTTCTTAAGAACTAAATCTTTCCTAACATTCTGACGCGTTTAAGAGCGTGTTGCTACATAAGTTAAGCTAGTATTTACTACTCCTTCCTTAAAAGTACTAAGAATAATGTCCTGAGATGTAACCTTATCAAGGGCAAAACACGCTTTAGTTAAGCCTCTTAGTAATATCCTAACGTTCTAAAAGTTTAGTAGGTCCTTAGCCAGGCTTATAGCTATCCTGCTATATCTATCTTCTGTAATCGTATTCGTATTAAGACTAACTACCTTCTATTACTGCACAGCTAGTAGTCTAAGCTTTTAATATTAAGCAGGCCTTAAGTCTACTCTATCAAACTTCTCTAGACATACTGCTAATACTAGCTAATCTAAGATATTGTTAGTAACTCTGTAATACTCCTAAATTTTCTATTTTAACTAATAGAGCTGCAACGTTTAGAGTGCAGTTCCTTAGATTTGCCCTAACCTCTTATGCGAAGGACTAAAATAGTAAGTTTTATATCTAACTTCTCTATTCTACTTAAAGCTAATCTAGCTAAGACGTAAAAGTAGCTAATATAGCTCACATTCTCTAGTAATGTAACTAGGGAGGTTGCACATATTATAAGTGTTTTAATATTCACGTCCTTAGATAGTAATTACGCCTTACTAAGGATTCAAGTTACGAGGAGCCGTCGTCATGTACAAGCCATCATTCCTTTCTAATAGTGACTGCTTGGCATTATCTCTTAAGACAACTTGGCTGATGAAGTACGCGTACGTAGCTGGGTTCCTCAGAATCTAACTAAGCTTAGGATAAACCATCATCTCGTTAACCTCAGCTAGGCTAATCTTCCAGTCGCTAAGAGCTAAAATAAGGTCTTAAACCTCTAGATCTACACTAGGTAGAAGAGTAGGCCTAGCTTCCTCTTAAACCTTACTTTTCTTATAGTTATTAACTACATCTTTTAGCTGCTTAGCTATTAATATTTTCTTTTCTTAACCTAGAATCTAGTGTGTAAGCTTAGCCTCTCTTTCTATATAGCTAGGGGATATCTGTTTTATCCCCTCTCTCTAGCGGTACACGCGCTTAAGATACGTGTAAATCTTCTTAATATTAAAACTCTCTAGCTTGTCTAGAATTAGTCCTTTATATATATAGATAAAGATTATGTCCTAGTCTTCTCTTAGAAGGCCTCTAGCAAAAAAGAAGCTAGCCTCTATCTTATGCAGCTAGCCTATCTTAATATAAGCGTTACTGTACGCCGCGAAGTTAGTTAAATACTCAGATAGCCCTAGGAATTTTCTTAACGTCTCAGAAACATAGGTCTCTAGGAACGCTTACGTTCCTATGCGTTAAGCTACATCTTAATCGTGCTAATACTCTTTTATTACTTCTTAAAGCTTCTTCTAGTCTAGCACCCTATATAGCCTTATTTTCTTAATAAAGCTTCTACACATAGTATTATAGAAGTCTAGAAAGATTCTTATCTTTTAATAGTTGTTATAGCTGCTATTATCTGCCTAGCGATTAAAGTTATCTAGGAACTTAGTAACGTCTTTTCCTGTAAATAGAAAGTCTTTCCTCGCCAGCCTTATAGGTACGAGTACTTTACTAGTATCTATAGTGTGTTTCTTAATAACCTTAATAGCAGGCGTAAGGTCTAATCTAAATAATAACAAATCTAGTGTTAAGTTAGCTATAAGGATAGCTAAAGGCTGAATCCTGAATAGGCTGCTGCAGCCCTTCAGTATAACTAAATAAGGAGACTGTAACTACTAGGCAGTTCCTTGCTAACGCTAATAATTAACTAAAATCTAATACTGTACTACTTCTAAATTATTTCCTAATCGTTTATAGTTATTCTTATTTTTTATTTTCTGTTATCTTATTCTTGTTCGTCTTCTTATCCTGCTACTACTAAGTTAGCTTCCGCTCATATTATAGGAAGTCTTAATTTATCATAGCAAGATAACAAGGATACAGCCTTAACAGAGCTAGTCCCTATCAACTCTTAGCTCTAAAAATGTAGAGGGGGTGGCCGCAACAGCGCCATCCCTCTCAAAGGTTCCAAAGGCTGGCCGCAACAGCGCTATCCCTCTCAAAGGTTTGTCAGAGTCAAACAGACACCCAGCTCTTTCTAGGTAATCCTATAATCTCTGTATCGCAATATAGCGCTCTCATATTTATGTTTTCAACATTAACAGTTCAATGCTATGTAGGCTTTTTCTACTCTTATTAGCTGTAGCCTAACTAGAACAGACTGTTGTGCCCCTTAGGCTTCGCCATTATATATAGAGTTAATAAGGTAGTTTAGCACAATCCCGCAGTTCTAGTGTTATAAATGAGAGGTAACGTTGGAATTAAACGTGCGTAAATAACAGGAGCAGCCCTGCCTGTGCAGTCTGCTAGAAACAAAAGTAAGTATAGAGCCTAATTAAAAGTAATAAACAAAATAGTCTGAAATCTCATTAAATTGACATAGCTAATGCACTAGCTACTTCGCAAAATCTCAGTTTTGAAGTAAATTCTCGTAGTGTGTGGTGCATGGTGCATCACGTTTAGTGCATGAGGTTGAGATCTCTCGCATCTCCAAGTTTTATCACCAAATTTCGCTGACAAAGGAAACCCATCATCACCTGATTGCCCAGGTACCCTGTGCAACGGCACATTACCTTTCACCTGCGTCTAGTAACTTGGCAGGATCGTTACCTTTCACCTGCGTCTAGTAACTTGGAAGGATTGAACCCTTTCACCTGCGTCTAGTAACCTGAAAGGATTGAACCCTGACATATATAACTGTAATTATTATATTAATATATATAGATAAGTTTAGGAGTTATCGCAGTATGTAGGGTAAGAGGAATTTGAGATTATTAACGCGCGTACAGATTTCTGTATTGCTGCAAAGTCTAAGTAACTACAATTATGTCCGTTACGACGGTTGTTCCGTTACGAAGGGATGCACGTTACGCTTTCATGTTGACTGGATTGGGTAGGTTTGCAGAGATTTGACGGCGAATGTAGATATATGGATGGCGCCATAGTGTGGTGAAGGTGATGAAGGATACATTGCCACATTGGGTACAAGTTGCCGAACACGTGCAGCCTGGTACTCGGATTTAAAGGGCGATGCAACACATTAAATCGCCTGCAAACCTTTCGCTCGGTACTGTAAACGTAAAATCTGGCGGGATGCTGCTGCTGTTGCCTGCATTTGACGGACGCCGTGATACGTGCACCAAAAGATATCCTTTCTTGATCGATGCAGGTGTGTGGGTCTTCGCAGTGCTTGCTGACAATATTGGGGAGATGCGCTAATTATGTTCCAGATATAAATCAAGTTATATCATGCAACTGAATTGGCATGCTTTAACGTTGGAAGCTTTTGTATTACACATGGACGCCGAGGTTGTCGGTCACAATCACAGGATATGGCAAAATAATTGTGGAACAAAGGTCGGGTGCATGGCGCACAGGCACGGCGACCATACGCTTTTCGAGTTGGCGGGGAAGCAGGGGTCTGCCGTAGTTTCGAGGCCCTTCTGGAGACGGCCACATCGTCCACGAGCTTCCCATCGTCACCACGCATCTTTCCGGCTTCTGTAACCGTAGCAGTAGTCTCTATATTCAATCGTGTCCGCATTGCCCAGCTGAAAGCGTGATGGCTTACTGATCTCACGCTACTCTAACCAAATCCCTGCGCATCTCTTTTCTGGCTGTGCCCCAGGTATCGGCCCATCGCAACTCTGGTACGCATCCCCCAGCACACCGCCGAACGAGTCGAGGGAAACTTGTGCTGGCGCTGCTTGTGCTTCGCCATTACTCTGCTTACGCCCTTTCCTGCCAGATTCTTCACCAACGCCCCCAATCCAATCCCACCGATCCAAAAGTGGCTACCCACTTCTAATTCCCACCTCCCACCGTCCACGCGAATACCCTTTGGTCAACTCGAAACGGTTTATACTTGAACAATGGCATCCGAAGCAGTGTCTGCCTCTGCCACCGAGGGCCTCACCCCCGCGCAGAAGCTCATGGAGCAGCACGACCACCACGTCACCGTCGAGGATGTCGTCGACGAGGAGGACATCGCCCATCCGCCGCCCTCTGCCAAGTCCGCCGCTGACGGCTCTGCTCCCCTCAGCGAGAAGGCTGCGGGCAAGCAAAAGGCCCAGGACGCCCCTGCCCCTAGCCCTGCCCCCGCGAAGAAGCCTGCCCTGAACACGTCGTCTGAGGAGGCCTTCCCAGCCCTCGGCCCTGTCAAGCCTCGCGCCCAGGCTTCGGTCGCCCCTACCTGGGGTAAGAAGCCTGCTGCTGTCACTTCCAACGGCGTCAATGGCGGTGCAGCCAGCAACAACACCTCTCGCTCCTCCACCCCGGCCTCCGGCTTTGGCACCCCGGCCTCCATCACTGTTGGCCGCGGTCCTGTTCTCCCCACAGTGAACATCCCCGGCAAACACACGGAGCGCATCTCCTTCTCCCCCAACCAGCTCACTCCCCGTGCACAGCTCAAGAAGCCCGTGAACGACATTATTCGCGACATCAACAGGCGCTCCAAGGCGAAGCTCGAATACAAGTCTGGCCCAGGAGGAACTGTCATCTTTGAGTCTACTGGCCCCGTTGAAGCTGTCAGGCAGTCCCTTAAGGAGATTGCTAACGAAGTTGGTTCAAAGGTAGGTTATCCAATCGCTGTTAGAAAAATATTGCTAACCAAGAAAAAAGCAATCTGTCGATGTCCCCGTCCCCGCCTCTGTCCGCGCCCATATCATCGGTCGCCAAGGTTCCAAGATTCAGGAGATCAGCAAGCGCACTGGTGCTCGCATTCAGGTCCCCAAGGCTGAGGCAGGTGAGGATGAGGATACTGTTGTCAATGTTCACATTGAGGGCAATGCCTTGACCGCCGAGATGGCTCGCCGCGAGATTGATGCCATTGTCAACGAGCGCACCTCTACTGTGAATCTGCGCTTGAAGGATATTCCTGCAGAGTTCTATCCTTTCCTTGCTGGTCCCCACAATGTCCATACCGACAACCTGGTTCAAGGCAGGGACGTGAATATTCAGATTCCTCAGTACCACACTTGGCGCTCTCAGGCTCCGCCTCAGGGTACTCGCAACCAGCCAGTCCCCTTCGTCCCGCAGGCCAACTTCCCCATCCAGGTTTCTGGTGACCGAGTCGCTGCACAGCAGGTTCAGGCTGAACTTGAACGCCGGGTTCAGCAGCTCCGCCAGCAGCTGGCGATTGAGCAGCGATCCATTGAGCGTGGCCGACACCAATTCATCGTCGGCGAACGGGGCGGCTCTCTGCACGATTTCTTGGAAGAGACTGGTTGCAGCATTGTCTTGCCCCCCAATTCGGACGATAGCGAGACGGTGTATATTGTTGGCCCTCCCAACAAGATCGAGCAGGGTATCAACAAGCTTGAGGACCTTGCTGCCAGCATGACCATGGCTACTGCGGACGCTGCCCGCGAGCACAAAGGGCCCAATGCTCAATCACATGCGCACAATCTCACCCGGTACCTGCGTCAACGTCAGGCGTTGGCCGAATTGGAACGTCAGCATGAGGCTAGCATTGTCGCTCCTACTGATCGTAACGGACCGACCGGATGGGAGATCTACGCAAGGAACGGCAAGAACAGCATGAAGGCCCGTGGCGATGTCATGAGTGTCTTTGCTGGTCACCCACCAAGTAGGTTCGCCACTATGGACGTTGACCCCTTCTACCACCCTTTCTTGAGGCAGCGCAATGCACCAAAGGTTCGACAGGACCATGGTGTACATATTGTCTTCCCAGATGAATCGGAAGAGTCTCCAGAATTGGTCCTTGTCTTTGAGGGCACCGGCCCATACGACGAGTACTCCATTCCCCGTGGCGCGCCCTCGCCTGCTGAGGTCAAAGCCTACCAACAGGGTCTCCAACAGGCCCAAAAATTCATTCAAGCTCTGACGAGCAACCAGCCGAAGATTGAATCGCGTGGTTTCGAGTCTAACCCTAAGTTTCATCGCAAGATTGAACAGTTCATCAACGATGAGCAACAAGGGCTTGCACACGATCAAGTTCCTGTGCAAGGTCTGTTTGGTCAGCGACGCCCTGAGGCTCATAGCCGCTCAAACAACAACTTTGCTATTCGCGGTCCCTCCAACGCTGTGGATGACTTCAACGCCAAGATCCTTGCATTCATTGAGCAAGCAGAGAAGGACGAGCTTGAGCGCAACCATGTCACCACGTTCGATTACCCACAAAAGTATGCGAGCCATTTGGTCGGCAAGGGTGGTGAGAACATTCAACGTCTACGTCAAAAGTACGATGTTGATGTGCAGATCAATGATGGCAAGGTAGAGCTAAAGGGCCCTTCAGCCAAGGCTCAGCAGTGCAAGAAGGACATCCTCGACATGGCCAAGAAGCTTGAGGATGAGGCCATTCACGTACTAAAGGTCAAGCCGCAATACCACCGTGACCTGATTGGTGCCGGAGGCAAGCAGGTTGAGCGTTTGCAGGATCGTTATGGTGTTCGCATCAACTTCCCCAGGCGAGCTCAGAACGACGACGACGCTGCCACTGACGCTGCATCCCAGCGAAATTCTCGAGGCCAGAACCAGGACGAAGTCATTGTTCGAGGTCCCAAGAAGGGTGCTGATGGAGCTCGCGACGAAGTGCTTAGCTTGCTTCAGTACATCATGGACAACTCGTTCAGTGATACTGTCAATGTTGCTCAGAGTCAGGTCCCGCAATTGATTGGTTCCGGTGGTCGCGAGATGGAGAATCTTCGTCTCGAGACGGGTTGCCAGATCGATGTGCCCGGTGCTCGTGAAGGTGCTGATCCCTCTGGCCGTGCAGAGATTAGGCTCAAGGGTACCAAGAAGGCGGTTGAGGATGCTAAGAGGATTCTGCAGCAGCGTGCCAAGGTTTTCGATGACACTGTCGTCGAGACATTGGATGTCGACAGGAAGCATCACAGGACCCTCATTGGTGGCAGCGGGGCAAACATCCGCTCCATCGTAACATCTGCTGGCGGGCCTGACAATGCTCGCGATTTGGCGCGCATGGTGCGCTTCCCACGAGCCGAGTCCGACGAGTCAACCATTCGTATTGAAGGTCCCAAGACCGTTGTGGAGAAGATTGTTGCTGCAATTAAGGCTCAGGTCTCGGTTCAGGAGAACCAGACCTCTGAAATCATTGAAGTCTCTCCAGACAAGCACCGTCTGCTCATCGGTCGCGGTGGCGAGACTCGTCGCTCCCTAGAAGCGCAACTCAAGATTCAACTCGACATTCCTAAGCAGACCACCACTGGTGCTGCCCGCAGTCAAGTCAAGATTACTGGTGAGCCAGCCGCCGTTGAGAAAGCCAAGGAACACATCCTCGAACTTGTCAAGGGCCAGGAGGGCGAGACGGTTGAGGTGCCTCGCCACCTCCACCACGCAATCTCGGACAATGGCCAGTTCTTCCGTCAGCTCCGCAACCAGCACAAGGTCACTGTTGATCACGCTGGCCAGCAGCTCCCGCCTAAGCCTGCTCAAGCTGAGGCTGGAAAAGCGAGAAAGGGCGCCAACGGTGCTCTGCCTTTGATCACTGATGATGCTACGAGTGGAGCTGACGAGCACTCTTGGGAGATTGTGGAGAACAATGCTCCCAAAGAGGGCGCTGACCTTTCTGCCACTATCCCTTGGATTCTGCGCGGCCCTGCTGAGAACCTCCCGAAGGCTCGCCAAACCCTTGAGGCTGCCATCAAGGCTGCTTCCAAGCCCTCTGCCACGGGCTATCTCATCCTGCCCGATCCACGAAGCTACAGGTAAGCTCAAGCATGTTCACTCTTCAAAAGATATGCCTACTAATATGCAATAGACTCGTTGTCGGCTCTGGTGGTAGCACCATCAACGAACTTCGCAAGAAGACCGGTACCAAGATCCAGGTACCCCGTGACCAGGCCAAAGATGAAGCCATTGAGATTGTCGGCACCAAGGAGGGCTGCGAGCAAGCTCGTCAGCTGATCCTCGACATTGTGTCCAAGGGCGGAAATGGTGGTCGCAAATAAACGACGTTGTATCTGACAGACCAAGAGATATGGGAAGCGCGCTAGTGATTGTCCGCGTAGGAGTATAAAAAATGTTATTAGAGCGTGGTGTTATGTGCCAATACTCGGGAATTGGTATGGGGTAGACTGTCACTTCAGCGTCTGATCTATTTTGCCCGGTTTTTGGCATGAGTTGAGCATCTGCCTCTTTTATCTTCAAAACCACATGATTGTAGAGCGTATGAAATAAAAGTTTATGACGTTTCTGTATATCAAATAGCTTCTGACAACGCATTATATTTTGAGTGAGTGATGTATGCGTCGCTTTTCTCGTCCTAGTTATGTGCTACGGGTTGGCCAGTGAGAGTAAAATTCGAACGTGACAACGTCGTTCAAGCGACGGTCTGTGTGCCATTTCAATGCGGAAGACAGAGAGTATGGGGCAATGTGCAGGCGCTTCGCATATACTCATTGACTACGGTCGAAACCTCTTAATTTCTCACTATCACTGTCTTGGATGATCTCCCCACTACCAACTAAGCATCATCGTCAAATCCAAGTCCATCGACATTTCCCAAGAACTCCATGTTGCCCTCGCCAGCCATTAGTGCCTCGACATCAATCCCACCGCTTGTCAGATATCTCGCGCTAACGCCTGTATTGATCCTCTGGCTCAAAAGGCCCTTTAATTCTGCTCTCAAAGCCTGCATTTCGCCCTTTGTCATTTCGCTCGCTTCCTTTTCCTTCTTCTTTCTTCCCGAGCCACGGCCTCTCTTTCCCTTTGCTTCTTTCTCGAACTCCTCGCTGTCGTAGTCAATACCTAGATCTTCGGCAGCTTGCCTCATGACGTCGTCTTCGGTGTGTCTCTTCTCCTTCGCAATGACGGTATCAGCCAGCTGTTTCGAGATTGCGGCGCGAGGTCGGAGGCGCGATACAATGCGCCGATCGATGTCGAGGGTGCGGATGAAGTGTGCCGTTTTCTTCGACTTGGGCGCTTCTCCAGCCCGAGCATGCACTTTTGCAACAAGCCTTCGAACGCCGGCGACTTCTTCTGGGGCGCAGATCAAAATACTGATACCTGAGGCATCTGCACGCGCGGTACGTCCAGATCGGTGCACATAGGTATCAGCCGCACGTGGCAAGTGATAATGGATAACCAACTCGACTTGGGGAATATCGAGACCTCGAGCTGCGACGTCGGTGGCGACAAGGATCGAACCAGGGCGTTCTTTGAATCGCTCGATGGAGCGAAGACGGGCTTTTTGCGGCATGTTGGAGTGTAGTGGAAGAGCTGGTAGAGCGAGGTTCTGAAGAAACGGAGTTATGCGTCGTACGGCTGAGATGGAGTTTGTGAAAACAAGGGCACGCTTTTTGGTATAGAACATGAGCAGTGAGTAAAGATACAGGTCTTTCTCAGGACCAGCACACTCGATCAAGCCTTCCTTTAGCTTGTTGGCCATTTGTGATTCTGGATTTGCATCAATAAATACGGGCTTCTCTTCTCGGAAGTTGAGCTTCTTGAGAAGGTAGTCCATTGACTGTTGTTTGCTCATGAGATCTGCACCGCCTTTGGCCTTGCCTGCGAGCTTTTGCTGCAGGCTCTTTCCGAATGTTGCAGAGAAGACCAAAGTCTGGCGCTGAATCTCTAGAGGTTCTTCTTTTTCGGTTTCGCCCTCGACTTCATTATCTGGCTCTAGGATTTTGAGGATCTCCCCAAGCTCTTTGTAGTGCCCTTCACTCAGCAGACGATCGGCTTCATCCACGACTAGGAATTGAATCTGTTTGAACTTCTCGAGAAGCCCTTGACCGGTACTGATGACTTCCCATAAGCGTCCTGGGGTTCCAACAACAATATCTGCTTTCTCTAGCTGTCGTCGCTGCTTTTGCACGGACAATCCTCCGGTGATTGACGCAATGTGGGGAGCATCGAAATCACCCTTGTTGCAAAGCGCGATCAGATGTGCGTTGATTTGATGCGCCAGTTCTCGAGTTGGTGCAATGATGAGGGCTAGGGGGTTTTTATCCTTAGAGTCTTTCGATATGGATCGAGAAGCAAGAAAGGACTCCACTATCGGAATGCCAAATGCGAGTGTCTTTCCAGAACCTGTCGAAGCTTTGCCAATGACATCTCTTCCTGCCATTATTTCGGGTATCGTCGAGGCTTGAATGGCGGTGGGGTTAGAGAATTTAAGCTTCGCTAATGAACCCAGAACCTCCTCAGACAAATCCATTTCGCCCCAGGCAGAAACGTCCACCTCATCGTCTTCATCTTCAGGTTGGTTTGCCAATATATCGAAGGCCCCCGGACCAAACGTTTCTCCATCGCTTTGGTCTTCCTCGTCAGTCACTTCAGGCTCATCTTTTTCGCTGTCGTTCGCTACCGGAGTCTCTTTCTTGTTTTTCTTTTTCGAATTCGCCTCCTGTGCTTCTGTCTCGGCCTTGCTCTCCGTTTTGGCTTTTGAATTTCCATTTGTGACAGCTGCAGGTTCTTGGTTTGCAGCTTCGGTATTCTCCACTGCATCTTCATGATTTTGTGCAGCGTCATCGTCACTAAACCCCTCCCATTCCTCATCATCGTCCTCTTTCTGCTCAGTCTGTTTTTCCGCTTCCTTTTCATTGCCAAACACTATCTTCTCCAGCCGTTCAGCCTCCTCTTCTTCGCGCCGCCATGCTTCTTCAATGTCCTGGCCAACCTCCTCTTCAGTCTTCGTGGTCTCGAATGAGATATTTCCAGTTGTCGGATCCTTCACTATTGTAACGTCGTCAATTTCTTCAAGTCCATAGAAGCCTTCGAAGTCGTCCAGTCGATCGGGCATAGACACTGTCTTCCATCCTAGCTCTTCTAGTCGTACTTTGCGCTTGGGTTTCGTCGGTAACGGTTTAGGGAAGTCATCGATTTTCTGGCGTTTATGCGCCTTGTGCGCCGCTTTCGGGACTTTGTGAGGTCGCTTCATTGCGTAAATTTCGCGATTTAGGACGATTGTGAATGGGAGGTCATTGGGAATTTTTTTGAAAACTTGTCGGCGTTCGGGAGTCCGATCGCCCCGCTCGGCTCCACTTACCCCACGACATTCACTCACAATTACTCGCATATGGTAGACTTTTACGCATATCGAATCATTGATCCAGGGCTCTGAGGCATAGGAAGAGCCAGAAATTCGATCTTCAACCGCACGGATACCTCCCTTGCCGACCTGCGAAATCATATATCAAACTCAAGCGAGCAAAATTCCAATCCGCATTAGTCATATCAGTAAATTATCGTCACGTAGCGAACAAAGTCAGCCTCAACGAAATAACTGCTGCAATAAACGTAGCTCCTTGATATTTCAATCGAAAGTGTCGACTCTTTGCTGAAGGTACGAGTATGGGGAAGTCCTCGAAAGACAAGCGAGACGCATACTACCGACTTGCAAAAGAGGAAGGATGGCGAGCTAGATCAGCATACAAGCTTCTGCAACTAGACGAAGAATTCAACTTATTTGAGGGTGTCACCAGAGTCGTCGATCTTTGCGCAGCACCGGGGAGCTGGAGTCAAGTGCTGTCAAGGGTGCTGATCAAAGGAGAAAAGTTTGGACGAGCAGGATTACAAAAGAAGCAAGCGGCAACGCGGAGATACGTATTGGGTGTTGGCAAGCAGGAGTCGGTTGACGAGGCAAAGGAGACAGTGGAAGTAAAAGACGAGCAGCCAAAGCCAAGAGAAGGCGTCAGGATCGTCGCTATCGACTTGCAACCCATGAGCCCACTCGAAGGCGTGACTACTATGCGCGCCGATATCACACATCCATCGACCATACCGCTCATGTTGAAGGCTCTTGACCCTGATACGTACGACCCAAAGGCCACAACCGGTTCTTCGCCTGTGGATCTAGTCATCTCAGACGGCGCGCCTGACGTTACCGGCCTACACGACCTCGATATCTACGTCCAAAGCCAGCTATTGTGGGCAGCACTGAATCTCGCCCTGTGTGTATTGAAGCCTGGCGGCAAATTTGTGGCGAAAATATTCAGGGGCAAAGATGTAGATTTGCTTTTTGCACAGCTGAAGGTCGTGTTCGAAGGGGTGAGGGTAGCGAAACCACGAAGCAGTCGCGCAAGCAGTATCGAAGCGTTCGTAGTGTGTGAAGGGTTTTGTCCGCCACCAGGCTTTACAGCAAGCCTCGACAAGCCATTGGGCGCAGGAACACAGCTACCGATACCGAAAGATGCGCCAAAGCCAGAGAAGCAAGTTTCGCGGAGGGTGAGAGAGGATGGTGCTATTGTGTTGGATTTAGGCTCAGAAAGCGAGGACGAAGATGACGTGGAAGAAGGCGGACAAAGATGGATAGCACCATTTCTGGCATGCGGTGATCTTTCAGCGTATGATTCTGATGCTACATATAATCTCCCCAAGGATAGGGTTAGCCTAGATCCAGTCCAGCCGCCTACCGCACCACCATACAAACGGGCGCTGGAGATGCGGAAACTGGCTGGCGGGGCGTATGGAAAGACGAAGGCACGAGAGAGCAAGAGTGAGGTTTGAAAATATTGGACAGAGATTGCACCGTAATAACTTGTTATGGAGTCTCTGCGGACGAATAGAGCCCACCCCGTTCTCCCACACCAGATGCTAGTTGAGGGTTGCAGTAGCCGGAAGGGGAGGTTAGATGTTGTTCCGAGGATAGAAGGGCATGACGACATTTGCAGAGTCTACCAAATAAGAGAAGATTAATAGGGAGTACGGTGAAAACATCGGCTCTCACCATGTGGACGTTGCCGAAGATGTTAGTAAGATGAGGATAGATAGACAACCCAGTTGAACTCCTCCTGAAATCAGAATATGAGCATCCTATAATCGTCCCTTCCGTTCCCTGCTCCCTTAACTAATTCCTCCTTTCTAGGTTGCTTCGTTTGCATCTCTTTATCCTCACGCAGTTTTACTGACGATGGTGCAAGTAAACAAGAGCTGGACTATAGTTTGAGTCAATCAAGAGCAATTCAGCGTTCAATTATTAAAATGACCGCTTCGAAGTTATAAGTATATAATATATCATTTGTCATATTCATTTCAAACTGCTCATGCCTTCCCAAGCAAAGCTTTGAGTCTGTTGACTTTTCCTAGTACAATGCCTTTCAACCCTCCTGTAGCCGGTACCTCATCCACACCCACAAATCGACGCACTAGCAGATTAAAGATGTTGCCAAAACCAAGAGCCATTACGGTGCTGGTGAGGATAATAACATTGTAAGGCATACTGAAGTCCGGAGTTGGTAGTGGTAGTAATAAGGACGTTGTACGGAAGTAGATGCCTTTGTTATCGTCCGGTTTGGGAGAAAGGAGGCGTATAATTGCAGGAGCAACGTCGAAGCCGCGATTCGCATCAGGCGGATACTCAGTATACCGGAGGATGGCTTTCTCGAAATCGTATGTCAATGTGAGGGTAGAGCTAGGCGGGATTACCAATCGCAACTCAAGATGTGTACCGCGCTTGCGGTCCACGGCTGGCCTGTAGTATGTTTCCTTGATGGGGTTTTCACTCGATGTATCGACTCGTGCCCGCAGGGTGTGCAAGTAAGGTTTCATAAACCAGGGAAGAGACTCTAAGTAGACGATTTCCATGGCCTCACTCATAGAAGGGTTACTGATGATGGCTTGGGTACTTCCTCGTTCCTGGCCATGGCCGTTAATGGACCTTGCAGCGTATAGCTGAGGTTCAGGACGTACGAGGCCGGTGTTCATCTTCTGTTCAGGTAGTACGAGGTCGAAGTTCGCGCCAGTCGGGAGCTTGTAGCAACGGAGGGTGTCGGAGACCAGGCTCATCTCGGTGAATTGCCCAGTTGTGTTGACCTCTACAGTACGCTCGGGTGGTGTATTGATGCACACGTTATTCGCTTGCATGCCACTCTGTTCGGTCAACGGACAGGCGCCTCTCAGTGGCTTTCCAAACAGCTCCTCTAGTGTCCATGCTGGATCAGTACCCTTATTCAACGGAAAGCATGTATCATGGCCGTTGTAGTGTTTTGACGTGTCACACTCGATCTGTTCGATAGGCAAAGGCCGTGGGATGGGGTTGTCTCTTGGGCGCTTCGACCTGGCAATATCCAGCACCATGTCCACAGACTGCTCCATCTCCAAGAAGCAAGTAGAGCTCCCGTCCGCGCATATTGGACGCACATCAATCGCCATGGTCTGGAATGAAGCATCGAAGAGCTTGTGTCCATCTAGCAGGCTGGAGATGCCTGCCTTGCCCTTGCAAGGTAGAAGCTTCAGGAAAGGTGTCAAGTTCTCTGTGCAGACGACTTCGTGAGGCAGGGTGCCATGTAAAAGATGGAGATTGGATGTGTTGCCATGGTTGCCTTCTGGGGCGAATGTCATGACGGGTCGAATCGTCTTGGTGGCATCGATAAAGTTTATAGAAGCACAAAAGAGGCCAGAAAGCGCATTTGTGAGCGTCAGCCATCGTGCAAATGCCCTGTGCGGGTCAGTATAGCGTTTCCAGCATGAAAAGAGATTTTCATACTCATCTTCAGTGTCGGCTTCCACCCAAGCCCACAGCTCGACACCAGTGCCTCCTTCTCTGGACCCATGCCATGGGCGCTGTCCCCAGTTCTCTGCGTCCCACCTCCCCACGCTGAATCTCAAGTGCAGCTCTTTTGCGTGTGCATGTTGCAAGATCTGTCCGAATGACCGCGGGAAGTACCGGAAGTTCTGCTGGTCGAATGATTCGGCGCTCTCGTTGCTACGAAAGTTGAACGAGGCGAGCAGCGTGCCTTGCGGAAGGGGTCGCAGGAGAAGCTGCTCGTGGTAGTCGGTGCTGGCAGCCACACGTGTTATGAAGGCATTGAGCAACAAGAAGAAAAGAAACGAGAGCATCGCAGCATCGCAGCACCCTCTTCGCCGAAGGAGGGTCTGACAACTGGTGATAGACGGTGGATGTTGCGGGAGAGTGAAGGTCCTGCTCATGTGATTGGCTGGCAGAGTAGGGACTTGGCACTGCCGCGGTCGCCATTTCTTTGCCATGGAGCGGCTGCAGCTCTCCACTATCGCATCTCACCAACGTCACTGCGATATCAGACAATATGGCGGCAGCAGAGACGCGCAGGCTGCTCGGTATGCACAGATGCTCCTCACGCCAGACCCCCATGCTAACACACGGATAGAGCAGCTCATGGGAGAACAGCTCATGAGCGGCACCGACCAGCGCGCGCCGCAGCTCAGCATCACCGACCCAAAGGTCTGCCGGTCGTACCTTGTCGGTAACTGTCCTCACGATCTCTTCACCAACACAAAGAACGAGCTGGGCCCCTGCCCCAAGGTTCACAATGAAGCGCTCAAGACCGAGTATCAGGAGGCAGACGCAGACCAGAAGCGCAGGTGGGGCTTCGAGTTTGACTACATGAGAGACATGCAGCATCACATTGACAGCTGCAACCGCAAGATTGACTCGGCCCAGCGAAGGCTGGAAAAGACGCCAGAGGAGATCCGGCAGACTAATGCGCTGGTGAGCCGTCTGCAAACACAACCAAGGCCACGCTTGCTAACCTCCACAGCTCAAAGCAATCAATGAATTGACCAAGTCAATCGATGCCGGCATGCTTGAAATCCAGATCATGGGCGAAGAGGGCATGGTGAATATGGCCGTTCAAGAATTCACAAAGGTCCGCTACAAGAAGGCTGAGAAGGAGGAGCGCGAGCGCGAGCTTAGGGCTCTCTCAGACACTGGAGGGCCATCAGGCCACCAGAAGCTTCAGGTGTGCGATGTATGCGGTGCGTATCTCAGTCGTCTTGACAATGATCGCCGGCTAGCAGACCACTTTTATGGCAAGATGCACCTCGGCTACGCCCAGATGCGCAAGTCCTACGAAGCCCTGCAGAAGGAACTCAAGGGTCGTGCCCCACCTCGCGACGCATACCCATCCTCGGGCGGCGACATGGACGGTTCACGAGGCGGTGGCGGATGGGGCGGAGGTGGCTACGGAGGAGGTGGATTTGGTGGCGGTCGACGAGGAGGCAGGGGTGGCCGCGGCAGACGAGGCGGTTGGTAACCACTCCTGTATCTGGCGTTTAAGGTGTGTCTACGACGATTCCCAAAAGGTTCGACTTACTACAGCATTTATGCGATCATTTCGATGCGACTGTCTTTCCAGCAGTGCTTGTACAACAAAGAGGCGACATTGGAGTCCATTTGGGGCATTGAGTTTGCGACCTAGTCCAATCAAACATGTACGCCTTCTCTAAGTTGCACCTGACATGCTTCTAACCTTCATCAAGGGATTTGTATACGACTGTCGGACTCCCTTAGGCGATGTTGTGGCTCTCTCCTACAGTGCGCATAAGACTGCAGGTGCGTCGATTTCTACGATGGTTTCTCTTTTCATTGGTGTGACACGTAGTGGTGAGCTTTCGCACATGACCTCAATGCCAGCCCAGCGTACAGTCTACATCGATCGTCTCTGGCCATTTCTCCCTTGCAGTAGTTTCTTATTAAGCTTACGGTAAGTATGTTGTTCCTCTTTCTAGCTTTCGACATGACATTCCCAAATGATCAGAAGCATGACACCCTTGATCTGTTCTAGAGGCAAATTGGCGCAACTCAAGCATACCTGAGATAGTGTAGCCGTGCATTGCTTGCACAAGTCCATCCTCGTGCTCTCATGTTTAGGAATGCAGCGTGGCCGCGTCCGCGGCACTGCGCCAATTTTTTGAGATCTCTTCTCCCTTTCTTGGTGCAAAATGCGTTCGGCACTGGCACTGTCTTCATAGGCATCATAGTATATAGCTATGAGAACCTAATCACAATTACTCGAATTCTCCGTCTTCACACGTTTGCCTATCTCTATCATGCATCTCTCACCTTCAATAATCTTTTTCCTTGCCTCATCTGCGCCGCATGCTCTTGCACTAAATTGCCGAACTCCTGCACGCATCGCTGGTAAGTACTAGGCTTTCATCGCTGCAGCTCGTATAGCTGATACCTCAAGTGACGAACAATGTCTTGCACCTCAAAACCGCGCCCTTTGCTCCCCACCTTATCCCTCCCTCATCGAAACATCTCTCAAAGCGCCGCAATGAATTATCATCCCCAAAGTATAAACGCCAAGATGAAAACATCGCGGACGTCCAAGAGGAACTTTACACTCTTGGTGGACGCGTCTACATGACCGACGTAACCCTCGCCGGCCAGCCCTTCACCCTCGTAATCGATACTGGCAGTGCAGACACCTGGGTCGCATCCTCCTCCTTCCAGTGTCTTAATCCATCCACAATGTCTCCTATCTCACCACGATACTGCGGCTTCAGCACGCCGTACAATCCTAGAAATTCTTCTACATGGAAATCCATCAAGGGCCATGGCTTCTCGGTACATTACACTGGCGGTGAGTTCTTGCTAGGGGATTTGGGCACAGAGGAGCTGGGCATCGGGGACGTGTATCTTGGAAACGAACCTACACTTGTTATTAGACAGACAATTGGAGTGGTAGATGAGGGATATTGGTTGGGAGATGGTAGGAGTAGTGGACTGATGGGGTTGGCGTATTCAGCACTGGTCAGTGGGGCGAGGACTTTGGGATATGGAAGCGTGATATCAACCTTGTGAGTTTGACCATCGCATACCGTTCCCTTGCATACGCCTATCAAAACAGAGGATCGAATGGATCCAAGTAGGTGCTTACAATGCAATGATAGGACTGAAGAAGACCAGATTGCGCCTATCTTCAGCCTCGCGCTCAGCCGCCCAACAGTCGATGACCCAACTACAGGCGGTATGTTGGCAATTGGAGGTGTACCAGATGTTCCTCATGATGAAAACTTTACTACTGTGTCGATACAGCCTCTTGCCTCGGGAATCTATGCGTACTACTCCATCAGAGTTGACGGATTTGATATCGACCCACCTTCCCCATCTCGATCAGCCAGAAGCGAGTCCGGCGGTCGGATACCTGGAAAGAAGCGTCAAATTATCATCCCAGTAATCGATCCGGCAAATTTCAAAGTGAAGATGATCATCGACTCTGGCAGTTCTCTGCTTTACCTTCCCAACGTCATTACGGACTACATAGCGTCCCTGTTCAGTCCTCCAGCGAAATACAACTCATCGAGTGACCTATTCATCGTACCTTGCAATGCTGCAGCCCCGCGTGTGGGGATAATAATCGGCGGCAGAAGTTTCTACATCCACGAAGACGACTTGATGAACAAGAGCCCAGGCGCCGTGGGAGGCCCGGGTGTTGGAGCACCTAGGGGAATGTGTGCCTTGGCGGTTCAGCGAGCAGGAAAGGGCAGTTTGGTGCTGGGAGATACATGGCTGAAAAATGTGCTTGTAGTGTTCGATCTTGAGGAGCACAAAATTAGGTTTGCCGCGCGTGAAAATTACTGAAGTAAAAAGAGGAGGGTAATCTTTGGTACAAAAAATGAAAGCTACTTATTTAGTGCATGTGGGAAAACTACTAGGAGCATGTACACGTTCTAACGTTTTGGTAAAATGGTTTATTTAGTGTAATTGGGAGATCTATTGGAACATTGTATATGTTCTACTGTGAGATAGACATTATCTATGGGTATCTTGTTTATGCATGTATGTTGGTAATGCGTTTTGCTTTCCCCGTCACGTACAAAAGTCTGTTAGATCGACCTGTTCTTGATAAAAGTCAATGATTGTACATCGTAGCGGATCTCTCTCTATATTTCGAGGCCCCTGACTGCTGGAATATATGCATTTGACCGTCGAGGAGCTGGGTTGGCGTTTTGGTGGAGATTGTCAGTGCGTCTAAGTTTGCTGCACTTCGTTTTCCTGCAAAGCGCAGGTGTCGTTGGAATGAAAATGGCTTGCTTGGTCCTTGGTGATGATTATATGCTTTCTATGTCATAGCTGAGGTCGTCATTATTCTGAAGCTCCGTAACCGCGGAAGTTTTCGCACGGTAGGTAGTTGTTCTCAATGAATGCGGTGTCCATCCTTATGCCATGAACGTTCCGCCACTCTTGCTCACTATTGAAAGGGAAGATTTTGGCTCTGACTGTGCCCTTCACTGTCTCAATCCTATTTGGTGCTGTGGTAACACTTGTGTTAAAGAGTCGGATCATGTTGTCACAGGTCTTCCCGTCGGCAAACGTTGGTTGGTTGGTGAAGTTTTTGAAGAACGATAGAGGGAATTGTTCTTCTGAAGTCGACGATAGGAGCGCGGTAACAGATGCTGCGCCAGCTTCGGCGCTCTTTGCGCTAAAGAACGTAGTGCCTGGCTGCTTTGCATTGGGTACAGCACGGTAGGCATCGCATGAGGGCTCAAAGGAAGCCGGAAACGTGTTGGTTCCATAGTCCATGGCACCCTTGATCGCAATCTCGTGGCCAGCAGTCATGAGCAGCGATGGGGCCCACTTGAAGGATGTTGAGTTATCGCCTAGCATATCGACAAAGGGGAACTCGATCCCAGTACGCTGTGATTGTCAGCCAGAAGTCTCACTAAAGCTAAGCATGAAACATACTGTGAAGTCCGGGATCTGGTAGCCAAATGCTTGCACCTCATGATCATGTAGCGCTTGCAGAACAGCTGGGTACATGCCTTCTGGAAAGGAAGGAAGCAGGTCCCTGTATGCATGTTCTAGTATCCCGTATTGAGCGGGAATGAGCGTTCGTGCTAGCTTGAGAGAGATTGGTATTACTATGGTAGTACCATTGAGGGTGCCGGTTGCGTTCATGGGATAGAACGAGGCGATAGGATTTGGCTGGTCCTTTGTTTGGCAGACCTCTAGCAGCCCCTCATTCGGCTCTGTCAGGTACGCAGTGCTCGCATATCGAATCGCAAGTATGGACAAGAACGAAAAGAGATAATATTGCCACTTCGACTCCTGTGCATGCATCTTCGGTCGCTGGATGGTAAGGAAAGCGAGTACCGGATGGCAAAGAAGCGCCAGATCAAGACAGGCGTTTATCATGGTTTCTGAACGGCAAAAGACCGCACTCGAGGTTCTGACGAGGAAATGATCATGTGAGAGAGAGATTAAAACGCAGTCATTGGAGAAAATCGCGACGAACTCGAGATACATAAAGGATAGCATCCCGACACGGAACGCATAATGCCGCGCCACAGAACCGTCGAAGCAGCCGTGTCACTGGAACACTTGGTTGCCGCAAGCACGGAGGCGATAGACCCCGTTGAATCAATACTTACCGATGATTTCGCCTTGGGACACTGAGGCGCTTTGGGCGCGCTTTGAAGACAAAACGTTCTAGTGCTATGGAAGTACAAGTTTCCGAGCTGCTGATCTGTCACGAGGAGGGCGCTACGTGCAACTATGTGCGCCTGGCGCGTGGAGCTGCTGCATATTGGAGCCGAATCGACTGCAGTTGCTCATGCTGAGCGCCACGCGCCTTGAAAACGTGTATTGTTGCCATCTGGGAAATGTGCAGTCGCAGAGGTCGTGTCAAGGAGGGTTTCAGCCGCTTCGAGACTATTGCGGGGCCGGGATGGCAGATGCCCGCTTGGCTGGTTCTAGCGCCACATTTTGGAACATGCGCAATTCCTCCCCAGTCATCGAGGCCCACGAATAGGTGATGGGAATTGATCGAATCGCCTTATTAATTCACATGTTGTTGACAATCATAGGGCTGGGATCTGGTTATGCAACTCCACAATACTTGCTTGAAGCTTGACTCGCCTTCAGGGCGTTACTATCGCCTGACCCATTTGAACCAGATTGTATGGGCTTACGACGAGCGACACGACACCAACCAGTAGAATCCTTACTTGGTCGTCTCTGCTTATATGCGCCCTACCACATCACCTCCAATTGTCCCAGAGGCTTACGATGAAGCTGCAGGTTTGGGCTGTGAATGCTGTGTCACAAGGAGGTAGTGACACGCTTCCAGCTCTAGCCTTTCGATGTACTTTGCCCTTCACAAGCGCAGAAATTAATATCGCGTCTTCTCCTCTTCCCAGCTTGAACTTCTCGGTCAAAATCGCCTGTGTTTGGATTATGCTGCAGCACTATCCGTGGTTGTACAAATGGGCACGTGCACAAGTCGGTGCTGTCGCATCAAGTAACGGGAATTAGCATCCAGGAAAGAATCTAAGTAATCTAGCAGACGCGTTAGCATATATTTTTCCTATCCCTACTCTATAGCAGCCTTCCCCATACGTTCATTCCACTTGCAACTCCGTTTTGGTCAAGTTTCCAGTCGACGTGTTCCACCATTCCAAGAGAGCTCTTCAACACACTCGCAAGGCTTTTTTCATGCTTCCCATCAAAGTTCTAGTACCCAGGGCGATATAAGCCTGTGACAAAGTCTTTTGATTCTATGTGTTTGTGTCCGACGCTCTCGCCAAACGACGAATTATCACTTTCGCGTGCGTAGTCCTTCGCTCCTATATCTAAAGGGAAGACGAGTCAGCACTCGTCTGGATGTGGACGCTGATGTTGGCAGTAAGCAAAGAATTGCGGGAAATATGGAGACCCGGCTAGACGGTTAAGAAAATGGTCCACTCCAATTAGTGCTGGTCAAAGACAATGATGTTCGACTTTACTATAAAATCATTACGTAGAACGATTACGAAGGGGTTAAGGATTGCTACATATGTTTGTGTTTAAAATAGTGGTTTCTATCTTCTGGAAAGTATTATATGTCCTTTGCGAATTACGCCAAGCTAAACCTGAAGAACAGTTTCTAGTATGTACCACGCGTTCTGTCTGCTGAAAATTACACTGATTTTGTTGATTGTAGGACTTATGATGCCGAGACGAGTTTTCTAGTTGTATCTAATTTATGAAAAAACAAGATTGTCATATACTACATCTATGTTCGTACACTTGTTCTAATCTTAGAGCGTGGCACCTGAAATGATTTATTGCATAGACCACATAATATCTTCAGCTCCTATCTTTAGCATCCTAAAGATGTCGAAATGATCTGGACTGCAACCTGACTCAATCCTGCTGTACTGCAAGATTTCGTTATGTAGCGTATTTTTACCGTTTGGCATCCATGGCCGCCGATCGCCTTTGTGGGCGGTATAAGAAAAGTCATTATCTGATGAACAGGTCGGGTGATTGTTGAGCGCGCACTCAATATCGATGTAAGATATCTGAGCGACCCGAGTCATTTGAAGGGTCGTGTTCTCCTAACCGCTGGGTACCTGTGTGTCGGGCCATGGTCCTTCGATTGTTTTAAAAGGTTCATGTGGCAGATCTAGTCATGGTAGGTGTGCGCTAAGCCGCATACGATGATTCGGTGAGACAAGCTCCATCTTCGGCTGCCGTGTCATTTCCTCCTATGCAACAGCAACAACGATCGTGCACTCTTCTGTAACGTTAAGGATAGTTCATGCACAAGTAATACGTCTAGCCCTAACATAATCCCGCCAGAATGTGTTTGACAGCGGCAAGCAACAGCGACATCTGGTGTTGACATGAAATGTGCTGAACGAAAGGGGCGCTAGCACCAAAACGCTCATGTCGCCTGATATCGCCCAGGAATTACATCGACTGACATTTTAGTAGTGCACCAATATAATACTCTTCTTTTTCTCAGCGATGAGCTGTCGTCGCATTCTGAACACCTCTATTTTTTCTCTTTTAGTCCTTCTGACTGCTTACCTCTACAGCCTAAGGCTTTCCCCAATGGCCCCACAGGCCCTGGACACCGACATGCCCACCAGACACGCCATTGTGGTAGGATCGGGTCTCGCAGGACTCAGTGCTGCATCACAACTAATCAGTCGTAACATTCCCGTTCGCCTTCTAGAACGCGCTCCGAAGCCTGGCGGCAACAGCATAAAAGCCTCATCTGGAATTTCGGGTGCACCGACCAAGTATCAGCCTGTCACAGAACCCATTGATGCCTTCTACTCCGACACTGTTCGTTCGGCGGGACACGCCATGTCCGGCTCCACTATACAGCGGGAGAAGTTGATCACAACCTTGACAAGGAATTCCGCCAGTGCGGTAGAGTGGTTAGTGCAAGAGAAAGGTGTGGATCTGAGCAAGGTTGCACAACTCGGCGGACATTCCTATCCGAGGACGCATAGAGGCGCTGGTGGACCGCCACCAGGCTTTGCAATTGTGAGTACGCTATTGAAGCAATTGAAGGAGAATTCGCTGTTCGATATGCGCACTTCTTGCACCGTTACCAAGATCTTGCAGAATGAAAGTCGTGCTACAGGCATTGAATACGTGTGTGATGATGGGAAGAAAGAAGAGCTGTATGGTCCCGTCATTTTTGCTTCCGGAGGTTTTGGTGGTGACGCAGAAGGCTTGCTTGCAAAGTATCGACCAGATCTTGCTGGCTATCCATCGACCAACGATCCAAGGCCGGGAACACAGCCGTTACTTACGGAGATTGGAGCTCAACTCATTGATATGGATCAGGTGCAAGTGCACCCCACAGGGTTCGTCGATCCGGCAGATCCATCTTCACCGCTCAAATTTCTAGCAGCTGAATTACTGAGAGGTGAAGGTGGCATATTGCTCCTAAACGGGAAGCGCTTTGTGAACGAGCTGGACACGCGGGAGCATGTCACTAATGCCATTGCGAGCACGGCACCAACCTCTGAGTCGCCCAAGCAGTGGTCGGTTCAGCTCGTCTTAGACGAGGGCACGTACACGGCAGCAAAATCACACATCGACTTCTACCTTTTCAAAGGCCTGATGAAGAAGACAACAATCTCTGAACTTGGTTCAGAGGCTTTTGCATCTATATCGCAGTACACTCAAATCGTAGCTAAGACAGCTACCGATTCATTTCATCGAACATCATTTGCAAACTGGAGCTTGAATGATCCAACAACCGATTCCATTGTATACGTAGGGACTGTAACACCTGTAGTGCACTTCACTATGGGTGGAGTATTGATAAATGAAAAGAGCGAAGTGCTTAGAGAAGACAACGAGCGTATCGAAGGACTGTGGGCTGCTGGCGAAGTGACAGGAGGTGTACATGGCGGGAACCGCCTGGGCGGATCGTCATTACTTGAATGTGTGGTGTTTGGCAGGATCGCTGGTGATCAGTGTGCCGCACATATTGATGGCCAGCAATAAGTCGTCGTTGATCAAATGAGACTGTAAAATAATGCACTGGATTTCGATGAATTTTCGTCCCGTCAATTTCGCATGCTCAATTCGTGTCCTCATATCGTCAAGGCGCCTCCTGGGTCCTTCACTAGGGGTTCCCTTGTCGACTTTGCAGGTACTGCTCGACGGTCGCGTCATCCAAGGCATCAATCTCGGACTCTAATGTGCTCTTGGACTGAGTTGGTGAAGCGCTTCTGCTTGGAGTTTCAGAATCGGATGATGAGAATGAATTGGCAATGCCCAATGCGGCGTACGCAGCGTATATCGAGTCTGCAAGGGTCGACATCGCCGCGGTTGCAGTGCCAGAAATGCTTTGGTCACCTGCATCTTCATCATCAAGCTCTGCCGATGAAGATTCGTATTGTTGCGATGGAGATTTGACCTCCCCAGTCCGTGTCCGCAAATCCTCATGGTCTCTATTATCCGTCTTAGGCCCTTTAGTGGTAACAGCTGGGTCACTTGTCATCTGCTCCTGAGTTTTTCCATTTTCCAATCTTTCATCCAACTCCTTCCCAAACAATAACTTGAAAAGCACCACGAACAATACCTCCTCTGTCGCCCTAGTTTTGAGCACAAATCTCAAATGATGGGTCTTCTCGTCGATATATTTCGCCACTGAGATTGAGAGCCCTGGCAGCCGCAGTGAAAAGTTCGCAAAGTCGAGGTGAGGATTGAAGAAATCTGCGTGATACATACGGCCCTTTTCGAAAGTGAAGTTGGACAGGGCTTGAGCGTTGAGAAAGTGTTTTCGACGTTTCTTCCATTTTGAGGGTATTTTTTGGTCTTTTCTGACGCTCTGCCCGCTGCCGTCTGCGCCTTCTTCGATGACGCCATCTCCTTCTTTGTTCAAGTTTGTGATTTGCTTGTCTGCTGGGATTTTGTCTATCAATTCACCGATTCGGAATGCGAAGAAACTCGATAGAGCTGGTCCATACAGATACGGCTCGTCAGAGTACGGATCGGAGTACAACCCAGGGTCCAACAGACTTGTGGCAATCTTCATGGCGTATTTGAAGCCTGGTGGGAGTTGGTGCTTGATCGAGTGGTCGTAGTCGAAGCCCATGACTAAGTCGTCACCAGAAATATTGCTTTTTGGGACAAAGGAGAAGGCAATACTGTAACGGTCGGATGTATGTAGTCTGTGGTCAAAGTAATTTGACGAAACTGGTGAGTCTGGAGGTAGGCCATTATAATCTTTGATCCTGATTCGGATCCAGGCCGTGACGACATTGCCGTCAACGCAGGTAACATTGGGGCCATTCACGGGCACTTGCTGGTGAGAAGAGGCATCGTATGAAGACCCGGCGGTTACTAGAAGCCGTCAGGTATGGAAAATTGGGGAAAGTGTGCTATTCAGAACCTTCAAGGAGATATTTATCTCGTGCCGCCGGGTCAACGACATTATTAGAATCAGACATCTCGTCCTGGAGTTCTCCACCTAGGAGATACTGTAGAACGAGACAAGCCTGGATTTATGTTTTGGTAGGAGGTTTGATATCGCGCCTGGTATGAAGATGGCGAGCGAATGGGAGTACACTTAACAGAGCGTAATATGAGTTTGGCACCGCTCAGAGACTGGATGACCAGCACGGCAACGAATGACTGCTCTGAAGGCGCATTTTGGCAAGAAACTCGTGGCTTTTTCGAAAGGCGCTACATATTCTGGTTTCAAGCGGTGTGAGCCAAGTTGTATGTGGGTAGTGGCTGGAGGCGTCAAGAGAATGTATGACGTCGTTATTAAAGCTCCTCCAATGAGACGTCGTTACTAAGTCTAGTGTGAAGATTCTTGATCCTCCAAAATATTGATGTTTTCTACACTGTAAGCAAATCGATTCTTCACTCAGAGGTACCTTTCGAACCAAAAACTATCGCTGTTAGGATGTGAGAAGGGGATATGTTTGTACGCGCGATTTCATTAAATGGAGCGACCATATTTCCCACGAACATAGCTCGTGACGGTACCTGTCTGGCATTATCTTATTTTATTTCCATATTTGGAAGTCAGTATATGCCGGAAAACCGGTCAATTTGAAATCACCTTTCAATGACACCTCGCAAGATGATTCAACACACCCGAGTTAGGCAATAACGATCGACCATTTTTCTAATATTGAACAAAACACATATAGTCACATTCCGAAGTCTACCTGTGATCTTCGCAGAATATGCATCGGCCGCTCTATCGCTGTCTAGAAATTACCTTCTAAGCCATGAGGCTGCTGACTCACTATACAAACCTTACATTGTCAATCACGCCACAACCCCGAGTTTGTCCCGAGCGCGGCTCTTGGTTACAAATCTAACCTCTAAGCTCATTACGGTCCGACGCAGACCGAATTATACGCCAAAATGCGTTAGAAAGACAACTCGAGAGGCATGTCGAAATGTCGTATTATTGGCAAAGTTGGGCAACCTGGGACGGCTGACAGGATATATCTATCGAAGTGGGAGTGAGGCGACAGATTTAGGAACATGTTCAGATCAGCACTATTTCATCGAGCACTCCCATTAACATTAGCTCGTGCGACACCAAATTCTTGTATCATAGTCCGCAAGCGCCCTGTCATTAGCAGCAATTTCACCATCTCAGCGGGACTCTTTCGACAAAGCATACACACAATGTTCGAATACACCATCAGTGGCCAGCCAGAGGTCAAAGCTACCCGCCGCGACGTCCCCATTCCGTGAATTCACCACCCCATAATGCTCTTCTGCTAATGTTCTGACTTCTCTTAGTAAACCTGGCCCCGATGACGTGCTGATCAAAGTTATCGCAACCGACTCCAACCCAAAAGATTGGAAAGCTTCAAAGGGTCATGGCGTCGAGAAAGGTATTAACCAGGGCGACGACATCTCCGGAATTGTCCACGCTGTTGGTTCCAATGTCTACGAGTACCAGCCTGGGGACCGTGTAGCTGCGTTTCACCGTATGTTCACTCCCCACGGCAGTTACGCAGAATACGCCATCGCCCCCGCCAGTACCACTTTCAAGCTGCCACAGAATGTGACATTTGAGGAAGGTGCTACTATGCCACTTGCCGCTATGACTGCTGCGTTGGCGTTATATCAGCACCTCAGTCTACCTGTTCCATGGTCAACCAACAGAGAGGCCAAAGGCACGCCTGTGTTAATCTATGGTGGTGCATCAGCAGTCGGAGCATTTGCACTCAAGTTTGCAAAGCTCAGTGGGTTTAGTCCCATCATCACTGTAGCTGGAAACGGTACGACTTTGTCAAGAGCATGAATGCTGCCACACACATTATAGACTACCGCAAGAATGACGGGCAAGACATTGTTCCTGACATTCTCGCAGCGCTTGAGGGAAGAACTCTCAAGCACGCATTCGACGCCATTTCCAGCCATGGCAGCTGGAAGAATATAATTCGCGTTCTCACCGATGAAGCAAACGGCAATAACGCAGGTGGTCACATGAACATGGTTGATCCTCCATCCGGCAACCCTGTTGGAAATGACTACGGTAGTCCGAAAGATTGGGGCTTCCCAGACAATGTGCAGTTCTCACGTACATTCGTGAGCAGTGCATATGGGGCCAAGCACACGTTCCGTACCGAAGAAGCGGCGAAGAAAGATGGAGACTTTGCATATATCTACTATCGATACATGAGCAAGTTGCTAGCGGAAGGAAAACTAACGGGGCATCCGTTCGAGATTATGCCGGGTGGATTAGAGAGCGTTGGTGATGGTGTGAGGAGGCTATACGAGAACAAAGTCAGCGCGAAGAAATTGGTGTACAGGATTGCTGATACGCCAAGTGAAGTGAAGAAATAAAAGCATACTTTGAGGCTGCCATCATTCGAAACGTACATGGGGCGAATTCAATTATGGTGGGCCCCACGGAGCAGAATTGCGTAACCCATGATCTAGTTGGCCAGTTCAAACCCATGCTCTCATTAGAAACACAGGGTGTACGACATCTTAGGAAGACTATGTAGATTGATAGTGCTGGTCCTCACTAGTTGGCAAACGGAGGTATTCTAGTAATACATGGAGCTATCGTTTGAGTTTGCTTAAGAATCGTGCATTCGTCTGAGATCGATTGAAAGAGGTTCGTGCGAGAACTAAGGCTCCAAGCACAAGGTATTTGCTGGTCGGATGACACCAGTTCACATTCTCGGTGAGAAGTGACTAAACCTGGAACACACCTACTTTGATATGTTTCTCAATTAGACAAGTACTGAGGGTTGTCATGAAGAACATTCGAACCACCAAAACCCGCTTCAAGGACAAGCGGGAGACACTTATCCGGGCATATGTCTTTACAGCCGCGTCATCGTATCTGGATACCTTCTTCATCTGCGAATGTCAAGTTCTTTCTCGTTCGCCAACGGTTCCAGCATGCTCGGACGTCAGGCGTACTGAGTCGTTGAAGTGTTGGTGCGCATGAATGAAGAAACTATCGGAATCACTGCCGAAGCCGAGTAGGAATCTTAAGCAGCTTGTCAATCAATACAGCATGTTCTTGCCGAGTCATTAAATTCCGAGTAAATAAACCGGAAGTACTCTATCTGAAAGGGTATAGGAACAGCTTGTTTTTTCCGGCGTTTTCCGTACTCTATCGTAAGCATAGCCGAAGGGAAGAAGCAGGGTATGAGAGGTTTCAAGATAATACGGGGCCAACAAGCGTACGACAATGACATAGTTCTACCTTTACGGCACAACTACAGATGGTCTGCATGATGCTCAAGTACATTTAAGGTAGCGCTCCGGGTTGCTGACGACGCGGTTCATAGCAGATCGAAGTAATTGTGGAGAGAGATTGGACCGCATAATAGCGCGATTTCTGGTTTATGCCGCTAGGGAACCATGCAGCTGACCAGTTGAAAGTGGCAAGAATGTTTTGTTTCGAAATACTCCGGCCTCTTGAGGCTGAAGCAGCCGACGTTCCCAAAGAATGGGCCGTGTTCTGTATGACGAAATCCGGGTTGCTTTTGGTTCCCGCAGACGTTCGGCCAAGTTGAGGCCTCAGACGTGGAATGTGGCACAAGGGACGATCTCGAGGGTTCGGTAACACGGATATGCACCAGCCGCCCGTACGGGCAACTGTACAATCACGAGCACGCCCTTTTAATGAGCGGCTCGTTTTTAGATTCCTTCCCGCGTGCTGCTCGTAGTGAATGGTAATGTTAAAATGACATGCCCCATGGCGCCGGCCAGGCCGTCAGCAAAGCCCATGATAGGGCCTTTCTTAGATTGGTTTCCCAATTTACCCCAGGACACGCTCGGTAGGCCAAGCGTACTCATCAAGAGGAACAGGCTAGCGTGGTGCCGGTTTGGGCATGGTGAAGCATGGGGCCAAACGCAAAGAATGCGCACGACCCAATGAGCTGCAAGTAGGCCATCCGAGCAGCCGCTGGCGCAGGGACGGGGTGCAACACCAGATCCCCAGACGTGAACGAGCGCTCCCTAACACCACTCGTGCTCGCCTTGCGCTCTCCCAGCAAACACGTAGACGCTGGCGCTGCGTTGACCTTCTCGTCGCTCCTTAACCTACTGGAAGCCATTCGCATTCTACGTGCCTCGCGCCTTCCGCTCGGTGCACAATCGCGCCTGCCGCTCCTTCCCGCGTGGACCCAAGCCCAATTGTTCACCGCAACGGTCGCTTTCACCGCAAGGCTGGGAAAAGAAGCCGCAACGACGACAGTGCTATTGTCGGTGCTCATATACTGAGTGACGTCCATCGGCCGTGGGCGATCCGCTGCCATCGCACTTCAAGCCCTGCGCACCTCAGACACAAGGTGCTCCATATTCGTCTTCACATCATGCGCACGGCATTCTGCTAGCATTCTGAATCTCCACGCACACGGACGACACTCGACCCCTGGCATCAGCCTCAATTGTCCGCTTGCCTAACATCAGCGCCACCTGTCACTCTTTTCACTGCTTGCTAGTGGTGAGCAGCCGGTCTGTCCCCACCACCACGACCACGACACTCTCTCAATCTCATTCTGTACCCTCCTTTCGGCTCTCTGGGCGCGGCACATGCACTAGCGGCCCCATCCACTCCTTATAGCCACAGCTGGACTGCAGGATACACTACCGTTGAGCGGATACAATACACATCGACTAATACACAACACTCGCAACCATGGGTTGCTGCGGAGATCGCGAGAAGGGGGTCACGGTGACCGAGGAGCAGAAGTGGGACTATGTTGTGCGTCTCCCGAACAGAAGCCTACACCCTCATACTGACTTTCACAGAACCTCTCTGACTTCAAGTCGACTTCCTGTATCGCCCCTTTCTCCTACGTCTGGCTGTGGATTCTCGTATTTGTTTCCTGCGCCGTCTACGCCGCCGATGCTTTCACCGCCGTCAATCTCCTTGCCTTCAACAAGTGGTCCAGCCAAGTCAAGCCCAAGGTTCCCTTTGAGGTAGCCAAATGGATCTTCGCCATCACCATCATCATCTCTTACGTCTTCCTCATATACCGATGGATCATGGCTCTGCGCGTCATGCGGTCAGGCAGTGTCACCGAATGCTACCTCGAGCCCCTGGCAGCTATCTTGCAGAGTATGCGACTGACCAAAAGTGGCCAGGGCTGGCGACGCTTCCTTGTTTTCGCCGAGTTGACCAAGAGTAAGAAGGGCGCCAACTATATCGCCCTTGGTGTCTACTTTCAGTTCAAGAGCGCTCTGCTCATCATCATTGCCCAAGGACCTCGTATCGCTATTAATGCTCTGACCCTATACGCTGTCATGGAAGCTCAACTTCTCCCAATTGGCGATCACGCCTCGGACGACCGCTCCGGCTTTGAGCAATTCTTCGTCAACATCAAGGTTATGATCGAAAAAGGCAACAAACAAGAGACTGTTATCTACTTCACCATGTTGTTCTCACTGGTTATCTGGGTCATCGCTGCCTTGGGTTTGATCATCTCCGCCTTGTTCTATATCTTCTTCCTTTGGCACTACATTCCTCGAGCAGATGGCTCCTTGACCCAGTACTGTCGCCGGAAAGTCGAGACTCGTCTGGAGCGTATTGTGGGCAAGAAAATCAAGAAAGCCATCGAGAAGCAAGACCAGCAGAGGAGGAAAGAGGAGCAGAAGGCCATTAAGAAAGGCGCCCTTGACCCTTCACAAACACGGCCTACGCTACCGAAGCTAGGAGGTGATGATGATGATACTTCTACCATCTACTCGCTGCAACGATCAGACACTATGAGCACGAACACGACGCTCCCGCCATACACATCCAACGCACCGTCAAGATCAAACACGATGAACACAGTGAACACCAATCGAAGCATGATGAAACCATCTTTACCCACGCTGAATGAGAGGCCTGGTATTCCAGCCAGGACTAACACCCAAGGCACAAATTTCTCGACTACTAGCTATGGCTCGAATGCGCCGCTCCTGAGTCAAGCTGGTGGCATGGGCATGGCTCTTCCCCTTGACCGAAATGGTGACTACTTTGGCGAGTCGCCTTCTCGACCGTATGGCTCATCTGGTCGACCATTCTCGCCAATGTCTCAAGGTCGAGCGTCTCCGCTGCCACCTCGTGGACCACTCCTTCCCCCTGTTGACACCAGCTACTCAAGCGGCCGTTACGAGTCTGACCCTCAGCTCATCTCGCCGCTGCCTGGTGACTTGCGAGATACACCGTCATCTCAAGCGAATCGAACGTATCCTGAATTCAGTCCCTTCGACAGCCGCGGGCCACAGATGGGCCCTGCCTACGAATTGTCACCTGTCGATACGACCCCATCGGACAACATTTCACGGCACTACTATGCGAACTCAAACGACTCAAACGAACACCAACCTCCCCAACTCCCCAGTGCTTTGAGGGCTGGTTCTCCAGCGATGTCCCAACCGGCCGGCTTACCATCTCAACCACGAGCAGGGACGGCGCCACCACGGCCAGGACTACCTGCAAGCCTGCAGTCAGCCATCCAACGTCGTGAAGCGTCACAACCTTTCCCTAACCGAGGCATGAACGGCTCGGTTCAACAACAACGCAGTGCGACGGCACCTCTTCAGCAAAGCTGGAACCAAGGGCCTGCGCCGCGGAGCTACACGCCATCTTCTGCACCACGGAGCCAAACTCCATCTTCGGCATCTCGAGGCTATGACAATGGATACGGCAACTAGCACACTTTTTCCTTTTGCACATTTGATTACCATGCATATTACGGCGTTCACTTCTCTTTTCTGTTGGATACAGGACACCCCTTATACATAACCCATTTGCGCAACGACGGCTCCATGTGCATAGAGCGAGAGGGCTTGACGACTATTTTTCTTCATATGTTTCGAGATACCCATAGGCTCACCGCTGGTCTCGGACGTCCGTTCGCTTCTACTGCTGCGCTTGGTGGATTAGAAGACTTTTATCGACCCCCGTCTCACATGATGGTGAGGCGTGGGAGGGACATGTGAAGCGACGCACGTGGATGTGCGGCTGTACTATATCACACATGTGAATGGCTTGTGAAAAGGAATGATACATTGATTCTACAACTACTGTGCTCATGTTATTTGTGCTCTTGGATCCCCACTTTTGCACACCATTGCGATGCGTGAGACGAAAATTGCATGTGTAATGATGATTTATATCACGTAGCATTGACTGCGCAACCAGCAAACACGACGCAACACCATCACGACTACTGCAGTGCGCTCATTCACCACCATGCACAAGATATACGAACGCACAATGCCATTCAACCTCTGTAGCGCACAATGTCAAGCAAGCTGTCCGAAATTCAATGCTAGTGCCGCGAACCCCGCGAATCAGAGATCGGCAGGATGTCTAAACTTGTTTCGTTTTGATCGACAGGCACCACCCGTGCACAATCCCCCGACAGAACACGTGCGGAACCGCACAGAGCAAGGGTTTGACAAGCCGGGGTAGTGTGGCAACGATTGTTGTCAATTGTTGCATATGAAGCGACCTCTCACTGTGCAAGAATGATTTTTTGTTGACACGTTGAGCGACTAAGCGTAGGTTGGGGAGAACGCCTAGAAAGACTCTGTTTTGCGCGCGCGATATCCTACGGCGGAACTTTGGGTTCTTGCGAAATCGGTTCCAGACTACAGCGGATGGGAAAGGAGATCTAATGCTGCAGCAATGAGTAACTTGATAGTTCATTCGCTTCTGTTGGCGATAGTTGCTGCAAATTTTAGTTTGCCACTGCGTTTAGCTAAGAGAATTCAAGTGGAGAAGACTACTTTGACCGAACCATGCTCGCTACACTCTCGGTACCGGTCGAAAATTCGGCTCCAGTCTTACAACTTCCTCACTAAGGGTTTGGTCTATAGCAATAAAACGGGGGCGAGAAGATGTCAAGTTCACAGCTCTGGAGTCACTGTGCTACCAAAGGCAAGTAAACTGGCTAGAGATTGCGGTAGGTGTAATATGACTGGCCGTGACATCATGCTGATGAGCCAATTGTTACGTATCGATAAGCTTGCCCGGTCTTGCATGAGTCTGAACTGCTGCATGTCATGGCGTTGCGCTCATTGTCTGATTGGTGTACCTCGCCGAGTGAAGGCATGCAGAAGCGGGACCGGTAGTCCAATGGACCAGTATCCGGGCACTGGGTGTGGTAGTGTAAGACGGAGGAACACGCCGTGTGTTTATAGACTAAAAAAACACTTCGTTTAGAGGAATCTTGCTGGCTGACAGCAGGAATGAGAAGAGGTCTGCATATGGGGTGATAATTGTCTATCTTTTGTTGTTTCATCTGTTGTGCTTGGCCCGAGTGAGCGCGTGCTGTTCCAGGACGTGATGCAGGTCTCTCCACCGCGTCCAACACATGTGAATTGGCGAGACAGGTGCCGAGAGGCGACGGTGCATGTGTAGTGCGATGGAGAAACGTAAATGAAGGAAATGAGGAAGAAAGTCGGCGACAGGGAAGAATTTGCACATATTCCCATGCGCCGATTGGAAGACAGCAGGAAAAGCGACGAGTAAGAGACACTTACTTTCACTTCTCGCTTACCGATCCAGCGTGGAGGAGCATCTCGACAACTCTTAGCGAACGGCAATCCACCACGTCTCACAAGGCTTTCCTCAACATGGTTTAAGCTGGCATCCGACTGGCGGGTATTGCAATCGAGATTTTCTTCGTGCATGTGTACTCCACCACGTTGCGATAAACCCTTATCGTTCCGACTGCCTTGCAGCACGGCCGGGGCTCCACAGGCGTTGCTTCGGCACATCTAGGTGATCTGTGAGTGGAGAATAAACTGCGCAGCTGCAGGTGGCTGCAGAGGGAAACAGGGAAGATCAAGGATGCTGTTGCACGCTATGGTTGCGTCACGACTGTATGGAAGGACGGTCTGGGCTGACAAACACATGCTGCGATGCACCGTTGGATTTTGAGAGAGGGGAAGGTCTCCAAATCGCACAATATTGACGCCGTTGACGTTGCGAGGAACTTGGGTGTGCAGCTGACGGTGGAATGGATGCCGCAAGCCTGGACTTGTTGAGCAATGGCAGACTCAGAGGCGACGGCGGACCATGTGAAAAGGTTCTGGAAGAGTCAGTTGCTCCACCTGCGTTCGCGGCGGCCAGAGGAACACGCATGCACCTGCTCCCAATCACAGCGGACTGACCCCACTGTAGTGATGATCGCAATTGCGCGGCCATCATCTCGTTCCCTGGTAGTGTTGAGCTTGTGCCGTGCTTGGGGACTGCGCGCCATAGCTCGTGGACGGCCAACACTTAGGGTTGGAAGCGACAACTTCTCGCTGTGTTGTCGCTGGCGTCCCAGCAAAACAGCAAATGCATCGCCAACACGTCGCCGCAAGATTTGGGCTTGCTTTTTGCGCACATCAGTTGTTGGCGCTGGGCCTGTGCCGGGCTCTGAAACTTGGTGGCCAAGCCGTACCTGAGCCAGGAACACCAATAGGCTTCCGGGGCGCTGGGGCCCCACTCTTCGGCCACGAGACCCAATTGGTCCTGACCAGATTAGCAACGGTGATTGTCCGCAGCGCGCCATTCCCCTTTTGTCCCGAAAGAGATGAGATGGGGCAGCCCGGCTGAGGTGTCTCTTGTCCTGTGCCTGGCCCTTTCTCTTTCCCCTTCACCGCACCGCCTAACGTATTTCAACCTATTGTCCCTCGTTTGTTGTATAGGCATTCGCGCGTTCACTCTTTCACGCCCGTCTTGCTCATCGCTCACACAGTCATTCCTTTCAACAACCACACCCACGCTTAACCGCCCCCCTTTCCCGCACACGACACGCCGTTGAACGACGTTACGACCTCCTGCTATTTAGATCAACACATCAATAACCACCTCAACATGCGTTATACTTCCGCCGTAGTATTGAGCACCCTCGCCGTTGGCCAGGCCGCCGCTCAGAATGTGCACAACCGCCATGCCAGCTTCCACGCCCGTCGTCAAGCGTGAGTCGCCTGCTAAATCTGCTGTCGGGTGTCGCAACAACTAACGTTTCCTAGTGAGGCCAAGCGAAGCGCTGGTAACGATGTCGACTGGGATAAGGTTGCCTTCGACTTGAAGGAGGTTGACTGGGACGCCGTTAACTGGAGCTCGGTCTTCGCAACTCCCACTCCTGCCGCCGTTGCGCAGCCCACCCCGACTCCCGAACAAAAGAAGGTCGAGCCTACCGTCGAGGTCAAGGCCGCTGCTGCTACTAGCTCGCCGGCTGCGGAACCCTCTGCCAAGGCCGAGTCTGTCAAAGATACCATCAGCGACATTGTCTCGGATGTCTTGAGCGGTGTTGAGGCTCTTGCCAGCAAAGTCGGTGCCAAGATCGGCAAGAACGAGAAGAGCAACAATGGCGGAATCTGGATCGGAACCGACAGCGCGTGGCAGGCCGAGTTCATCAACGACGCCAACAAGGATGCTGTCCTATACTGCTGGAAGGCCAACGGCTTTTCCGGCATGTCTGTCAACGTCAACGTTCCTGAAATCTCCGTTGGCATCAAGTCTGGCCAGAAGATCAACCTCTCCTTTGCGCCCAACGTTCCTGCCGCCTGCGCCCCGGCTTTCTCCGATACCAAGCTCGCTCTCTTCGGCGGCTGGGACCAGACCTGGTGGGAGGTGACCTTTGGCGAATGGGGTGCCTTCGACGTCTCGCGAAATGTCAACATGCGTGGTAACAGCATCAGCTCCAAGGGCTCCAAGTGCACTTCCGACATGAACACCTGCGTCTTCAAGTGCAAGGACGAATCTCTTGCCTCTTGCGAGAAGGGCACCGACTACGACCTCTTCAACTGCAACGCTGCTAACGGCGGCGGTGGTGGCTTCGACACCGTCATGCAAGGTACTGGCGGTGGTTGCGCCATGGGTACCTCAAGTGAGAAGGTCTCCGTTACCTTCAATTAAGCGTTGCATCATTCGGTTTGGGTCGGAGTTGAGCATCCTTCTGATTAGCTTTGTGCATATCTCCTTTACCATATTCCCCCTTATTTCTACCGCTTTGGATACTCTCGTCCGGTTCGGCAATCTTCGGACATTGTTGCTTCTTGCAGGATACCCACATGTCTCGTGGTATTGGCCATCGCTACATGTGGACGAGGTCGTCATCCATCTCGGCTCTTAGTCGTAAAATGTCTATTCTGTTCAATGTCTAAAATTCGTCAGTAGCTGTCAATTCACAAAAGTCATAAAAGAGCTTAACGTACCCCCTTTTGGTGATCTGTTCGCCCCCACTTGACGTCTGCATTGGTTTTAATGAATCTCCTAGCCCAAATGGCCCAAATGGCCCACATCATAGCGCTGCAAGTATCCTAATCCAAGCATGACCGCGTAGACTCGCTTGATGAGGTGACTCCAGGACCACTTCTGGGCTCGCCCACTATCTGAGTCGTCTGACGGACCGGTGATCGTTCTTTCGCTTCTTTTTGTTGAGGTACGTCGAGGAATGAAGGTCGCCCGACGATCCAACCCAGCCACCACTGCCAAACACCTCCATCTTGAAACACAGCCGCGCGCCACAACACCACAGGCGTTACAGTATAGCGGTAAAAACTTATGACCAGAGAGCGAGAGAACTACGCTACATTGGCTTGAAGTGTGGATAGTCTTGAATGCGGCAGAGTCGAAGTAGGGTGGTCGAACAGGTGCGAGGAGCCATTAGAGATAAGGCAGAAATCATGGAGGTGGAAAGAGCGAATGCCGAGAATTAGCTCGGAAAGCGGCACACATAGGGTATCAGGCTTTGAACAAAATAGAAAGGAACGTCAAAACTAATGTTTGTTCGCACGTTGCTGTGCAGTGCGTGAGGACTGCAACTGCGTCGAAGAGTTGGGTGGAGAGCTCAAGAATGTAAGTACTGGACAACAAGGAGCGGGGAAGCCAGGCGATGGCAATCAAGGTGGGGAGGAAGTATGGCGTAAGGGATCACGATCCACTTCCCACTCTACGAAGAATCAGTAGAATGGTGCATTACCAAGGGCGCGGATGCTGTCCTTGCATACCAAGCTAAGTGGATGTTCGGCACGCATCGTGCGGAGGAACGCAACCTCAAGTGCACGCATCATAACGCAAATGCAAAATTATAGATTTCAATTTTGATTCATTGATAAATTCCGGTTAATAAAAACTCCGCATATTCCCATCGATGTCTAAGCCATTTACGGTGTACTCATACACGGTCGGCCCAAGCGACCTCAAACTATGGCTAGCTCCGCGAATGCAAGGAAATCATATGCTTTTGCCACCCTTTAGACCATTTTACAACTCATCGTGGTCAGGCTCAGCGTCATCACCGCCAGGGCCACCACCCGAGCCGTAAAGCTTGGAGGTGATGGGGTAGGCAACGTCAGAGAGCTTCTGGAACTGCTCATCAAAGTCCTCAGCGGCAGCCTCAGCGGCATTGGCCTCGAGCCAGTCCTGAGTCTCCTTGACGGCCTCAAGGAGGGATTCCTTGTCATCGTCATCGATCTTGCCACCGAGACCCTCCTCGTCGTTGACCTGGTTCTTGAGGCTGTAGGAGTAGTTCTCGAGCTTGTTGCGGGACTCAATGCGCTCACGGTTGGCCTTGTCCTCCTCGGCATACTTCTCGGCTTCTTCAACCATACGCTCAATGTCCTCGGTGGTCAGGCGGCCCTTGTCATTGGTGATGGTAATGCTCTCGGCCTTGCCAGTGCCCTTGTCAACAGCAGAAACCTTGAGGATACCGTTGGCATCAAGCTCGAAAGTGACCTCAATCTGAGGAACACCACGGGGCGCCGGGCTGTATAATGGTCAGTACATGCTCGCATTAATGACTGGTTTTGCAAAAGTGACTTACGGAATGTTGGTGAGCTCAAACTTGCCGAGCTGGTTGTTATCCTTGGTCATGGAACGTTCACCTTCGAAGACCTGGATCAAGACTACGGGCTGGTTATCGGCGGCGGTGGAGAAGATCTGGCTCTTCTTGGTGGGGATAGTGGTGCCGCGCTTGATGAGGTGGGTCATGACGCCACCGGTGGTCTCAATACCGAGGGTAAGAGGGTTGACGTCCATGAGAATGAGCTGGTCGGTAGCTGAGTCACCAGCGAGAACACCACCCTGAACAGCGGCGCCGAAAGCGACGGCCTCATCGGGGTTGACATCCTTGCGAGCCTTCTTTCCGAAGAACTCCTCAAGCATGGCTTGAACCTTGGGGATACGAGTGGAACCACCAACAAGGACAATGTCGTCGATGTCGCTCTTCTTCAACTTGGCGTCCTTGAGAACCTGCTCGACGGGCTTAAGCGTCTTCTTGAAGAGATCGTTGTTCAATTCCTCGAACTTGGCGCGAGTGAGTGTCTCAGAGAAATCCTTGCCCTTGTGGAAAGACTCGATTTCAATCTTGGTGGTCTTCTGGGACGAGAGCGTACGCTTGGCCTTCTCAACCTCGCGCTTCAGCTTACCCATTGTCTTAGCGTCCTTGGTGACGTCGACGTCGTTCTCCTTGTTGTACTTCTTGGCGAGGTAGCTAATGACACGGTTGTCGAAATCTTCTCCACCGAGATGAGTGTCACCAGCGGTAGACTGAACCTCGAAAACGCCCTCTTCGATGGTGAGGATGGACACATCGAAAGTACCACCACCGAGATCGTAGACAAGGACCTGGCGTTCCTTCTGGTCGGTCTTGTCGAGACCATAGGCCAGAGCGGCAGCGGTGGGCTCGTTGACGACACGGAGGACATTGAGACCGGCGATCGTTCCAGCGTCCTTGGTGGCGGCACGCTGGGCGTCGTTGAAGTAGGCGGGGACGGTAACAACGGCGTTCTTGACCGGCTCGCCGAGGTAGCTCTCAGCAACCTCCTTCATCTTGCCAAGAACCATGGCGGAGATTTCCTCAGGTGTGAAGGTCTTCTCCTCCTTGTGTACCTCGACGCTGACGCGGGGCTGGCCACCTTTGTTGACGACCTTGAAGGGGAAGTGCTTGATATCATTCTGGACGGACTTGTCGTTGAACTTTTGTCCAATAAGACGTTTCTGTGAAAGTAATCAGTATTAGTGTATTCGAGCAGCGAGGCCGAGGTGATTGCTTACAATATCGAAGATGGTCCGGTGGGGGTTGCTGGCGAACTGATTCTTTGCGGCATCTCCCACAAGACGCTCGTCGTCGGTGAAAGCGACCCAGGAAGGAGTGATACGGTTACCTGTAAAGGACAGCTGTCAGTTTGCGTCTGCCGAAATGCTGATTTGTCGACTTACCCTGATCGTTGACCATGATTTCAACCTTGCCATTCTTCATGATGCCCACACAAGAGTAGGTGGTTCCCAAATCAATACCAATGACAGGGCCGGAGACAGCATTGCTGTCTTCCTTAATTGGCTCTTGGTCCTGGGCGTGTGCTGTCTTTGCCAGCATCAGACCGCCGACAAGGACGAGGAGAAGGTAAAACGCAATCGACCATGTCGAGCGCTTGCTGGCGCTCCGCGAGCTTCGCGCCATTGTGTATGTGTTGTGAAGTCTACAAGAGACAGTGGCCCCGAATGGCAAATCCCAAAGTGCGGGCGTAACTCTATGCGAGTTCGCTATGCGGTGGGGTGGAGTTGATAAAAGCTCCGGGTATCAAAAAAAGAAAGATGGTAGATGGTTGGCTCTTGGAGAGGATGGAAGAAGAAGAGTGGAAGCCGGCGGTGTGCTGGCGTTATATGGATAGGCGGGTCCTGAACTATTCGAAGTGAACAGCTTGCGATTTCGACTTTGGAGTCTCACCGCCTCCACATGCGGCCTAGCGGCGCCCATCGACAAAGCGCGACCGTGGCTCCTTGCCCCAATCGCACGCACATCAGCCTCAATTTCGCCTGCTCTGTGCCGCCGGGTTACAGGACACGTGTAGTCTTACTGGGTGCTCGAAATTTCTACAACATTCGCCGTCTCTGTGCGACTGCGCGCTTATGCATGCTGCAGGCACCAGAGTCCAATGTGCTTGCCAACTTGCCCAAAGAGGAAGAAGCAATGGCTCGCTGTCCTTGTTCTCACCGCTAACATATTCTGCCCAAATCCGTGTGTCTTGCCCCTCTCCTATCGCCTATCGCAGGTGCCCCGCGCTAGGCGAGTGTCAGCCTCACCCGTCAAGGAATCCTTACACGCCATGTTCCAGGTGTCCTTTCGCGAAATTGATCAACCGCGGCAGAACATGGCCAACTGTTCTCTTTGCGCTTGCTCTGCCAATGACGGGATCCCAGCCCCAATGACTCCTGTCTCGCCTTGCAACGTCTCCTGAGCAGCTCACGGTTCGCTGTCTGAGCTGCCAGAGAATGACTCCAAGCTCTCAAGCGAACCGTTCTGGATGATCTGGCGTCTCCATGCTCGGGTGATGTCTGATGATAGTAACATTGAAATCACAGAAAATGTTGAGTATATTTTTTGCCCTCTCAATGTTGAGCATCTCATTGCCCTTCTTGGTGTCTGTTGTGCTCACAACATTTTCCTGAGACCTTTTATTCTCGCTACTGGCTTGAGTGTCTCAGCGTGCGTCACCACCCATGTCATCGCCCTTTCAGTAAGCGTCATAAAACGCTTATCTGATTTAATCGCCCCTCAGGCTTGCTGTAGTTCTACTGCATTCAGTATTTCTCGAGACCATTGATCATAGCACTAAAGGGTTGGCGTCATGAGACGTTGTGTGTGGCTAGATTTGAGGCATGTCAGCACCTTCAGGGGGACCCCAGAAAACTCTATAACTCCAAAGTGTCCAAAGCTTCTCGACTGGGAAGTTTGAACAGTACGCATCGATCGCAGCACTAAATATTGGCAACTTGGACGTGTTGTAAGTCACCACAAGGTTGGCGAAAACCCTCGGTTGGCATTTTGAATGGTTATCGTTTCCAGCATAAACCACTCATAACGTCATATAACCCTCAATGGCTTCCATTTGCTAGACAACAACTGTACTCTAGCAAAAATATCTTCGGGAGAAGACGAAATGTGACATCTAGCTTGGTACGTATACTGTTAGCTGAGCGAGCGAGTGCGAGCTGTTCCTGCGCCTCTAATTCTATCAAAAAATCCAACCACGCTTTGCTCCTCAACCATAGCTGCCTGCCTACAGAAATGCAAGCCTTCTGTATGTGGGAAAAATATATGAATTTCGACTGAACCACTCTTGGTATACTCAATTGAGAAATTCTTTCAGGAAGTCGATCGCAGCACTAAAGGCTTGGAACGGCAACAATCGGCGGAAAGTCGCAGATAAAAAGTTTCTTGACCCTCAAATGGCCACCTCCAACACGCTCTAATGTTATGTGGGGTGATTAGAAATCGATCAGGAGCGTCATGAGAGACGCTACATGCAGCTAGTATATCTGCGACATGCTGGAAGACGTTATCTTACCGGCAAGTAGCGCGTACACCGATCAGAAGTAGGCCTGTATAGGCAAATTACACATTTTTACTTGGTGCAGGAATTGTCAATCCTTCAACCGTACAACTGGCTCCCATACCCTCAGTGACCGTACAGAAAAGGCTTATGTTACTCGGCTACGACTGACAGCACATGTATAAGCATAAGCACAAGGTTCTGTGTGGCTCCACCATTGTACAATAACCGCCTTCCCCAGTATACCTGACATCTGGGAGACTATGTGGTACCCTCCCAACAATATCGGCGAAATGCGACATGAGGCGATGTATATCTTACAAATCAAACAGCACCGAGGTTTCCTAGTTGATCAGTGACGTGTGAGCCTAACTAGGTAAGGCGGGGCATGTAGATGGCCCCGCCACAGGACTCTAATTGATGTATACTTTCCGAAAACAAAACGTCACTTTCGGTATCTGCTAGAAGAGTGGGAGAAACTATAAAGGCTCCTTTGGCCGCCCACCCTTCATTTCGACATCAAAAGAGGATTTCGTCTTCGACACTCACGCTTTCTACCCACGCTATGCCCTTTGAATCCGCAACCATGGGTGCTGAAGCCAATACCGACAAGCCTCATTCTCATCATGCCCTTCCAAAGGACATCCCAGAGGATGATACTTTGAGAAACAAGGCCGCGTCTGGTGTATGTATCTGCTGCAGTAGTCTTATGATCTTCTTTGCTAATTTACTAGGTCTCCTATTTTACACCTGAGCAGGAACCGCGAGCAGGAACTGCACTTGGCATGCTCGATGGCAGTTCCAAGATCCCGAAGCTCTTCACCCCATTTAAGCTTCGTGGTCTCAAGATCCAGAACCGCCTTGCGCTCTCACCTCTCTGCCAGTACTCGGCTGAGGATGGTCACCTCACGAGCTGGCATCTCACGCATCTGGGCGGCATTATTCAGCGCGGCCCAGGTCTAACCTTTGTTGAGGCGACCGCAGTTCAGGCCGAGGGTCGGATTACGCCAGAAGACTCTGGACTCTGGAAAGACTCGCAGATCGAGCCTCTTCGCAAGATTGTCGAGTTTGCCCACTCTCAAAACCAGAAGATTGGTATCCAGCTCGCACACGCAGGCCGCAAGGCTAGCACTGTTGCTCCGTGGTTGAGCAAGGGTGACATCGCCACTAAAGAGTTGAACGGCTGGCCAGACAATGTCTACGGGCCTTCAGCAATTGCATTCAACGACCACCACTGCCAGCCCAAGGAGATGACCCTGGAGGATATTGAGAACTTCAAGACTGCTTTCAAGCAAGCCATTGATCGCGCTCTCAAGGCAGGCTTCGACGCCATCGAAATTCATAACGCGCATGGCTACCTTCTACACTCTTTCCTCTCTCCCGCATCCAACAAGCGCACAGACAAGTATGGAGGTTCCTTTGAGAATCGCATCCGCTTGACGCTCGAAGTTGTCGACCTTGCCCGGAAGTCAATCCCAGAGGAAATGCCTCTTGTGCTGCGAATTAGCGCCACCGACTGGCTCGAGGAGGCTGGAATCGAAGGCTGGACCCTCGACCAGACCGTCAAGCTCGCTGAGATCCTCGCAGACCGTGGTGTCGATCTCCTTGACGTCTCATCCGGCGGACTGCACGAGAAGCAACACATCCATGGAGGACCAGGCTACCAAGAGCCATTTGCCAAAGCCGTCAAGGACAAGGTTGGCGACAAGATGCTCGTTGGTACCGTGGGTAGCATCACGAATGGCAAGCAGGCAAACGGCTACCTCGAGGACGACAATCTAGACGTCGCCTTCATCGGCCGCATGTTCCAGAAGAACCCCGGCTTTGTATGGGCATGCGCTGATGACCTCGGTGTCGAGGGTCGCTGGGCGAACCAGATCCGATGGGGCTTTGGAGGTCGCGGCAAGAAGTAAGTTTTTGACTTGCTACATCCGCGTCTCGCAACACATCACTTTTGGTGATGCGTGCCCCCAAAGCCCCTCCTTTGTACTATCACGAGTCCCCCATTGTACGAATATGAGGGTTGTCCTTTACTTTCTCCTATATTTATATAGATCACGAATGATGAATACGATCTAATGCAATTACCCAGGGACCAAGTAATCGATAAGAAGGCTTTTGCGAATGAAGCAGCTTTCACGCTGCACAAGCGTGAATAGGCGTGATAAACCCACAGCAATGAATATGTGAGAAACGCACTGAATGAAAGTCTACTGTGTGTATTTACAAGCCTCCAATACAGTTATTCAGGAATTCGCAGTTGGGTCTGCCAGGAAGGAATCGAAATCAAAATTTTCCTTATTAAGTACATGACCATAATCCTATGCGGCACTGCAGGCCTTCTCTAAGCAAGATTGAATCTAGCCCATTGCGGATCTGCTCTCATCATGTTGGCTTCCTTTTCCCAAAAACGCGCCGCCACAATACGAAGCTTTGAAACGTCCGACTCGGATACCTCTCCTTGCCCCACTCATTCTTCCCGATCATCTTTGCTTGTCCTTCCACGCTGAACACCATGTTCTTGCCATTGATTTGCACTTCTTCCTGCTCTGTGTACGGGTACACGTCTGCTGCGACCCCTGGTATCCGTCTGTCCGCCGTCGCAGTCAAGATGCCGATAATGGTCTTGATGCCTAGCAGGTCCTTGATATTGTCTCCCAGCTGCGGTAACAAGCGGTTTAGAAAGGACGTGATGAATCGAAAGGTACGTTGGATGCTACCCCAGATGATGCCGGCGGGGGCGTAGTTTAGTACATCGCCGTAGATATCACCACTTCCTGCAGTGTTCGCTTCTGGACGAGCGATCCTCTCGCTCATTCTCTGAATGTGCTCCTCAACATCGGCAATGATGGGGTTATGTGAGTTGACATCGGCCTCTTGTATGCCCTCTAGCAGCCACCGTAGGACACAGTCACTGAGTACTTCGTTTGGAAATATGGTCTTTGACAGTAGGTCTGGTAGCCATCCAAGCAGTCCCTCGATCCAATTCCCTGGACTCTGCCGTACGAACCGGAAGGTCATGCGCCCTACATCGTAGTGGGTGCCAGGAAACCACTTCTGTCTTACTACCGCTTTGTCTTTCTCGTCACCCTCGTTGGGAAAGATCAAGCACGGCTGGAAAATCCACAACCGATCGTGCAGCGCAGGCGCATGGTAAACATATTGGATGACCGAAGAAGCATGTTGATCGAAGAACTCAAATGGACTCCAGTCAAACCCTATGCCAGCATTAAGACGGGGTATGCCCAGTGCACCAACCGTATCAATACATCCCATGAACCGTATTGGCCGACATTCTGGCCACACCTTGGTCTTGTCCCGTCTCAGCCGTTGACATTCTTCGCTTTTGGGGGCGTCCATGGGGAGGTCTGAACGGTATGTGCGGAAGACGTCGTAGCAAAGCCCGTCAACTTCTTCCTCTGTGTATTCTGGGAGGCGCTTGATTATGCCGCAGTTATTGATCATGCCTGCGACGCAACGGATTGTGAAGGCGCCGCGACTAAAACCGAAGAGCCAGATTTCGTAGTCAGATGTATAGTTCTCGACGATGAACTTGTACACGCTTATGCATTCATCACCAAACGCAGAGGCGGTTGCGCCGTCCCAGATGTATTCGAGAAATGTGCGGTTCAGACCTACGCCTTCTTGGTAGCCTGCGATAATGTCGTCCGCGGGGATCGAGCTGTTCGTGGCATTAGAATGGCCGTTGGATTGAGAGCCTGAGGTTCTGTGAGGTTCGATGGGATGCACTGTCGCGGGTTTTTGCGTTGAATCGTCGGCATATTTTACTTCGCCCACCAGATTTGCGAGTTGTCGAATGTTACTCGCCGGCGCGTTGGCTACGTTTGTTTCGCGGCCAACCCATGTACCGTCACAAAAGATCGCTAGACGCTTGGAGGGGCGAGAATATGTTGCTGACGGCATCGTGATAGGTGGACAGAAACGGGTTTGAGAATAAAAAGGGAATGGAGGCAGTCTAGGAACTGACGGGGTGGGCCAAAGGACGATAGGTAGTGTGTGGTAGGCAACGACCTCAGCAAACAGACTTTAAACATAGGCACCGTAGTCCCCGGGCTGTTTTTGCTGAATTACCCCGGTTTCAGGCGCTGAACTGGAGTTCATCGATTGGGTTTGGTTGCCTTCGTTGATGGTGTCCAGGGTGTCCGCGTGCCAAACGCTAATCAGTCACGCACACTATGGCCTGGCGGAATGTTCCGAGGCCCAACACGAGCTCAGCTTTCGAGCTGAAGGAAGTAAAGCCGTCAAGATAGAAACTATTTTGGGTTATACGCAGTTGTCCCGCGACAGCGTGACGTCATGCCCCACGTTGTTCGTGCTAGCGTGGAACGGTGTGTTGTTTCAGTGCCAAGGGCTTGAGATTACAAGTCTCTCGGCTGATGCCAGTATACGAATCTAAGCGTCTACTCAATGAGAGTAGCAGGCGGTGTTACAGTCGCGTCCCTGTCTCATTGTCCCAGGATTTCGTCGATGGTATGCCACATGTGCTTCTGAGCATCTTCCCTCTTCTCTTCGAGTGAAATGACCAACTCATCTTTGACCTGTGTTTCTTCCTTCTCCTTTGGAATATCCCTCCCAAACCCTTCTAGGACTCCGCGAACCTTCTCCCGCATGCTCCTCACACCCTCCACTTCCTGTTTTTTCCTCCGCACCTGCTCCTCCATCTTCCCAATCAGCGTCTCCCGAGCCTGGTGCGGCCGGTATTGGTTGATGAGGGCGTGCATGTTTGTGACCATGGTCAGTATATCCGCAATCTTCTCGTCCTTCGCAGGCGAGATTGGGTTCATGGCGACAATTCCGAGGAGCGACATGTAGGACAGGAGAATGCTGCGCAGAAGGCGGTACAGGTATTTTTGGGGGTCGAGCGTGGTAGCCGTCGAGGGCTGAGAGGAAGGATCGCTTCCGGTGGGGGTGGAGGACGGGTAGAGCTGCTCATACTTCCAATCCTCCAGTACGCCCTGCTCCTTCATCTTTGAGCTTATCCACTCCATGTTCTTCGCAAACAGATCTGTGCCCTTCGCTTTCGTCGTCGTGCCGAACACGGTGAATTCCTCATCGTCTGCCGGTGGTTCTGGTGGAATGAGGTATCGCAGCTCGATCGGTAGCGCGAGAATCTGCTCCACGGACAGCTTTGGGGCGGACTTGTCACTATCGCTGTTGCTTGTCGCGCTCTCCTTCTCGGCCTGCTTCAGCCGCTCCAGGTTCTCCGCAGTAAAGTACCTGTAGAAATGCGGGGGATCGGGGAAGAAGCTTAGGATCAGATCCTCGTCTTGCTGTTGCTGTTGAGGATCGGCCATTTTGGCAATTGCGTGAAGTGCTTTAATGTGGGCGCTTCACTAATGCGCGCGCAATTCACCGCAACGAAATGCCCGAGTTGGCCGCGTTGTTGCTTCCTGCATTGAGCGCGAGGCTGGACCCTGGTTTCCAAATCTTGGCACTGGCCAAAGGTTGCGCACAGACAGTCTTGCGTTCAGGGTCAATTTGCAGTCCCGGTTCTTGTCGGTAGGACGAAGAGACAAACATGACCCTCGTGTCGTCTGAATGGACAGAGGGCCTGGTGATTAGTCAACAAGGATAGCCGTCTTGCATGGACGATGTACGATGTACGAACATCTCCGAGAGTTTACCGATTGTATTTCCTAAACGGTAATGACGCCATCCCCCATTACAAATCCATTACGCTGAGGGGTACTGAATGTGCAACAACCGGAAATGGTAATGCCATCGTAGGAATATTTATATATATATACAGCTTCATTGGCAATTAGGTAGTATCAAAGCCATTCAACACCACTCTTGCACTTCCTCCACCCCAGATTCTCTCAAATTAGCCTCGATACTTTTATATTCAAAATGGCCACCCAAAAGGCCGTTGTCCACAAGTCTGAGGGAGTCTCCGAGTTGCGAAGTGATGTCCCTCTGCCCAAGCTTCCTGGAAACGACTGGCTTCTCATCAAGACAAAAGCAGTAGCTTTAAATCCTACTGATTGGAAGAGCATTGCTCGCGCCCCGTCCGCAGGTGCAATTACTGGCTGCGACTACGCTGGCGTAGTCGAGGAGGTCGGTAAAAGTGTTACCGGATTGAAGGTTGGTGACAGGATTGCTGGCTTTGTTCGAGGAGGTAAAGTTGCCAATTATTATCTGTCCCCAGCGAGTCCTAACAACTTCTAGGTGACCCAGCAGACCACTCCAATGGCGCTTTCGCAGAACACATCAAAGCAAAAGCTGGCATCCATCTCAAAATTGCTGACAACATCTCATTCGAGGATGCCGCGACTCTTGGTGTTGGCATTACCACCGTCGCACAAGGCCTGTATCAGGCGCTCGGTCTGCCTCTTCCTCCAGCTAAGGTTCAAGAGCCCACTTCCATTTTGATCTATGGCGCGTCCACTGCGACCGGCACCTTGGCCGTGCAATTCGCAAAACTTTCCGGCTTGGAAGTCATTGCAACCGCCTCACCGCGCAACTTCGATCTCCTCCGTAAACTGGGTGCCGACCAAGTCTTCGACTACAACGATCCCGAAGTTGGTGACAAGATCCGCAAAGCCACTAACGACAAGCTCAAGCTGGTTTTTGACTGCATTTCCGAGGGCAACTCGAGCAATATCGCGGCAGCGGCAGTCAGCTCCACCGGAGGTCATGTCTCTGGGCTTTTGCCTGTCAAGGACTTTCCAAGAGATGATGTGAAGTTCCAATTCACCCTCGCCTACACAGCCCTTGGGGAGAAGTTCAACGACAGTATCCCAGCGAATCAGTCAGACTATGAGTTTGGCTCCAAGTTCTGGAAGCTAGCCGAAGATTTGGTCAACAGTGGCAAGATCAAGGCTCACCCTGCGGACGTTCGAAATGGTCTTGAAGGTATCCCACAGGGGCTGAACGATTTGAGAGATGGCAAGGTTTCTGGAGTTAAGCTTGTATACAAGGTTGAGTAGTCTGAAAACTTCAGTGCTGTATTGAGACACTACAGATCTTGACCAGTAATCTCCAAGCATGAAGATCAAATAAAAATAAAAAGTCACTAAACGCCTTGCGTCACTTTTCATGTTAGGCAGACATTATTGCACATTTAGAGGCCAGAAGTTTGTCAGAAGAAAGCCGCTCCGATGGCGAAGTGGAATGAGGCACAATAATCACCATTTTTGAGCACCATCCTTTGAAATTGTAGACATGATTGCATCCCATCTACATCCATATGTAAACAGCACTCGTTGATTTCTTCTTAGTGTGGATGACTAGGAAGACGACAGGCATACCAAATCATGTTTACTGGGACTCATATGAATTTGAAGCGCTTGCAAGACAACTATTGGGAAATAGTACCTGAACGTGTATCCGCAAACTGGCGAACGAACTACACTATTCCTACTTGTGACGAGCAATGTTGTCTCTGATCTGTCTGCTTCTTGGCCATGCAAAATCTCCTCAATCATTCCACTCCTGATTTATCCATGCTCTTGCAGCAGGTCGTGTAAATCAAATCTTCGTTATATGTGCGTCCGCGGACTAACAGGCAGCCGGGATGAACTCCGCTCTCGACCAATCCGATTGTGCCCTGTCCGCACATGCGCATCGTGCGTTTTCGGCTCTTGAAGATCAACAGGCACTGTTATACACATTGACAACATCAGCAACATGATTGGCCACTGCTGGTGCCGACATGGTGCCCAATGCGTGATGGGGCATTCGGATCGGCTTGATGTCGTAGTGTAGAGATAGCGACGCGGGAGAATCCATTGCAGATTGAGCGCATAAAAGCAACCTGGTCTTGCACAAAAATGAGGACACGAGAAAGAGCTTCAATATACCTCGTTTACCGTCATGATGGCTTCATTCCTATTTGCAGCAGTTTCTTTCGTTTCGCTGGTCACAGCCTCGTTTCATGGTAACCTAAATTACCACTCACCATCACGACGACATGATGGCCTTGGCATTGATGTACCCAAAGTAGCAAAGAGAAGTCTCGTCAAGCGAGCCACTCCCTGGGATCCGAAATAATTGAACTTCACACACGGTGTGGCTTCTGGCGACCCATACCCTCACTCCATCATTCTGTGGACACGGATAGCGCCATCGCTTGTTAGCGATGCTTCTAATGTGACAGTATCAGGCTATGTGGATTTATACAGCCATGAGACAGAGAAATACATCAAAGCTTCGCCGAATCCAATCTGCGTTGAGTATCGCGTTGGGACAGACGCCAACTTCTCGAGCGTTGTCGACAAAGGAACTACCTATACTATGTCCGATATCGACTTTACAATTAAGGTCAGCTTGTCCAGATATACAACACACAATTTTGAGCTAAATTTTGACAGATTGAGGCTAAAAACTTGGCTCCTTTCAAGACCTACTATTACCAGTTCAACGTGTGTGGTTCCAACAACAAAAGCCCTCTCGGAAGGACAAAAACAAGCCCGAGCCATGATGACGCCGTGTCGAAAGTTGGCCTGGCTGTTTTCTCCTGCAGCAACTATCCTAATGGATACTTTAATGCGTATGGAAATGCAGCACGCAAGGATAAAGTAGATTTCTTTGTACGTGTTGATAATGTCTACTCTAAAGAATTTGCTGACTGTAGTGGACAGGTCCACCTAGGTGATTACATCTATGAATCCGGAAAAGGCAAGCTAGGCAGGGATCAACGAGCTACGAACCCAGAAAAAGAGATCTTTAGCCTTTATGGTTCGTTTTGGTCGTCCATGAACCCGTATAGTAACTGACCAAATTGCAGACTACCGGACTAGAATTGGTCAATGTAACAAGCTGGATGATCTGACTTCTTCCTCTCTGCTGATTCTTGTGCAGATCGAACTGATTTAGACCTTCGCCTCGCTCACCAAAACTTCGCCTGGATTCCTACTTGGGATGACCACGGTAGGATGAACGTTTGACACTTTCTCGACTATAATTGACAGAAGAACAGAGGTCGCCAACAATGGCTATCGCGACGGCTTCAGCGGTATGAACAATACTGAAGCCTCTTTCAAGAAGTCTGGAGGTATCAGTGTCGACTCGAGAAAGATGAATGCAGTGCGTGCTTACTTCGAATGGATGCCGTAAGTTGATATGATTATATTCTTACTACCCAAACTGACTTAAGCCCAGCATTCGCCAAGTCGACATGGATGACAATCTCCGCATCTGGAGAAGTTTCAAGATGGGCAAGCTTTTCGACTTGATCATGCTGGACACGCGCAATTATGATCGTTCTATCACGACCCTCAACTGGAATGATGACTACGTCGCAGGACTCAAGGACGATGCTGGTCGTTCCCTCATGGGTAGTTCTCAGGAGAACTGGTTCTACCGCCAGCTTTCTGAATCTAACGAGCGAGGCGCAACTTGGAGGATCGTGGGGAACCAGATCATCTTCTCAAGAATGAACAACAGCGCGGTCTATAGCAACCCACTAAACGCTGATCAATGGGATGTAAGTGATTCATCTTTTGATATGCATCAAATGATTGACTCGGAGCAGGGCTACACAGCCAATCGCAATCGCACTCTACATCATCTCTACTCTAATGACATCCCCAACGCCGCCTTCTTAGCAGGCGACTCGCATGCCAATTGGGTTTCCGACCTTGTCTGGCTCGATGAGGCTCCTTACGATCAAGTCACAGGGGCTGGCGCGATCGGCGTGGAGTTTGCTGGCACAGCCGTCTCGTCCAGCGGCTATGGTGCTGGGAGAAGTATTGCGAACTCGAGTGCTCGATCTGCGGGCCTTGTGCGCGACAACCGGGAACTCCAATGGGCTGAAGGTTACTACAGGGGCTACTACGAATTGCACATCTCGCCTGACGAGTTGAATGCAAGATATTATGGTAAGGACATTTTTGTATCTGCTGGCATTTACCTTGTGATATTATGCTAATTCCTGTCCAGGCTCCCCTTCAGTCGCCTCTCGTAACCCTTTTGAAGCCAGTCTTGCAAATTTTACCGTCAAAGCAGGCGCCAATCACCTGGAGAGAAATGTAGCGAATGGAAGTGTGGAGAGCGGTGCGCTTCAGCGGGGTAAGACAGTGCCGACAAATTTGACTTTGAATACAGAGACTGGATCATGGAATGTGACCGGATTCCAGCAAATGTTTATCAGCTACTAGGCATAGCAGTTTACTGAGGAGGCGATTCTAAGTAAATCATGCTGGATTATTAAATATTCACAAAAGTGGAAAAACCATCGAGAGAGCCGGCCGGCTACATGCTCTCTTGCGTAAAAAATATTCCATCCCCCTTGCTTCATCTCCATTATATGTTCTCTCGGCTGATATAACAGCTCTTGGTCAACTGCTAAAACATCGAAGAGCCACGATCGTAACTGGGTTGATAGACGAACTAGATTGCCGAACCGCCTTCTGGGTTCACAGGAGATGATAGGGGACTAGTAGATAAAAGTCGTTGACTCATAATATTTTCGATACAAGGGGTCGCACAAATTATTCGGACAAAAATTACATTCCGCAATGGTAACGGACTAAAAATCATGGTGCTATCACTGCTCAAAACGGTTAGTGATGATGCAGGGGCGTAAAAGCTGCATACTAAACTGCATAAACTGCGACCACTCCCCAACTACATAATAACGTTGATGTTGACAGTCATTCCAATCCAAGATGAAACAGACAATGAAAGCCTGGCAATACAATAGCACATCTGGCGGCCTTGAGAAGAACCTTCGAATCAACGACAATGTGCACCAGCCAGTACCCAGGGACAATGAAGTCCTGGTTGAAGTTCACGCTATGGCCCTGAATCCCGCCGACCACAAACTCACTGAAGGCCCTCTACCTCTGCGACTTATAGGTAGTAATCTGATACCCGGCGCCGACTTCTGCGGCAAAATTTCAAACGTGGGGAAGAGAGTCGACGAGTTCCAAACAGGAGATTGGGTTTTCGGTGCAAAAGTCGGTGCTATGAAAGACGGTACGTTAGCGCAGTATGTTGCTGTACCGAGGGAGATGGTTGCAAAGCTTCCCGAGGGCGTGAAAGTTGAAGATGCGGCAGGGGTGGGCATTGCGGGGTTGACAGAGTGCCAGGCGATCGGGCCAAATGTCAAGAGTGGGGATAAGGTGTTCCTCAATGGTGGCTCCGGCGGTACAGGGGTTTTCGGTATCCAAATCGCAAAAGCATTAGGCTGTCATGTTACCACGACATGTTCCACGCCAAATGTGGAATTGTGCAAGAGCTTGGGTGCGGACGAGGTCATCGATTACAAGAAAGAAAACATCACTCAAACTCTCTCCTCTCAAGGCCAGACCTATCAGCTTGTCGTAGATAACATCGGTACCCCAGCCAACCTGTACAAAGCATCCTCCGCCTTCCTCCGTCCCACTGGCAAATTCGTACAAGTCGGCATGACGCTCGGCCTTGGAGCTATGGTCCAACTTGGGAGCAACATGCTGCTTCCAGGCTTGCTTGGCGGAGGAAGAAACAGCTTCCAATTGCTCTTAGCAAAACCTGTAAAGAATGACTTGGAGCAACTGGGAGTTTGGATGGCAGAGGGGAAAGTAAGGGGAGTGGTGGATAGCGTGTGGGAGTGGGAGGATGCGCCGAAGGCGTTCGAGAGGTTGAAGACTGGGAGGGCGAAAGGTAAGGTTGTTGTCAGAGTGAGGCAGGAGAAGTCTTGAGCGAGGATGAATGTAAATTGTGGTTCGGTTTCTTTGGAAGTTACAATACAATACCCTCTTTTCTTCTTGGAATGGGAAAAGCACTAGTGAGGGATGCCACCATGCATGCAGGCATTACCATTGTGAAATGACTAGCTTTGACCCTGAATGATTGCCCTTTACTTTTTATAAACGTCGACCTCGCAAGCAGTTCAACCAATCATTCTGAGCCTAAAAAGAATCTAAGGAAGGATTTTCATAATTTACACAGTTTAAGAGGGTTTGTCGGCGTCGTAGAGCATGGTTCTGCCGAAATGTTGCTCGCGAGAGCACAAGTGACTTTGTTTGAGGCGGAAGCAGATGTTTCCGCTGTCCTAACCTTGAATTACTCAAGAAGACTCCAAGCTTACCTTGAGCCCAAAGACATTCTAGAAGCAATGCTTGTGTTCTTTTTCATGCCAAGCTGTAAATGTCAAGCTCTCGCAAGCCTAAGGCGCGTTTCAGACCTTTCCACAGATGAAACGTGCCGCGTAGCACCACCCGATGGTTTCTTGGCAGCTACATCCAACCCCATTCTCATCGCAAACTCAGTCTCCACATTTCTTCTCAATACTCAGAGCCTCTGGATGGAATCATGGCAATACCACGGCGCCTTATTCTCATTGTCTCATCTGTATCTCTTCTACTCGTCATCGCGATATCATTAGCGACTGCAATCGAAGTCCGCGCACCACCACAGAAGGTCATCCAACTGGTTGTCGCGCAAGCAGCAAGACTTGGCAAAGCTGGGGAAATAGTGGGCGCGAAAGCGCTCTTGAATGGGACAGGTTTCGATCGTGGAGATGTATGGCATGGAACGAGCCTCGTCCCAGGAGAAACGGCAATACCGGTAGCGACGATGGAAACACAAGCAGGGTTGATAGGATTCACGCAAACCCCACGACCAACTGCAAGTTGGAGTGCTGATGGAGTCATCGGACCCGTCGCGACCTCCTCACCACCTATTGCCCCTGCACCGCAACCACCGCAACCACCACAAAGCCCCCAGGTACCTATACTAGCTCTTACCTATTCTGGATCAGGAGGCCCGAAGCACTGCCGCGGGGAGCTTCTCCAAAAAACATCTTTCCCGCCCCCAATCGACAGGTGGAAGAACGGGACATGCATCAATCTTCCGCGCGAGGCTCGATGCGGTGTGTTCTTTGCCAGTAAAGGGGATAACTGCGAAGCGCAGCTATTTACCATGGCGGATTGTTATAACACGACGCGAACGTATGTAAACACAGTCGTGTTTATGCCCGAGGAGCGAGCGGTTGGAGCGCTCTGGAGTAGTATGTGGGTGAAGTGTGGAGTGGAGGTGCCGGAAGCTAAGTTGTTGGATCCGAGTATTTTGGGTGGATTGTTGAAAAAGCCCGGTGGGGGTTGAACGTGCAGGATGCATTCACATAATTGTTAAGCAATGGCCTGGGCGCCTAGGGAGAATGAGCACATACAATATGTATGCAACTGTACCAAAGGACGCCGCAATCCAGACGAAACGACGGCACCATTTACTGCGGAAGCTTATGAGCAAGGAGTTCAGGCTTCAACATGGAAAAGCTCAGCCACATTACGCTTGATTCAGAGACTCGGACAGGTATAGATCGTACAGCAGTGCCACGCGAGCGCACTTGTTGGCTTCTACTTGCCAGGAACATCACTCGTACTTCTTACGGAGTCTATGAGATCTCTACTCCATTCATGATCATTCCGACAGGTCAGCCGCCATTCTGACGCCATATCCAGGACACTTCAGTTTCGATCGCTGGGTGCCCTAAAGACGTTACCGCGATCACACAGACATATTTCTCAGCCTCATCACCACAGAAACGCCATCTGCTCTTATTCGTGAGCTTGTCAGCAGTCATTGCGAATGTTCATATAGGGATGAAATTGGAAAAGAGAAGGACGCACGACAAGTGATGCCTTATGCGTGCCGCGAAAGCGTACTTGAGCATAGACTGAGTAGTTGACTATAAATCTTCAGTTTCAATCAATTCCGTGGGTGACACAGTCCTGAAACTTTTCTCAGGCCAAATTATCGGTCTGAATATGGTAGCTATGTTAGCTATGTCAGACTCAAATTTGCTGAAGACAGCCGCTTCAGCATCCACCAATCTCAATGTATCTGTACAAGTCCATTAAAAGACGGCTTAGCAATTCTTGCATATTATTTGGACGACGTTCAAACTCAATGGTCGTCAAAAGAGCTTGTCCGCTTGGGATTAATAAATTTCACCAAACTGACATTGAATAACCCGGACTTTGTAGATATCCCATGAAATCTCGTATGGACTGCTCCATGCCAGCTCCACATCACTTCAAATGACAAAGCATCTTCGAAAAGAAGGTTCAAAATCCGGTTCTCTAATCTACCAGACCGACTCATCCACTAGGGTCGCTTTTACCTGCGACTTTCAAGCAGAAACCTGTGCTAATCGGCCAATTTATCGAGCCATTCAAGTATTAGCTTCTAATAGCAATTATCTGGATATCTACACGCTTATACATAAGGTAGGTCATGGCGGAAACATTCTCACGAATCTGAGAATTCCTATTTCAGGCGATGATTCAGGTGTTGCCATCCACAAGCTAACAGAGGACCGTGGCGATATTAGAGTCCGCGTGGAGTCCTGCTGCTACCAAGCGACCACAATTGTTAGGAAAGATGAAAAACCCGCGTTCTCACAATGGAGATGAGGGAGTAAAACCAGGAGAGCTGATACGAGTGAGGGTTCAGCTCCAGCTTATAGAAATCGTATTTGAAGTTTGTAAAAAAGCTCGTGTTGAAGATCAATGGAGGGAACTAGGTATGCTCCCCCCTCCTCACTTGGAAAGAATATCAAAATCAAACGAAAGAAAGCACGTTTTCACACTTTGGCAAAAGGCTGGAAGCCTGTCTACAGGCCTTTACTTCGAACGTTTGGTTAAAGCCGAGGAGCATGTAAATTGATCAAGTTGGTCTCCATGATTGAGGTCAAATCAACCGTACATAGGGAAGGTACAACAAATTACGCTGGTTGTTATCACACTTAGAAAAAAACATCAGCTTGCTAACATGATGATTGTGGGCACTAAAACTGAGCTACTGATGACCACATGCCAGACTGTCTCGACACACTGCCAGCCAGATTCTATACCGTCATTCTCCCACTTACAGTCTTTTTGATGATGTAACGCCGAACCTGAAGAGTATCTCGTGCAACTAGCGTTTGCCCCGATCGTGCACAATCGGTTTTAGTAGAAAGGCCATAGCCATCGTGTATCGATGTTTCACATGCGGCGAACACGCCAACGCCATCGAACAGAGTGTGTGAGGTGACGACCGACAGAGACATAATATCGATGCACAGATGCTAATCTCTGAGGAGATGCGTCAGATTACCATAGATTTTGAGTGGCAAGTGATGCAATGTATGCTTCGCCTTGCGCGTTTCTCTTTGTCTTGCCGCTAATTGTAAGTTCTGGGCAGAAACATATGCATAGCTGGACACGGTAGTTAAATTGTGCGACTTCTTTGTGCGTGCACTGAATGTGTCCTGACATCACCTTTCCACTTTATACCGAATCCAGTAGAGGCACAGTAGTGATAAAGAGTGCCACTGTCGGATGATCTTAACCTGGTGATGCAGAAGCACAATGCATCACGTGCCAGTAATATGAGTGTTGCCCGATATCAGGCCAATGATGATACTATAGAAAATTGCAAGACATGTAGAGGAGCAGAAATCTATAGTTCTTGTACGCATTGTAACGAATTCGCCCATGAAGTGTGATTTAAAGTATTAATAATGCCACAAACCCAACAAAAGCATCCCTGCCATCGATCGTCCGATTTCCAAACAACAGGGCGCCGATCATCCGGCACGCAGAATTGTTGCGGGGTCCGAGAAGGCTGGCCTGGCTTTGTACAACTTTACGTGCGACGTTATGTACGACTTCGCTACGCCTGCTGCAACAATCTTCGGAATAGGCAAGGGGAAGAACCTCAGACGGGGAAGTACAGAGTCGCCAATATCTCCATGCATTTTTAAGTTACCAACTCCTCGGCTTCACGTGGATAGAGCGGTGACTATGGATACGGCGCAGTCGTGGAGCGTTTCACTCTGAGTGAGACTATTTCTTTTAGGGTCAGTATTTCCGCTTGAGCAGGACGCCTCGCGAACTGTACGTTGACACAGAAAAACGCCGGATGAATTGGGAATATTCTCCTTGCCTACAACTGTGCGCTACTGGAGTGACGACTCAACAAGTGAAGTCGACTTCATTATTGACTTTGCTTCGACTTACGAATTCACTAGCACTTCCTGCGTCACGGCCGGGTGTTTCGACGGCCACTTTAAGGTGGCCTACATTTCTGGGCGGTGAAGCTCGATCCAAGCAGGTCAAAAGTAGCTGATCAACGATGCCTGTACCGGTGTAGGCTCAAAGCGGGATCGCTATCGTTCATTGGATTTCATTCATCAAGGATAAGCTTTCATCGAGCATACTCTATTCTGAGCCATCGGCAAACGGGCGAACACAAAATCACGCCACGAAAATTGGACAGCCAGCGCTCGGCTGGGGATAGCCAATACACACGAAGCACGAATTTCAGCCTGCCTTCAGAGATGAAATCGTTCCTATAGAAAGAAGTTATAGTCTGTCAGCATGCGGTTTCATAATAGTGGCTATAGACGTTTATCGCATTCACGAAAACGGTGCAAGAAAACACAGACTTGTCAACAAGTGAAGCTAGTAGCCTAGTTGCCTTGGGGTCCTTGCACTGCTAGGGCCTCGAGCGTTGCCCCTAACTATATCTTTTCATTGTTCTTTTAGCCACTCCTCACTTTGCAGTATAGGATCAGTCTTTGATGATAGTACTGCGAGCCATATTGCTTTTCTGTAATGGCCTCGTGCTGCATTTCGCGAGACTTGCGCAACATGTTGCAATGACGGCGTTGATGATTACCAGCTTAGGTATTCATAGTCGAATCTCGGCTCGAGGCGAGGATGCCATGCCTACCATCATGCCAACGGGTTTGGTGCTCGCTTATTGCTTCGTTACCTCGCTTCTATCTTGGAAGCCACATGCCTTTGTGTCCAGTAGCCGTGCCCAGGTCTTGTTTTGAGTCTTAGACTTCACGTTACACACTAGGCATATCTATGTCCGCGGAACCCCGTCCAATCACTGCTCAAATCGCGTCGGCAATGTCAACATCCCTTGGCTTGACGTTGTAGAGTACAGCTCTTCGACTTCATCGTCTCTTTGAATCAATTCCACCGACGTAGTCGTGCTACCAACGATAACATTAACGACAAAGAGTAATGACACTGACACTTTTGAGCTTGACGACTTGAAGAGCTTATTTGCTTTTCTCCGACAGTGAGGTTCCGTATTTGGCGACTTTGACAGCGGTTTTTGATGACATTCCACGCCGCTCTTGTGCCTATTGGGACCAAACAACAAGCTTGTGTCTCCATCAAGTATTGGCAATTGCGTGATCGAAAGACTCATCTCATCGACCTGATGCTCTAGGTAAAGACAAGCTTTGATACTCGCCGACCACAACTTCGTTGACAGCACGCACGAAGAACGTGTAGTAGCAAATATGGCGCATATTAGGCTTCTATCTTTCCGCGTGGCATAGACACGGTGCAACGAAAGATTTACAACTGCAAAATATAGTCACAAACTACGATGGATAATTTCCTCATAATCAGCTTTGCAGTGGCGGTAATCGTATATCTGGCACTTCAATTTCTATATCACGGGACCCAAAGTCGGAAAGAGCCATGCTTGATTCAGACCACAATACCTTTCTTGGATCCCGTGATCGGTATCTTGCGCCACAGGGCAAATTATTTGGCGAATCTAAGGTATGATCGATATCGTTTATCATTTGAAAAGCAACGCCTACTCACCGGTCAGGAGCAAGCACCAAGTGTCGATCCATACGCTTCGTATGCCATTCCAGCGCCTTTATGTCGTACATGCGCCACAACTCATACAGGCCATTCAGAGCAAAGCTAATGCTTCAACCTTCATACCCAATTTGTTAGAATTTGGGATGTTGTTCAGTGGATTGAACAAGGACTCACAAGAAAGACTTCGGAAAGCGTTCAGATCACAAGGAAACGGATTCACTACAAGCGTACACAAGCATCTACTCTCTGGTCGTTCCCTAAGTGTTGCGATTAAAGCAGCCACAGAACTTCTGAGTGCGAGTTTAACGAACAGCTTAGAGAACAATCGTCACCAATGGCTGATGGAACTCGTCCGCCATGACCTCACGTTGGCTTTGACTGGAGCAATATATGGACCTGAGAATCCATATAACGACCCTTTGATTGAAGCAAGCTGGAGGTAAGTTGCGAGTCCTATATTGCCTTATTTAGGAGAATGAAATCGATGTAGCTGATAGTTGTGATAGGGATTTCGTACCTGGAATAAGTCATTTGCTTTACAGCCCGTTCCCATGCTTGACAGCTCGCAAAGCCCTTAATGCCCGAGACCGCATTATTGATGCATTCAGGAGGTACTTCGAAAAAGGTGGTCACCTGCGAGCATTTCCGATGATTCCAGAGATGTACGAGATCAATAAAAGCCATGGACTCGATTCGAAGGAAGCCGCCAAAATGGAGTTGGCTACCTCCCTTGCAATGCTTAGCAGTGGCGCCAATACCGCCTTTTGGCTGCTTTTTCACGTGCTTTCAGATTCGAATGCTTTAGGAAGCATTCGAGAAGAACTCCATGCCATGGCTACGGATGTGTGCGATAGTTTTGGGGCCGTTCTAAAAACGAAGGTCCTAAATCTTAGCGAAATTAAGAAGAAATGCCCCACGCTTCTAGGTGTGTTGAACGAAACGTTTCGCTTCCATAGCACGGTTATCAACATCAAACAAGTGCAACACGACGCAATACTAGCAAACAAGTATTTATTGAAGAAAAACGGCATCATTATGATCCCAGGCCAAAGCATACACCATGATGTGGACATCTGGGGAATCAGCGCGGACAAATTCGACTACCGACGATTCATCTCTTCTGGCTTCAAGAACAAATTTTCGAGCACATCAGCTTTCCGACCATTTGGAGCTGGCACAACCATGTGCCCTGGTCGTCATTTCTCGACGAATGTGATCTTGAGTTTGGTAGCGATGGTTGTGTTGCAATACGACATTGTGCCTAGTGAAGGAGAGTGGAAGGCACCAACAAAGAGAAACGCGGATCTTTGGAACGCAATGCCGAAGCCTGATTGGGATGTAAAAATCCGTCTTTTAAAGAGAGTAGAAGAGAACGATGTAGGATGGACGTTTTTATGGGAGGATGAGGATGCTTGAACTCTCCCCGGACAATATAACAAGCATTGTCGTACATGCGCATTCATCAATGTGTCTCTTTCCGTGAGCTATAATCATAATGTTCATGACAATTCATAAGCAGCAATCTGAGATTTTATCATCTGTAACCTGTCAACGCGCGTCAAGCTCTAGTGAAACTCAACCCTGTGCACTGGGCCTCTCCTTTTCGCACCCTACTCATCACATCCTCAACACGAGTCCTAGTTGATCTGAACATGAACACTACATTCGTTGGCGAGGTAAATTAGCTTTTTGAGTCACGGTAGTCCTGCCTTATCCTGAGCTTGTACACATGATCTTCTTCATCGGCGCAAGGTATGCGAGCTTACCACGGCTGCTCGACGTCACTGCGGACCCTTTACCTTACTGACTGTCTTGGCGGTTCTGGAATTAGTCTAGATTTTGCATACGAAGAGCTTCGTGCTGCCTCATACAAGAATTCCAAATTCTATAAACAGAACAAAGAGGCGCATGTCGTAGAGATAGGTTACTGTTTGCCTTCGTTAAAGTGAAAATGAAGATGTTTAATCTCATGGACCTTGTAAATTATTTTTGTACTGCTAAAAGTCATCTCAGTTACCCTCATCGAGCAACGGTCAAGTCGTCTGTTTATTGACTTATTGATTTCGTTGGGAACGAACATCTTCAGAGTTCTACCTCCCTCCGCGGTGTGAATATCATAGAAGAGTAGAAAACTTGTACAAGGCTAGTAGCCTTTGCCCTATCAAAGCCTGTCTCATTATTATCTAGTATTGTATCTATACATTAGGTCATAGCTCCTTTGTAGCTGTTCAAACACCAGTAAATGCTAAAACGAAACGCCGGCAACGCATTTATATCCTCCGCTATGAAGATAAGATGCTGTGAAGTACCCTCCATTCAAGACAAATACGCCTCGCGCTATCATGCTAAAATAAAATGCCCTCCTCTAAAAACTGAATAGGCCACTCCTCCTCTTTCCAAGTGGATACACGATAAGCGCAGCCAGAAACAAACCAACTGTGATACCAATCGCTATCTGGACGACTGAAAAGCCTACATCTAAAGCGATAGAGTTGATGGTATTACTGCTGCCGACGTCTGCGGAACTGATTGTTGTAGCATTGCCCGTACTATTGCGTACGATTTGGTCGGCCGAATAGAGGCCAGAAACTAGAGATCCTTGGACGCTAAGACCTGACGGAACTTGTACAAAGATCGCTGGTAGCATAGCTGCTGCTGCGAGACCGTACCCGATTTTGCGCGTGTGAGGGATAAACCTAGATTTCGTTAGCAAATCGATCTTTGCAGCCAAGATGAAGATTCGGAGCTGTCGCGTAACTTTGCAAATCTTTGCGAAAGCCTTCAGTCGCCGATATAGTGAATAAAGTGGACTTACTCGCTAACTGAGCTCGCCCTTGAAGCAGGCAGGCTCCCGTTGTGCGTAGGGTCGTATTCGGAACGCTCTACTTTGTGTGTGCGAATGGGCCCATGAGTCTTCCGTTGGTAGAGCTTACGCACTTTCACTAAATGAGGACGTAGCTTGTTCTCCCATATATCCAAACTCCAATTCTCAACGTGTCGCCCGAATCGGGCATGCACGTTCGCAGCAATACCTATCGCTAAAGCACCAAGCGTGTTGCTGACCTGCGCATTGCTCTGAAAATACTTCGAGCTGTGAAAGTTTACCACCCAGCCAATGAACGCAATCACAGTCATTGATGGCATCTGCTTGTACTTAGCTTGGTTGACGACCATGAGGCAAATCGCAAACGTCGGAACAAAAAGATAATAGAAGTTTGTGGACATCGGGTCATGGCACTGCGTCCGTGACGTGGCATTGCTATCCATCATACCGTAGAGCACTGTTCCGATCGTGATACCAAAGCCTAGGAAGAGGGAATAGATGATGGCATAAACCATGCGCACGGATCCTGCAACGATGTGCTTGCTTTGTAGCTCAAGGGAAGCACACAAGACCATGAAACCGGGTAAAATGAGTGCGATACTCGATTGGGCCATTGCACTGAAGCAGAATATTTCCTTGCCGTCGCTACCCCTTATCGAGCCAAGCGCGCGCGCTGCAAAGCTTGTAATTACTGAGGCGCCGATTTCGAAAACGTTACTGATCAAATCGTTTCCAGGAGCAACGATTAGTTGGAGCCATCCTATGACACAACCAAGGAGGAAGCAAAACGGCAAGTCAATGAGCCGAGCTTGGAACGCAAATGGTCCGACAGTTGCTGAGGCCAGACCATAGAAGCCAACCCTGAGCCAGGGTCTGAACTTGTCTTTGCGACCGATGATAGCTTCTAGGCGCGGCGTCGCTTCCTCGACACCGATATGATCATGTACAACTTCCTTGTAAATCTCATGGACATCGCGTAGCTTGCCAAGGTCGACACCCTGACTTGTCCGTACGAGCTTCACCTCGCTGGTATGAACAGAAGAGTCATCGAAAGCTACAATCATACAGCCTGGCATGTATAGAAACTGTGCTTCGATTTCCAGAACGCGAGCAGACATGTTGAGGTACTCCTCTAATCGATGAGTAGGCGCACCATACATCATCAATGCCTTGCAAAGTTTGCGGAGGTAGTTTTGGCGTGCCAGGGTGCCTGCTAGATGGATCTTGATCTTGATCTCCTCGTCGCGACGTTTCCCTTTCTTAAATGGAAGTATCGTATCATCCGATCGTGTTCGCTTGCCAATACCAGGTCGACTTTTCTTGTATTGTTCACCAAATTCATCTCCCAATTCTCTCTGAGCAGGAGTGGCCAGGCTGTGCGCGGAGGATCCTACCAGTTGGGAGATGGAAGTCCCTGAATGTGTATTGTGGTGGCGATTGAACCAAGAACGACCGCCGCGGGGTGTTGAATAACCGGAGGCGGGCGGGGATGAATTCGGTGAGTTGGCAGCCGTCGATGCTCCGCTGAACGTTCCGGCACTGAGGGTTCGGGCGTGACCAGGCTTGACGGGTTGCCAACCTGCAGCAGCCGCAGGTGCTTGAGCAGTGCTCGAGGCCCTGAGAAGCGTGCCCAGCACCCCCGTCCGGTATTTGGTAGGGCGAGACACATGCTCGTCCTCAACTTCGATAGCGTCTGGCGTGACCTGGCCAGATCTGAGCGGTGCATCGGTATGATACAAATCCTCACTACCAAGCGATTTTTGTCCATGACCAGCTCTCACGGTGTGTTGACGTAGGAGCATAGATGCACGCTTCATGAATTGCGGATCATCATCATCGTCGGTAGTGTCGCCCATCGATTCGTAGGTTTGGGTCATGCTATGGAGCTCAATGGGCGGCGAAGCTAGGACCTCCTGGGAATTACGACGCGAAGCTGGAGCAGAGAAGGTACCCACTGATTTTGATAGTTTTGCTGCTCGACGCTGGGCCGCAATGCCCGATTTCTCCTTGAGCTCAGCACCCAGCGAAGATCTCCTGGCGTCATCATCATCATCTTCGAACGGATTAGGTTCATCGTTGAGATAGAACTCCGGTGGCGTACGTGAAGCCTTTCGTATGGCTGGTCGGGGTCTTTGGACATCTCTGGGAGGCGCGATGGGCTCCTGCCGGTCGTGGGGATATTCTTCGCTTAGCGCTAATCGTAACGACTCTCGCATCTTTTGAAGATCGTCATGTGAAACGTCTGATCTTTGGAGCGGCGTATTGTGGCCAGCTGATCCTGTATCCTCATCTGGCGTATGTGTTGAAAACGGACGGCTGGGGGGTGCTTCTGCTGTGAAGCCAACACGCTTCCGTCCTGGAGTGGAAGACATGTTGTCGCCTGGATCGAATTGGGGCTGGGACGATGGCCCAGGATCCTGCGAGGGGTCCATAAATGGCACTCTAATGCCAAGGCAACCACTACAAGTTTTAGACTGTGGAGCTTGCCTCTGGGCAACTAGGGAAAGGGCCTTAGGTTGACAATCAAGACTTCTAGAGCGTCGGTTTCCCTGACTCGAAGGGGTCGAAACTGTCACACGTGGTGGCTATCGTGTGTGCCGAATGCGGTCTGGCAGTCTCTAGTTTTGATATATGCGACCAGTTCCTGCACCTAGCGGCAGATCTCTGAAGCGTAGGGTGGGCGCAATGGGCAATCAGCGAACGACGTTCGGGTATCTATGGGTCTTTTGGGCGTGATCAATAGAATAGTAGTGAAGATATGCACACGTTACTGACAAAATAAGTGTTGTTGGTTGTACTGTAATGACTGGATGTTGAAGTGATAGAAATCTGCGAAAGGAGGCGATTACGACGGTGGAACAGGAGGCGCTTGGAATCTTCCAAGATAAGAGCGCATTAGCGCGCATGTGCTGTGCGCGCTGCTAAATGGCGAGCAGATAAGTCATAGACGGTCTCAAAGTCTGCAATGGCACCAAGAGCCCCAATTTTCGACTTCGTAGTCAAGTGGCCAGAAGCTTCGGTATGGGGTTCGTCAGCTCAAACAAAGAGTATGTGGAGCTTGGTATTGCAAGGAACATGGAATTTCGGGAACGCGAAAATAAGAACAAGCACTAAAGAGGCAAGTCAGAATCCAGTTCCCGGAAGCTGCGGCGGGAGGGGCTGCACTGGCGCCGAAATTATTTTAAGGATCCGTGAAGGCCGATACGCCTTCTGCTGTACCGTAGCTGTCCCGAATATGTTGAAGATAAGAACGCCGCGTGTTCACCGAGAGCGAAGAATTTTCAAGAGCTGCCTAAAGGCCGAATTTCAGCGAGAAATTGCGACAGCATTAAAATGACAACCTTTGCTTCAAGAGCCCAAGTTTTGGCGAGGCTCTTGACTGACGACACAATATGGAGACCTCGTACCCAGAGTGGTGAGGATTTGCAACCGACTATTTATGCATGGCAGTCGACGAGCGATAAAAGTGGGTGTGTCATGCCCAAAACACATGGGGTTATTCTGGTTGAAGAATTCGAGATAAGGAGACAGTGGGTATAATTGGGTCACCCAAGCCTGGCGGAGCGCATCCTCCAATCGTCGATAACCAAGCAGCATTGTGGGCAATTTGCTCTGCTAGCACGTGAAGCAGCTTTTCTGTGGTCGAGAACCCTCCGTAACGCATTGCTGTTGCAAAATCCTGACTCACAGCAGGCAGCGGCGAGATCAAGTGAAAAAACCTCAATGCCAGCAGAGCGATAGCTGTATTTGTTGCATAGGGGTGTTGCAGCTTAGTTGAGGTTGAGATGGTGGCGGCAAGAGGCTGAAAACCCTTGGACGCTGGAAAAGCTTGTTTCGCCATGTGCCTCTAGCAGTCCTTGCGCATCCCAACAGTTGCAACGCAAGCTGACGCTCGTTTCGGTGTCGCCGTCACATGTTTGCAGGAATGTTGGACGCATGCGAAACGGCGTGGCGTCCGTCCGTGAGTAACTTTTATGAGATGACGTCATGCCAGGCGAGGTGCCAAGAATGGCACAACTCTGCTGGGTTGTGTTGATTATCGGCAATATTTTGACTTATCCGCTTTCGTAGAACAGAAGTTCCCCATTTCCCTTGGTTGCCCCAACCATTCAGCATGCTTTATTCGATGGCAAGAGAGGGGAAAAGAGACTTAATGTCATACTAGTGTTCAAGGGTCCAAGGAAATTGTGAATTCGCCCAAAGACACGCCCTGCACTCGACATCATGCCGCACATTATCTACGAAGACACCAACACAGCTTGTTGAAGAATCTCATTGCTTTCACTACGATTAATAATACATTCACGTTGAGTCGGACGAATTGCGGTCTCGTGTCGAGACTGTCTATTGTTGACTTTGATGTGGGGCACCCTGGTGCTCTTCCCCGCACCGCATTAGTGCGAAAGGGCTGATGGGCCGGCCTTGGGGAGAGAGACTGTACCGCGAGGGGAACAAGAGCCCCACCACAGGAGAGACTCATGTTTGCGTTGTTAAATATGTGCTGGCTGATCGAATGCTAATCTGCCAACATTGACAAAACTCGTCCAAAAACAAAATATGCCGAAACTTAACCATGTACGTTGTGCCCTTTACATCTATTCCACAAGACTAATTTACGTAGGTTGTGATTGCTGGTGCCGGTCCTTCTGGCCTTCTGCTAGGCGTGTTGCTGGCGCGAAACCTGGGGATCAAGGTCACAATCCTCGATGCAGATACCAAGATCAACGACAATCCTCGTGCAGCTCACTATGCACCTCCAGCTACCTATGATTTTAAACGCGCAGGCATACTGGACGATGTACGCAAAGTGGGTCTTTTTCCAGGTGGAGTTTGCTGGCGGTTGAAGGACACCACTTTCTTAGCCGGCCTCGAACGACAGCCAGTGAGATCAGAACACGAGATGGTCGTATTACCACTGGATCGCTTGGGACCGCTCATTGTAAAGCACTTTGAGAGCTATCCAAATACTGAGATTTTATGGGGCCACAAGGTAGTTGGCGTTGAGCAAGATGCGAACGGGGCAACAGCGATTATTGAGACGCAGGAAGGAGAGAAGAAAAGCCTTACAGGTGACTATTTAATCGGCGCTGACGGTGCGTCAAGCGGAGTGCGGACGGCTTTGTTTGGAAAGGAATATCCAGGAGAGACCTTGAAGCAGCAAATTGTCGCCACAAATGTAGGTCTTCAGGTGCAGTCTGGTATGTTCATACTTACGCGTCTAGGTCTACCTTCCCTTCGACGAACGGTTCAAATATTGGGATTCCAACTTTATCTGCCACCCCACTGACTGGTATATGGCTGCAAAGATAACCAACGACGGTCTATGGCGAGTCACATATGGTGACGATGAAAACCTCACACGTGAGGAACTGATCAAGCGCCAGCCACTGCGCTATGAGCAAATCTTGCCTGGAAACCCTAAACCTGGCGAGTATAAGCTGATCAGCATGAGTCCGTACAAACTCCAGCAAAGATGCGCACCAAGTTTCCGACAAGGAAAGATTGTACTCGTGGCTGACGCTGCACATCTCTGTAACCCTTTGTAAGTGAAACCTCTTGGTCGCGGTATGCTTTGCTTGATACTAAGACATCGTAGCGGTGGGCTAGGTCTCACTGGCGGCTTTGCTGATGTTGGTTCACTCTATGACTGCCTCTTGGGTATACACCAAGATGAACTAGACGAAAGTATTCTCGATAAATACAGCGAGATTCGTATTAAAGTCTGGCGCGAAATGATCGATCCCATGTCGAGAGCGAACTTCCATCGCCTTTGGGACCCTGCGGCTAAGGAGAGCAGAGATGAATTCTTTAAGGTTTGTGAGAAGGCGAGTAAAGATCCAGCCTTTAGTCAAGCTATTGCGGAATCTATCAATGAGGTGCGGCATGACTTCACACAGTATTTTAAGAGCAAGCAGAATGGGACTACAACGAATGGCGCCTAGCTAGATGGTAAAGTCCTGTAATACATGTGTAATTGAATAGCTACCCATATAATTGTCCCTTTTCCTTCTTCGATCACATTCGTTGCGCTACCGCTCACTTCAGTAAACTTCCATAAAGCTCTCTTTTTAGCATGAACACTAACACTAACGACCTAAGCATCGAGGAGCTACAGCCATGCCTTCACTTGAATGTCGTCTTAACTTCAATTCTCCAAATATTTGAGAACTGCCTCCGCTCACTCTAAGGCGAAGAAGGGTGATAATTTGCGGGGAACTGGATGCAGGACGTGGAAGCGTGGTAGCATAGTGGCTTGGCAAAGTCTGTAGCTCCTCGTACGCTAGCAGCCTCCGACCTGCAACCCCTAATCTCATGTGCATTCAGCATCTCTTTCGTTTTCGTAACGATGGATAATATGATTCACAAGAGAAGGATGGATTGTGGGCTTCTTGTCTAGCAGAACAGTAGGAATTTAGCGACACAAATGAATATGGACGTATACGCTATAGCGAGAAAGTCAGAAAACAATCTGGCAAAGTCCAATTAAGTAAAGTGGAACTAGGACGACCCTCTTCGTTAAATTTGCGCTTCGCGGTGAGGTGCGTATATCGACTGCATGACCTTCTCTTGGAGAACACTCCGATAGCTAACATTGCGGAGCTGTTGCAGAGGTGCAGAGCTCATTCGTGCGGTCGTGGCAAACCTACATTCATTTCAGGTGACAGAATATCATCTGCATGTAAAGCCTGACTAGGTTTCACCATAGGTGACCTCTACGTCGTTGAGGCAGTATTCGTGGATAAGATTCGATATGGTTGTTCCGCCAAACAATGCATGAACTCCGAGGTCGATCATCCGATAAAGCTATGGAAACATATCTTAGAGGCTGGATTGTTTGAATTTTAGATGGTTCTAAATCGAGCCTGGTTTTAAATTGTTGATACGAAATCCATGGGGTATGGCCGTAAACCTGGCTTGAGATGTTCGGTCTCGAACAATTAGGCAATGTGCCTCTACACGTCAGCTAATACAAGGGGGGGATTGGCGTACCTGCATTTCTATTGCGTTCTTTTTGTTCAATTTCGGTACAATGCACTCCGAGTGGTTTGGCAAGATCGGCATGGTGCCCGGGTAGAAGGGTGACTGGAAATTACCCGATTCGTGCGAATTCTAGCGCACTGTGGGGTACGACCTCTCCGCATCCCCAGCCTTGCATCCCCAGTAAACATCAATATCGAGCATGGAACAAAACCAGGGCGCGAGCGGAAAGATTCCAGAAACAGCAGGAGTGCCGCTTCTCAAGCGGAATAGAATCGGGCCATTCGCAGCGGGCTCAACCTGCGCGATCCCGCCCCTGAAATGCTATAACTGGCCCAAGTAGCGACAACATAATCATCCAAAACAGTCAATATGAAAGTACTTGCAACGGTTGCTTTAACGCTATGTGCCATAACAGCAGACGCCAATCCTGGCGAGCGGCGAAAGACTTGCACGGTTAAAGCAGGGGGTACTAACACGACGGACGATGCGCCTGCCATTCGCGCAGCTTTTCGAGAGTGTGGGCGGCATGGCAGGATCATTTTCACACCCACAACATACCATGTCAACTCTGTTATGGACATTCGCGGGCTGGAAGATGTCGACATTGATGTTCAAGGAGAGCTCTTGGTACATTGTTTTGTCCATGCTGAAACTGCAACAACTAATCATGGTTAACAGTGGGGTAACAACATTCAATACTGGCTTAATGCGTCTCTTCCCGTTGGGTATCAAAATCAATCCACAGCATTTATCCTCGGTGGTAACAACGTGCGCATCAACGGTCATGGTGTAGGAACCCTCAATGGTAACGGTGACTACTGGTATCAATGGATTCGTCAACAGCCCAATACGTCAAATTATCCTGGCCGCCCACATCAAATCACCTTTACTGGATTGACAAATTCTGTCGTCAAGGGTCTAAACTTTTTGAGAAGCCAAATGTGGACGATGTCGATTCTTCATAGCCATCACAGCGTATGGGAGGACATCTTCATCAACAATACTGGTAATGTGGTTTCAAGCTGTACGTGCTCCCTTTATATAAGGATCTCAGTTAATGATCTTACTTGAGCCCTTGCTAATACCTTCCCAGCAAACACGGATGGGGCTGATACGTTCTATTCCAGCAACCTCCTCTTCCGTAACTGGACGGTCCACAATGGCGACGACTCCTTTTCCTTGAAAGCAAACAGCACAAACATTACCCTCTTGGATTCAAAGTTCTACCACGGCCTCGGTATTGCCATGGGCTCGATCGGCCAGTACAATGATGTTTTTGAAACCATCGAAGACTTTCGTGCAGAAAACATCTACTTTGAAGATACCTTACATGCATTCTATGTGAAAACATGGACGGATGACCAAGTCGGTTACCCACCCAATGGAGGCGGTGGTGGACTCGGTTACGCAAGAGGCATGGTGTTGAAAAATCTTACAACCAAAGCGATGCGTGGCGGTGGATTCACTATCTCTCAATGCACACGATTCAGTGGCGCGCCAGGTGTGGGTAACTGCACGAATAGCCAGTTTCAAATCCGCGATGTCACAATCGATGGCTTCAAGGGTACAACAAGAGATCGTAGGGTTTTGAGCTTGCAGTGTAGCGCTGTGGCACCTTGCACGAATATCGCCTTGAGCGATGTTGACATTCGGTATTCGAATGGGACGACTGTGCCAAACTATTTGTGTGGCAATGTTGTCGGTAATCGGGGTTGGAATTGTACAGGACCTGTCTGTGTAGGTGGAAGCGCGACAGGTGGTTGCTGAGATGTGCATGATACGCCACGAAGATGGCTCTATAGCCAAGGTGGATACCCAAATCTCTACCTATTTCAAGTTTGTATTGTTGAAATCTCCAATATGCTTTCAAGTGTTGTCTGCTTGCGCATGCCCTACACGCCAAGTTTATACCCCGCTTCTACACTGGCATCTAATGCATTAACTGACCATTCATCTCAAGTTCTCTTAAACAGATCTAAATTCTCATTCTAACTTTGATCTTTTTTTTATCCTTAGTAATGGCGACTTTACCATCGCTTGCGGAGTTTCTTCGTGGCGAAAGAGTGAAGTTCGACGATTCACACTCCCTCTTTGAAGCGGATGAAGCTGAGCGGGATGACGCGCCAACTGCTCAGGAGATTGAGAAACTCTATATCCGAGCCCTTGAGTATGGCATGCTGCTGAGATCACGTTTTGAATCAGGCTAATTGATTCCATGATAGCGCTCGCAAACGTGTTAAGTTAACTGTAGCCAAAGGCCAGCAGGCAGTCGCCTTCAACAAAATGAGGCATTTTGACACATATGCGAAAGCATCCTGTCGCCAATTATGCAAAAAGATATGTGAGCGCATGCCTAGAGAGCTGCGAGACATGATATACAATAATGTCCTGTCTAATGAGACTCGCAATGTTCTTGCATCACCGACATGCGATCCTTTTCATGCAGGCCACAGAGCGCATCACTGGCGTACCGAATATGTTGGAAGAGAGGTGCTTGCGGAGCTTATAGAACTCTGGTATCGATCCGTGCGATTTCACTTAGGTATGGACGTTGGTTTTTTGGAGCGCTTCTTGTCTGAAAAGGTCGCCTACTTGAACGTGCCACGATGTCGCTTGGTCTCCAAGATTAGCATTAAGCTTGATCAAAGGGATTTTCCGGCCAGAACTGCTCACTCAGCAGATGATATGAAAGCCTTCTCGCCCCGGAAGCGCCTTCTTGAACGACTTGGATTCCTCTTTCAATTAAAAGAGGGTGCCTCAATCCACATCTACGCTAATCGCCCAGCTGGCTGGACTTATATGCCTGACGATTCATCCTCTACTGAAGAGTTCCAGAATTTGCTGCGGGACATTACCACTCCTATATTTTCTATGCTTCGACGCTTTAAAGACTCGAGATACTCTGTTGAGATCGCGGTGGAAGATAATGCTCCATTTGTATGGCCTGAGAGAGACGAGCTGTATGCGTTGGAGAGCAGCCGTGACGTCGCGTTAGATGATACCTACTTTTATCCTGAGGGGCATGTAGATATGGTTTGGAGGTAAGCAGATTCTATGTTCTACATGCTAATATTGTAAGAACTAAATCACGTTACCCAGAAGATGAAAGGCGCCACGATTCTACGGCACGCCTGAAAGCCTATTAGATATATAGGTGTTTAAGGCGTTCAGTTTACCAAATAGTAATGAATCAATACCGCTAGCTTTTGGGGTCTGATATCATGTCCGAGTGATATTACTGCGATAAGATAGCTATAAGAGAGCACAGATAGGACAGCACCACTACAACGATACAATTACCCAATGAATATGAGTATCAATGCAGTACTTTCGTAGCCTGGATCATGTCACCTTAGCCCGCTGAGTACATGCAACCCCCCCTTCTCCCCTTGCCTGCCCCAATTTCATCAACTGCTACTCAGACTGAGCTCTACCAAAATCTTGGGAGAAGCAAAACATGCGACATTGCCATGGTGACGCAATTAGTAGACACATGCGAGCATTTTAGCAGATACACTCAGAGAGAAGGTTTTTTGCCTTGTCTCACGAGCATTAGTAGCCAATTTGTAAAGCTTTAAACTTCACTGATAGGCACGAAAAGCTTTCTTGGCTGATATGAAGTAGATCAGAAAAATGCACAATGTGTACCTGAAATAGTAGTAAACAAATATATTGAGCGTTATCTGAACAAAGATAGGCGCTGCGTAGGTCTTGGAGCACGGCCGCGATCTACATTTGGAGCAGCTCAAGTATGAATGCCAACCGTTACGTGAGGAGATGCACCAAAATCTGCGCAAGAAAGTGGCGGTATTATCCACAATCATGTCACAGCCAACACCAATGTGACTGCCTACCACGGCAGAAATAACGTACGTTCGGTCCCGAACAGCACTTCTTACATCAAGCACTGCTGGGACTCGAGAGAACTGGCAAGGGTATACGTAAGGATACAGTCGCCACGCTAGTTGCCTAGGCACAAGTTGTCACTTCACTGGCTGTGATGAGCCACTCAAGATGATCTTCGAGCAGTGCCTCTCCGAGTTCCGACCCGGTAGTCATAATCGAGAGATTGGCGACTAGAGTGTCAGAAACCCGGTAGAAATATCGCCATGCTATCCCAATTCGTGTCCTTATTCAAGCTCAGAAGATTGCTTTCATATGTTTACTCATCGGAACTAGATGTAGACTTAGATCTAGAACTAGTCCCACATCCTGATTGGATGTCGGTTTCGTCTTGTGCATCGTGTTGCTTCCGATCTCTTTGGCTGAACCGAATTTTACCTGAAGTTTATCACAACCTGTGCATACTAGAAGTCAGAGGCCAGAATACAATTGAAAGGCATAAGTCAAGCGACCGGAAGAAAATATGATGTAAAATTTGCAGCAAAGCAGGAATCGGAACATAAAGATTGCACCAACTCAAGCTATAGTAAGTTGTCTTACTGAGCCATCACGCCAAACTCGAGCGGCTACGAATACCATTCATGCCCAATTTGAGAGAAGCTATGAGAACCTAGGTTGGCAAGGTGACAAGGAAGCGCAGAAGACAGCAATCAGGAGCAAATAGAGGGCTTCTTGAAAGTATCAGAAGAGCTGAAAGAAGATGGAAAAGAGGCTTTTAAATCCAACGGGGAATACCGCAACAAAGTTGAAATCGCTCCTGAATTCGGACCGCAATCCATCATCCGTGGCTATGAGACCCTTAAAGAGCCTAATCACGTGGAGCAGACCAATTGGCTGAGATATCAACAGACGATTGATGCTGGCGTATCGCCCGAAGTAACCCAAGCTTGATCCTGGATTTTTCTCGCGATGAAGCCGAGCACGAGAAATTGAAGCGAGAGGCCTCCAAAGGACGTGACGATCCGGAGTGAGTGTGGAACGGTTTAGAAGATCCAAAGCGGCCAGCGAAGGATAGGCGCAGAATGAGACTGGCACCGAATCTGTTTGTATATGAGCCGGTGGTATCTTTCGACAGCACAAGCGCGACCGAAGAAATTCCGAGCCAATGAAAGAACATGCAGATCTACAAGGAAAGATGCCCATCCGATCGGCGGAATCTTGTTACATGCTTCATTCCCAGCACACGTGGTTCGGGTGGCATTAGCGGACCGAAGTGGCCCCGAAGAAACGAGCTGATCACTAGATTAGGTGCAGCGTTGTGCGTCCTCGCTGGTACAGATCGGAAGCAGGGCCAAAAGGCAGCAAAGCTCGATATGAATCGATATCGACTGCATTGAGATAGGAGTAAATTGTAGGTAGATCCCTTTCGAATGAGCTTTTCTCATCTCAGCTCAGTAATTCATGGTGAGAAATGTGCAACATGGCATCGGCAACGATGAATAAATAAGACCACGCCTCCCAGCGCGAAGCGGACCGGCTTTTCTGGATTTCTGGCCCAAGTATAGACCCATGACATTGGTAGGACACTAGAACGGCCTATTCATCCAGGTTAAGATCCGGAGAAAATCAGTATCCGAATTGCATTGATGCTGCAGTGGTACTCTCTAATCAACTTAGAGCAGGATCAACGTGGGATGCTGGAAAGAAAGCAACTGTCGCCGCAAAATACGCAATGCGAGCTCTACCCCATAGACATAACGATGCGATCTAAAGAATACTGCCGACTCAGAAAGGGTTGGAGTCGGAGGTAGTAAATTTAGCGCGACCGCTCGTATTCGACCGCAGTTGAAATATGACTTCACAATTGAAGAAGAGAATGTACAGGGAGAAATGCGAGGCGCTGGAAGCAAGTCACAAACCAACTGAGCAACTCAGATGGTCCGAATAATTCATATACTCCAATAGCAGTTCCATTCCCCGATGGAACAAAACCCCACGACCGAAGACCGAGAATCAATGGGCCCGTACCGTTGATAGTAAAGGGACCGAAGTAGGACAGAAGCTTGTAAAACGGACGCGTCCCGGAAACGTGCGACACCAATGCAACGTCACCCCAGCAATCGAGACGGGGATGAGATGCGAACTTAAAAGTTCGGCCAGCACACGAAAAATACTGGTAGCGAAGGCACTTGAAGCGACTTCAGTAAAAGTACTGCAGATCATAACGGCTAAATCGCGGCAGCCAGCGACATGGGCAAGGAAACCAGCGGAAGATATAGCGAAGGAAAGAAAGCGTTGCATCGGAGACCAGAACTGCATCCGAATCAGCCGAAATGATAGCTTTGAGCAATGGGAACATGGCACTTGGAACATGACCCCAGGAACGACTGCAGGTAGCAAAGAATGAACATGGATGTCGAGATGGAGAAGAGATGAGGTGTAAATACAGCTAGTCTACAAACAGGTTCGGGAATTTCTTCCGACTATCATTTTGCATATCTCCGCAGCTTGGCGATAGGTACCATGTAGCAGAAGGAGAAGGCGGGGTGTTAGCTCGACGTCATACCCCACCACATTAGCTTATTTACCAGCAATAACGGCTTGTCGGTGTAACTTCAAAGCTTGCTGGTGGCCATGAAGGTGCCCATGGAAGTAGCGATGTGCAGAAGCGGGGTATGTTGCTCCGAGATGTGCAAACGGTCACGCATTGTGGGATAAGTAGGCCATGCGCCGCATGTTTGAGGCTCTTCCACGGCTTTCGTCATGTTCAAGATGAGGTCTATAACTGCAGGGCTATTGGCGATACTTGGAGGCGCCGTAGCTCAAGATGTTGACTACGCTCAATACGTGAACCCATTCATTGGCTCAGAAGGCGCAATTCCGGGCTATGCATGTATACTATTCCCTTCTACATGTATCATACCATACTAATAACACTCAGATGGCGGTGGTGATGTTTTTGTTGGAGGGGCAGTGCCTTTTGGCATGGTCAAACTCGGCATCGACACCCATGAAACGCCGGTCAACATGAGCGTCTTGAATGGCGGATGGACACCAAAAGGATTAGTGACCGGCATCAGTTTGATGCACGAGTCAGGCACAGGAGGCGGACCAAAGTACGGGTTCCCGGCGCAGATGCCGTTGACGACGATTGATGGCAATGTCAATTTACTCGACAATGAGACATATTGGCAGAAGAGAGTATGTTACTATTAATAACGAAACGCTAGAGGGCCGTTACTGACCAAAATCAGGTCGGCGAAGATACAGCGAACGTAGGCTACTTCCGCACACTGTTAGAATCAGGTGTCACAGTTGAGCTTGCAGCCTCTCGTCATGCTGGACTGCATCACTACACCTACCCTTCGTCTTCTGACAGCCACGTGCTTGTGGATCTCTCGCACTACCTACCGCATCTAGACCGTTCGTGGGACACTCAGTTCTATACTGGCGGGGAGATCGAAATCCAGCCAAACTCAAGTATCTACACTGGCTGGACCTCGATTGCAGGCGGGTGGTGCATTGGCGCCCCAGTGACTGTTTATGTTTGCGGAGAGTTTGATACTCCGCCTAACGAAGCCAAAGCTTTCAAGGGAAAGAATACATTTCCCACTAGTCGGCATTTCCGCAGTTTCAATAATGAAACCATGCCGAAGCCAACGTTTACTGGATCGACTGCACGCTCAGGACCGATGGGCGACCGTGTTGGTGCTATTTTCTCCTGGAACAATACCACGGAAATCAAATCGCGCGTCGGCATCTCGTTCATGTCTGTTGATCAAGCTTGCGCGTACAAGAATTCTGAGCTTGCATCTTGGTCTATTGAAGACGCAACAAAAGCGGCACGAGACGAATGGAACCGTGACGTCTTCTCCAAAATCCGCGTTGACACGTCCGAGTCTGCAAATAAGACGCGTCTAGCCTTATTGTACTCCAGTTTGTACTTTATGCACCTCATCCCCAGCGAGCGCGTAGGCGAAAACCCGCTCTGGGAATCAGATGAGCCATACTGGGACGATTTCTACACGATGTGGGATCTCTTCCGCAACCAGGTGTCGCTGTGGCATCTCATCCAACCGAGCTATTATGAGTCAATGATTCGTGCATTGATCGACATGTTTAAGAATGAGGGCTTTCTACCTGATGGAAGGTCTGGCAACTATAATGGTCTGGTTCAGGGAGGTTCCAATGCAGACAATGTCCTTGCGGATGCGTATGTGAAGGGACTAGTAGGTAAAATCAACTGGACTGAAGGATACGCCGCGGTGAAGAAGAACGCTGAGGTATTGCCATTCTTCGATCAGAATCCAATTGACCCGCAAGGCTCTCTCAAGGAAGGCCGCTCTGCACTTGATGACTGGATCCCACTTGGATATGTCTCAGCGGACCGAAATACGCGTGCGGTTTCGAAGACGGTGGAGTATGCGCTGAACGATTTCGCAGTGAGCCAGATCGCTGCTGGAGAAGCACCCGGAGATCGCGATTTGTACCTTCGCCGCTCAGCCGGATGGCAATTGAGCTGGGATCCTGAAGCCACAAGTCGTAACTTTACCGGCTTCGTTATGCCTCGCTTCGCAAACGGTACCTTTTATAAGACCTACAATATCACAGATTGTGGCAGATGCAATTGGGCTGACCAGAGCTATGAGGGCACTGCGTTCGGTAAGTAATTTGGTTTTACTTGACACAATGACACCAATCTAATATGCAAACAGAATACTCCTTTGTTATTCCCCATGATGTTGAACGAATGATTGAGCTCATGGGTGGAGCCGCTCACTTTGAGAACCGTCTTGACTATGTCTTCCAGCCCAACACCTCTGGCGTCAATCTCGGTGCGCAAGGCCTAGGCATCAACACCATCAACAACATTGCCAATGAGCCCGACTTCCAGACCCCATATCTATACAACTACCTCAACAAGCAGTGGAAGAGTGTAGAACGCTCGCGCCAACTCGCTAACGACTTTTACTTTAACACTAGCAACGGCATTCCCGGAAACTCGGACGCTGGCGCACTAAACTGCTGGCTAGTATGGCAAATGCTTGGCCTCTATCCTATTGTCACTACGCCCGTGTATCTCCTTGAATCCCCATGGTTCTCTGATATTAATATTACCGTAAACCATAATCACACTCTGCGCATCCGCGCCGAGGGCCTCGATGATGGCGATGGAAGGCAAGGGTACTACGTTCAAGGGGTGAATATCAATGGCCAAGAATGGACGAAGAATTGGTTCGAGCATGAAGATGTAGGAGGGATTATGAGTGAAGGCGGTGAGATTCTGTTTAGGCTGGGAGACGAGCAAAAGATTTGGGAGACGGGAGATGTACCACCTAGCCCAGGACATCAAGTTGTTGATGTTGGTCAAGGATAGGGTGTATAGGTGGAGGCAAGATATGCCTGGGTGGTGCCATTGCTGGAAAAATAATAGATCCACAAGCCTGATGAGTCCAGCTATGACTTTGTCGCTGGAAGATTACATATATCCCCACAACAGAGGCTTTGGCTGCCCCACCCCCACTTGAGCATAGCTACACCTCTTCTCAGCTCCTCAACCTCATCGTCACGAGACAAAAGGCATCTTCAACACGTGGATGTCCTTCACGTGAAAAATAATTCAATGAAGTGGCTCGACATTTTTGGTCGCCACAATGAACAGGGTTCCGCAGTGGTTGCATGGAAATTAAGCCAAACCACGCGCCAGCCAATAGATGGCACGAAGTGCGACCTGCCGGATTCACAACCACCAAGTGCGTGTGTGACTCCTGAAGTGGCCAACCCAGACCTTAAGAGCTCTGCTCCCTGATGTAAAATAATGACCGGTGGTGCCCATGCAACTTCTAACTAGATTCTTGCAGGCACGATCATGGTTCTGAGCGCTGAGGATTAGGAAGTCGGTCTGTACGCGAGCAATGTGTGTTTTACCCATCTGGGAACCTTTTGCATAGATGAAGCTGATTATTGTGCTCAAACAGAATTTTTGACATCTTGATTAGGATCTATACCGCGTATCTCACGTTACGCAGATACTTCAAGCTCCCCTTTCGCGCGCCACGCTCGCCGTAGTGGGTCTACGGCTCTGTATTCCTTACAAGCCATTTTGGAAAGCGAGCAGCCGCTTCTAATTAGTTGCGACACGCATATTCATATCCGTATCCACCATGGTTGCCCGTATATCCCTCCTCCTTGCGCTCGTAGTCGCCGTCGCACTATGCATGCCACAGCCACAAACCTTGAGCCCCCGAGCAAGTGTCGGATGCGGCAAACCAGCCTTCCTACCAGGAGTCACTCAGTTTCGCTTCTTCCTCAAGTCCAGCGGAAAAGACCGCAGTTATTCATTCCACCTCCCCGCTTCCTATGACGCCCGCAAAGCCTATCCCGTCGTTGTGGGGTTCCATGGCAGCAGCAGTATTGGCACATTTTTCGAGCTGGATACGAAGATGAGTGAGAAACGGTATAGTGGAGATGTAAGCATATTCTCGTCATGAGCTTTCGCGAATGGGGTTCTAGACATGTGGCTGATTCTCCTTTCCTCCGTTTGCTAGAAGATCATGATTTACCCGAACGGCTTGGATGGAAGCTGGGCAGGTCCTACGTACCACACGGGATCCAATGTGCAGCAAGACGTTCAGTTCGTCGCCGATGTGATTCGAGACGTGAAGAGCAAATTCTGCGTCGATGAACAGAAGGTTTTCGGTGTTGGGTATATCATCTCCACTACCTATATTGGTCTTAATACTCTTCTACTAACAGGCCGTGCAGTATGTCAAACGGGGGAGGCTTCATCGGCACATTAGCGTGCGATCCTGTCGGTAGCACACTGTTCAACGCCGTAGCAGCGCACTCAGGTGCGTTCTACACGGACGTAAATGGCCCGGGCAATGGCTGCGCTCCTGCAAAGGTACTCCCGATGCTTGAGATCCACGGCGTCGCCGACGCAACTGTGAAGTACGAAGGAGGGAACGGTGACGGCGGCCCGCTACCTCCGATCTCGAACTGGTCAGTTGCTCTCTCACACTTTTGCAGAGGCACAATCTAACATGTCGTGTTGTGGCATAGGCTCGAATGGTGGGCGCAACGCAATGCGTGCTCCGGCAAGACGGAGGAGACAGTCAATGACGGGAAAGTCCATCATTACTCATGGACATGTGGGGGTAAGGAAGGTGTGCTACAGCACTACAAAGTTGAGGTTCTTGGTAAGTTGATTCACCACTGTTGATTGTGGTCAATGTGGGGCTAGGGAGGCTGACAAAAGTGTGTAGGACATGCATGGGCCGACACGGAGATCAATATCTCGCAGCTCACAGTGCCACAGCCTCCCAGTGTTATCCGAGCGAGTGAAATTGTGATGGGCTTCTTCGATAGTGTGTCATAGTGCTGGAGCTTAAGATGTACATATAACGTTTGATATAGTTGATACCAAGCTTAATACACGGGTAGGAGTTACATCGCGACCTCCTTTTTCGACCTCGGAACGACCGATGTCTGAACCAAAAGGATGTGAAGATTTCTTAATGCTTCACATCGTGATACTCAAGTCTGTCGTCATACGAGCCTTTGACCACACTACCTAACCCGCGTACTCCTGCCTCCGCTGTACGGTTAAATGCGTTTGACTGCTCCACTTCCGCCTCACACCTCACACTGCTCACTAAGCCGGTCGCGAGTGTGAGCCGCATAGCGTCACGTGGCAAAGCTGCCACTGTAACAGTTTGAAGCATCTGAGACACTTCGCTCCGACAATGCGCTCCACACTGCGCCGATTCTGATTCGCGGTACCACCCTTTTACGGATGTGTTGTTCCAGAATGGCATTGTGCCTAAAGTCCAAGGACAACTTTTCAGACCTCAGGCATCCGGTTTCGTCGAGCGTGTGTACCAGTAGCGCGCATCACTCCGCGGCGATGACCCGCCCCACAATTTGCCTGCTGCCGACCGGCCGATCACACAGTCGTGGAGACAAGGGCAGATGAAGGAGTATATGCGGAGGATGTAAGATATGCCTGCCATGAAGGATGATGCATTCGATATGCAGACGTATAAGGGCTTCAGCATCTGCACGAGATTGAAATCATCATCAACCACATTTCAACACTTCCAACTTTACATTCTTTCTTGCGTCTGTGACTGCATTTCCGACCCGGTGTCGTTCATTCATCTACATTTCATAACGATCATTTCAAAGTAAAATAAAGATACCCAATACCAAGATGCGTTTCACAATCACCGCTTTCATGGCCCGTAAGTCCTCTACTTGTTCATAATCTCATCTTCCAAAGAAACTAACATAATCTCGTTCAGTGGCCGCCGTCGCCTTTGCTCAGGTCACGCCCAACGCTGCGGGCTCCAGGAACGTCGGTTCCGGAAACGGCAGCCAGTTCATCACTGGTGGCTGCGTTTCTGATGCGGATTGCAGCTCTGCTTGCTGCAGTCAAGTCGCTGCTACCGGCGACGGTGTTTGCTCGGCTGAAGCAGCGAGCTTACAGAATGGAAAGACGGGATGTGGTTTCAACGACCCAAATGCAGCGGCTGTGATCGCGGCGGCACAGGCTCAGGTTGAGCGACAGGGATTTAAGAGGGTTGTGCGAAAGGAGTAGGGTCTTCTAGGATGGAGGGAAGAAGCAGGAACAGATATCCAGGACAGTGAATCAAATGCCCGAGTATCAAGCCAAATGAGTGTCCTGATTCTGTGATTTGTCTTTCGTCGTGTTTGGTCAGATTTCCTTACTGATGAATACGTTCTCACGTTCCCTATTCGAGGGTAGGAAGAAGACGCAACCGATATAGATTTCCCTGGATTCAACCTTGGCATCATGGAATGTTCAGTACAGTTCCTGGGACTCGGCGACTCAGCCACGGGCAGATGGAGTCGGCCTCGGCGTCACTCCAAGTAGACTCTCCTGGTGCCGGCGCCAAACGCAGCCCACAGCCGCGCAACCCACAGCGCCAGCAGCATCTCGCGACACGTTTGGTCCAGACCCTCTCGCAACTCGATAGTTGGCATCTTGCCGCCCTCTGCCATGCGCAGCACCTCGGTAGCCATCAAATTGCCCTCGCTGTCTTTCCACTCGCTCGGCTCCATCTCGTTCCTGCGCTGCTTCAGCGCGCGACTGAAGGTCCCACGCTTCCCACACGACAGGATGTCACTCGCCACCGCGCCCTGCTCTGCGATATGTCGGACATGCCATCTCTTCAGGCCAAAGCGTAGCTGCAGCACGCCTGGCAGACACGTCGACTGCTTGCCTTGCACGTAGTACTCGTTGACCAAGAAGGGCGGATCATGTGCTTCGTATAAAACTGTGGAATTGTCAAAGGCGACATTTGATGCCCCCAGTTGCAGTCGCGTCACTTCCTCGGCTCGGAGGCGGCGGATGCGCAGCCGCGATATGCACGCGTCGAGGAAGGAGGACAGTTGGTATGCGGGGCCCGAGGGCGTGTGGATAAAAGTGCCATAAATCGTGAATGTAGTCGCTTTTTCGTCGACGACGGCGTAGGCGGGAGGTAATTCTGGGGCCGCGGTATCTGCCTCAGGCTGGGCCGTCGCGCTGGGCGTAGTGACGCCGTTGGCCTCGTTGTAGGATGGTATAGGCGCGGACATTTTGATAAAGAGTACGCGGGTGAAGAATACTATTTTATATGCACTTCTGCGATGGGCTTCTCAGCCAGGCGGACTATCCATCGCATGCTCTATTCGACCAAGTTCGGTGATTTGGAGTATCCTGGCGATGCCGGAACCACTGGGTGACGTACGACGCCGCTCGTGCCAAGGGCGGCTGAGTTCCGAGCACGCTTCCACCACCTTCGACATCACGACCTGACATTTGGAATTTCAGAAGCAATACTCGGCCATTGTGGGGCTACTCAAGGCGCACTTATGGACACAGCCCATCTTACTAGGACTTCCTGTGAGCAATATCTCGGCGTCTAGAGCATCATCAGCTTCGCGCTTATCTTCAAAATGTTCTATTGGTGCTAATACTCCACGTGGAGACATGTTGCTTTACTCACCCCAAGGGCAGAGTTGACAAAGCTCATGTCCTGCTAGTAGCGAGATGTAGCCTGTGAGACATGATAAGACTTAGGCCCTCACTCGATCTGCACTCGGCCTCTTTCACTCAGCGCCTTCAGTCTGGTACAAATACTCGTCATGTCAATAGTCGAGATGAAAAATATACAATCAATTATATTCGAAGATGCCAGCTATTCGTCTCCACCCTACATTTGATGATGATGATAACATCATCTCATCCTCACGCAACAGCTACAGCCTTCTCCAGATCAATAATCGTAACAAGCACATCCGACGCCCTCGAGTTGTTCTCAGACCCTCCCATAATGCGCAGCCTCGTTGTATCCTCCGGTACTAGAATTCATCAGCACCCACTCTCTACATCACTTGGTATGATAACTCACCGTCTCGCACCTCCCTGGCATATGCCCGTCCAGCCGTCGTCTCAATCACCCTCCACGGACCCTCGCCAAGGGCCTGGTTGACGAAGATGGAGTTGGACGTCGAGTCTGAGAGCACAATTGTTCCGTTTGTACCGCCGGTGGGAACCCAGGTCACAAATGGCGCACCCTGTGGCTTTGCCCCCGTTGTGGTGATGACTTCTCGCATGCGCTCTGTCCCTACATTCTCGGGCGTACTGGTAAGCTTGAAGTAGACTGGGTTTTTGCTGGAGGAGCTGCCGCTGTTTTGGGTCGACTCGAAGGCGATGATGTATTTGTTGTTGGGAAGCTATGCATGTTAGTGATGGTCTTGATAGAAGAGAAGCCAGAATTACCTTTACAGCGCTTGGTGTTCCCTCGCGGTCTGCAAGCACATCTGATGCTGCGACGTCAATCACAGAGCCCCAATCATCCCACATGTCGGCGGTGGACTGGTGGACAATCTTCTGGGTGTGCTGGCCATCGCGCTGATCCGAGTAGTAGACTGTGAGCCGCTTATTACTATACATGTGTCAACAATGTCCTATATCAAGATTGAATGGTCCGTATTAACGTACTGAAATAACATAAAAGGCTGTCCGACTGCCTTCGCGCCTGTAGTCGCATTCGCTGGCCCCCCTTCAGCAACACGGTGCACAAACTCAAAACTCACGCCATCATCCCAACTCGCATACAGCTCGATATTCGTGCTCTTGTCGTCGACAGCGTTGACTGCAAGGAGGGTCACGTTCGTCTCGCTGCTCCACGTGCCTTCAACACGCAGCAGAAACGGCTCAAGCAACTTCCTGCCTGCCACTGTTGACTTTGCAGTACCGTGTGAATACCACGAGAACCCATTGTTGGTTGACCGTAAAATGTCAAGAGTGCTGTTAATCTGCTGTTGGTCGTTCCATACAGCGAGAACAGTCTTGTTGGGTAGGTTCTCAGTACGCGGTGCAATCAAGTGGTGTGTTGAATCATCAGGTTGATAGACTGTTATGTTCGAGAAGGTCTCAACGCCAGTTGGTATGGGGAATTCAGGCTCCTCCGGTTCTTCAGGCTCCTCAGGATCAGGGGTAGGAGTGGGTCTCGTGGGCCCCCGCGTTATTGTAGACCTTCGTGTTGATGTGGCCTTTCGTGTTGATGTGGTGCGGCGTGTGGGTGTTGGCGTACGTGATGTCGGTCGTGGCCCTGGTGTTGGCTGCTTTCGAGTCGAAGTGGCCCACCATGGTGGATCATCGTCAGGGTCTTCATCAGGATCGTCATCGTCCCATTGGGCGTTGGCAACACTTAAAAAGAGGAATATTCCGATGAAGAACACGACCAGACGCATCTTGAAGGTGACTAAAAGCGCGAAAAGCTATGTTTCGACTGACATAGATCATTATGGACTATCAACGATCTTCTTGTATGTCTGGGCAAGTTTCCTCCCTTGTTCTTGATACATGTAAGTTATCGATTCCAACTGCCGCATATGAAATGAATATTGTTTGCGTAGTCCTCAAGCATAGCGAATCGAGAATCGTGACATTTTTTGATGAATGATGATGGCTAAATGCAAAGACCGATCTAATCCCCGCAAAACGATACTTTGGCAGATCAAGTCAAGTTGGATATTACCCCATTCCGATTCTAGAAACCCATTACTGCAAACTTTAAGGCACAGAGCACGTTTTTCAATATTCTCCGATCCATGATTCGCCGGCAATTGTACATCTGCCCTGCGTACTTCAGGAGATGGCGACATCGCTCAGGCGTTGGCAGATTGCATCTCGGGTATTGTCCAATAGCGTTTCTACCGCGATTCCTTCTTTCATATAAACGTCTAGATGCCGCATTATCCTGCAAAAATCACGCTATAGGCTCAACAGCGTTCGGGTATTTGACAAAGTGCCGGCGAAGCGAAGCGGTTGGCAATACGCTTAGCCAATGCTTAATCCTAATCCGAGATTTCCCAGTCGATCCATCAGTCCGCCCAGTATTTGTTGTGCACGACCTGTCTGGTCCGGACTATGTTCTGTGCCAGGTCTTTCGGGTCCACCTACGCAGCTCCAGCTTGATGCCCTGTTCGCATCGCCAATGCCCATGTATTTTGATTTTGCCGGCCAAGCACAGATATCTCTAGCCACCAGCTCATCATTGTAGTTCGTCGTCTCTGCCTCCAGTGTCTCGGGCGGTGTCTCATTCTCCACCCAATCTATGAGAGCAGCTAGCGGGTCTTTAGGGATGGGACCGATGCCACCACCACAATGCTCAACGCCAGGTGCGAGGAAGAGACGAAAGAATTCGTCAACTTCATTTGCACCTCCCATGACGCCTTCCACCTGCTTCCGGTATGCGACAGTGTTTTGATAAGGTATCATTTGATCGTAAATCCCGTGCCAGGTGAGCATCTTGGTACCTGACGCTCTCAACGCAGATAGATCAGGGTTATCGGTGTCCAATAGACCGCCGAGTTCATAGCTGGCTTGTCCAAAAAGCGCCATGTAGGAATTAACATCAAGGTTGGTCAAGTTGGCTGCGGGATCTTTGAGTACAAGGTGCTTCAGCCAGCTCGCAGAGATGCGGAACGGATTCTGTGAGCGAATATCATCTTCCGAGGTGGTGATGTTGGCGAGTGCCGTCATGGGGACACCATATGCGAGGCCATAGAAAAGAGGGGCACCTTTAGAAGTGGAAGGGCCGCTATGGATCTCAGCAACAAGTTTTGCCATGCTGGGAGTGAATTTGAATTCTTTCCCATCGCATTCAAAGATATCGTTTCCAAGGACCATCGATTCTGCATCAAACTTGCACTCTTCTGGATCCTCAAGAATACCGTCATGCACGCCGTCAAGCATGTCGCATTGCTCGATGGTCTTGGCTCGGTAGTATTCTAGTTCGCAATTGGACATGTAAGTGTCTAGCAATTTCATATTCAATTGTGGCCAGAAACCTCCAGTTGCCAGATGCGTGAAGCTGATCGTCGGAGCATTGGCAAGGATGCCATCGACCAAGTGCGGGTATCTCTGTGCGATGGCGTATCCCTGGCGTCCTCCGGTCGAGCATCCGTTCCAATATGAATGGTGTGGCTTCTTCCCATAGTACTGCTCGGTAATGCTTTTGCCGACGATTATCTGCTCTACGAGGCTGCGCGAGGCGAAGTTCTGTAGCAGTGGCCAATTGAAACTCTTGTCGTCATTCAAAGCCCATGAAGCGTCCGAGAGCTTCGCCAGATCCGCATCGTGACCGCCATCTGTTGAGACTGCAGCCCAACCATGCTTGAGTGCAGTACCGAGTTGCGCATCAAACATGCCTGTCGCAAACCCTGCACCTCCTGTTGCTTGAAAACGGCCATTCCAGTCATCGTGTGTTATGGGAAGCCATACTTCCACCAAAACTTTGTCCTTGGTGGTTTTGTGTCCACCAGAGCTGCCGTCCACTGTTTGATGGGTGAGGTAAATTTTGACTTGGCAGAAGTTTAGGCCACTTATAGACGGAAGCAGTGGACCTGCAGCATAGCTAGTGTAGTTGCGTTGTTCCCTCGCTTGTATCGATAGGACTTTGACTCCTGGACCAACCTGGGGCAGTTTGAACTCATCTGACAGACATTTTGGTGGTGGTGCAGTATTTTCCAACTCCTCACTGGCTGAAGGCCTCAAAACTAACGGAAGTAGACGTAAAAATTTAGTTATCCTCATTGCATTTGAGGACTGTAAAAAGTAATTGAAGTACAAGTAGAATACCGAAAAGTATTTTGTTATGATAGGGCCGAAATGTGGATTGGTATCGGCACGATTGATCCGAGCTCGGCTTGACGTGATCGGTCACAAGTTACCGATGACAGGCAGAGAAACACATCTCTGTTCATTGAAAAGAGGGGTATTACAGAAGCACCGAGTGCGGGAACTATCCGCACAGGTGTGGAATAATTAGTGGAGAGTTGTATTGTCTGCAAGTAAGGCGGCTCAACCTCGGTCCTTTTGAGATTTAGCCAACTAGGAGACTAGCGTTCTTCTATTCCTGCCTTGGGGGCTCAGCCTGTCAAATCGTTCTCCTATCCGCTTCCATAGACTACAGCACCTTTTGTCTATTGACTGTTCCCTTGCTGGCAGTGTCTCGGGCCGCAAGAGTCGCGGTCCGAACGCCACTGTGATCCCTCCTTTCTGCACCTATCACAGCAGCAAAATCGTCGGATGCTTTCCGGCACTGGCGGTCCTGGCTAAGTGGAGGATTGAACGTACAGCAAGGCGAGCGCCGAGTGATGCAGTCCAATCTATCTCAAACCAAACGCATTGCGAAAGCTCACTGGTCCCATAGTCTAACCTCAGTCCTAGCCTTCGGATTCCGAGAGGATGCATCTCCATGGGTTCCCTGGCAGACGACAACGTGAACAGCCACCATCGGGTGCTTGCAGAGATCAGTCCCCTGTGAAATTGTTCAACCCAAGATGAAAACAACATAATGCAGCCAACTGAGCGTTCCAGCGATCAGAATTTGCATATGGATCGTGGTCAGCATAGTGCCTGGTCACGCCACAGTCACTTTGCGCTGGAAATTAGTACCACGAGCAAGCTTAACGTAGCCCTATGTTCGGACTTCGGTAGCCCTCAGAATATTCTCCGACTGCGTTTCATCGTTAGCCTTGGGTCTTCACATGCCATGTTCGAACCAGAAGGAACGGCTAATATCCAACAGCTTTCGGGGCAATATGCTGTACAACACCACCAGCAGTCAGCTGCTCAAGCACGTTGAATTTCGGCAATCTTAGAGACTTCTTCCCGTGTTGAACATGAACACTACTCATTACAATAATACGCATCAGGACAGCAAGATCAAGTGAATATATTTTCCTGAGTTTTTGTTACGAGCATTCATGCGCCTCCACAACGGGAGGGCGGGAGCCCGGGAGGACGGGACTGCGCCCTAATGCGCAAACCCGGCTGCATGTCAGCCGCGCCACGCACCATCAGGCCTATTAATGAGTGCAGGCGCTTAGAGCCCCCAAGATTAGGTGCATGACGCAAACGATTTCATTCGCCTATGCGCTTACCATCGCACAGCAGTGATTATTCTGGAACGAAGGCGTATGGTTCGCAGGTATCTGGTTGCCGTTGCTCGTGCTAGTCCTCTCTCGCTCCGGAGACATGGTATTGCAACGACTGCCGAGATTTACGCCGCAGTGAGCCTTGACGAGAATATGTCACTACGATATTTTGAGATTGGTACGCCTTGCGTTTGTTTTTGGCAAGATCGATGGATTTGGCGAATCTTGTGTTGGACGTCCTTCTCTTTCCAACCCCTTCAAGGGCTACCGCCCCATTTCATGGACACTCCGGTCCTCAGTCCTCAACCTCCACACAACCTTTCCTTTAGTTAACTCCGGAGCTACGATCCTTCGTCATGCTTACGGTGTTTCGGTGTACGACTCTCTAAGTTTTCTTTTGTGTCTTCGCTGTTATTTTCATTGTTTCGCTTTGGGTCGGATTTTGAGTGTTCGGTGTGCTTTCTTTCTACACATCATAACGATGCCCATGACGTCCTCAGCAACACGCTCGGCATCAGTACAAGAGGTGGATAGAACAGATGCAATCAAGATAGCATCATGGACACTTCTGGCCATCACCGGACTCGTCTTCATTGCCCGGCAGGTCATGAAAGCTACTGTCTTCCGAAGAATCGACCTCGATGATCTCTTTATTTTTCTAGCAACTGTAAGCAATCCTATGGAGTCTGACTGTTCTGGCCTAACACTTCAAGATATGTGCCATTGGTTTATCAATAACGACCTTCATACTTGCGTCCGAAGGCCTCGGCGTATTCGGCTACCTGACCGTTGAACGTGCCGACATTCTCATGAAAGGCTACTACGCTTCCGAATTCTTGTATATCTCTGCGATCTGCTTTGCAAAGCTTTCACTTCTTGTCTTATTCTACAATATCGTGGCGGTGCAACGCTTGCATCGACGACTTGTTCTAGGCTTCGGCATATTCATTTTTGCTTGGACCGTTGGCTCCCTTGTGGCAGTCGCTTTTCAATGCCAGCTCCCTCGACCATGGGAAATGATGACTTTGCGATGCTTCAACTCGGTGAGAAATGCACCGTCGCCACCAAAACATTGCATAAACGCTAACTGCCCTAGCGAGTTTTTTGGATCGTCTATTGCATAGTCGACATGTCTACCGAGGTTGCCATCATCATGCTATCCGTGAATCTGGTTGCATATCTCAAAGTTCGATTTTGCCGTAAAGTGACAGTGGTCGCATGTTTCGCACCGCGAGCACTAGTCATAGCTGCCGCGCTTGTCCGCCTGATATGGCTCTACCCAATCACGCCACACAGTAATCCACAATACAGGCTTTGGCTACCTGCCATCATCACGCAGATCCAGGTTTGCTTGGGCATTTCCACTGCTTGCATTCCATATATGGTGCCTTTCTTTAAGAGTTTGGAAGGTACTTTACGCAGATCATATTCGGCGAAGAGTCGAGACTTCCACACACAGGATGGCAATTCAAGATCATCCCTTTGGTTCCGCAGACACAGAAAGGGCACTGTTCTCAATTCCTGGGACTCAAGCGCGGTCGCAAACCTGCAGTATGAGCGAGTAGCCCAGGTTTCACCGCATATTCCCACCCCAACACCCATGAGTCCCTTGACTCCACCACGCTTGCGTACACCACCGAGTAGATCGCCAAGCGAGCGCGGCTTGAGTATCAGCATTCCTGATCGGGATGGTCAAGGGCGACGCTCATATGTCATGAAAAGCCCACAGACAGCGAGTTCCTTTACCCTATCGCCTACGTGCACGTCGCCGCAACCATTCCTCTTACAGTCCTTCATCCCGACGAGGATAGCTCCCACACCTCCAACTAAGACTCATAGTCCAAATCCGCCAATGGTAGGATCAGAATACTTGCACGGTGGGCCCACGCCGTCAAGCACGCCACCGATGCAACGCTTCTCTTTATTTCCATTACAGCGATCCAAATCTCGTTCCCCACAGCCACAGCAAGGCGCGCTTGCTCCACAATCAATTCCGCCAATTCGTGCACTGCGATCGCAAACAGTGTCCGGTACCACGAGACATGGAACTGTCCCAGGGCCCTATAGCCCGCCCCAAAGCGTTTCGCAACGCCCTCGAGCTTCGAGTAATGCCCAGCCTCCCAAGTTCAGTACGGCGCCTCAACCACGATCTCCCCCGTCGACCACAACAGCTAGAACCAGGAAGCTACCTAAGAGGCCAGCCTCTGTTCAAGAGTTGACGTCTCCGATGGGCGCCGCTATCAACAATTATTTCAGCGACTCCGTCCCAGGAGTTCCTGCCCCTCAACCCACGCACCTCCTTCCAGTCGTGCAACGACAGCGCAATCAGCAGATCTTATCACCATCAAACTCATTACGCTCTCCAGAATCACCTCCTACAAGCCCAATGCACTCGACGACACCACACGACATTTTGAGAGACGAGTTATATCTCCCACGAGACTCAATTTATATGACCAAAACGTCAAGATCTAACACCATGCCCTCGGCAGGGGATGTAAGAAATAGCCCACAGATATTTATCCGAGATCTATCATGATACTTGTATTTGTGCGTCTGTATCATTTTTATATATACCTGGAGTTTTCAAAGAATTATGTACCTGGGAGGACATGCATTGCATCGGCGTTCTTTATTGTTTTTCATCATGTATTTGTACGCTAGCATTGGGGAAGACCGGATCTTCATTGAAATGAGTCAAGTATGTAAAGACAAATATTCTTATTCCTTCTGGCGGGATGCTCGAAGTATTACTCAATTTCATCACTCTTGCTTCACCGTATCCCTAGAAATGATTCCTCCACTATGAGTAGGCACCGGCGATTAGAATCTGTGATATCATGGTGACTATAGTCTATTTACGACCGATTTGTGGGCGTCCTACATGACAAGCTACAAGACACAATCTTTCTGCGGATATCTCTACGGAATTCCCGTCGGATTCCCGCCATACTACCTTGAAGGCATATTATGGGTGTTCGTGTCAAATCGTAGGAAGTGCCGTCAGGGTTGCGTGCTGGTCCTCCTGGATAGCGAAGAAACACCATGCGCAATGCTAGAATCGTCACACGGACTCCTAAAACGCACAACCAAAGTATGCATCCATTCTCGGCCACTTTTACATGGGTCTTGCTGGGCGAGCGAAATATAAGGACTCAAACATCCAGTAGAGCGTGGTAATATTTCAATTATTTGATCCGCACACTGCGCTTCCGAGAGAATGGTGTACGTCTTTGGACACACAGGAGACAACGGAGCTCTACGCATTGAAAAGCAGGCTCCATGACGTACAGATGGAACCGAGAATGAACTCAAGAGCTTCACTAAACTTTCAATCGGAGTATAGTTTGGTCTTGAGGGTAAGATGATTCCGCTGCTACGCCAGTGCGATGAAATGCAATACATTGCTTCAAAGAACTATTATAATCATTAAAGGTCTTAGAACAATGTTTCTTGAAAGTTTAATATCTCGTCCGTACTTATGTTCGTTCTTCCTACTTTTTTGTTCTTCATGATGCTCAACGTTGGGCTCCCTTCTCGCTAAGTCCTCTTCCCATTGTTATGTGGTACCAAGCCATGTGTCCTCTGATAAGATATCAGACCTCAAGAATGTTTTCCCTGTTTGGCTTACTGAATTTTTCTTCATCTTGCTCACAAGACGTTCCAATCATCCAAGACATACTGATGTGTGCTGGCGTGCGCTACCAACAGGCAACTATGGTGGGGCAAGCAAATTCGCGCTAGTTGACTCACCCCTGCACTTCCTCGTATGTCCACCCATCACCTTCACCGCCAGCTCGGCCATTGCATCCCTCGTTCCTGGAATTTTGCACTGTACAGATTCATAACGCCAATGGAGAAGTCGACGCGATGGAACGGTTTGTCGACGAGACAACAGCTTGCTAGTTTGCGAAAAGACACGAAACGGTATGACACCTCCGCAGGACTGGCAGCCCACAGCTCGAGCTGAAGTTTGTCACAGCCTTGTTGCCCAAAGTGAGCGATTAAGTGCCGAGATCGAGACTTTACAAACAGAGCTTTCCTCTCTGTGGGCAAAAAACACGCGGAACAAGTTACGGAAGGATATCCGCGCTGCAGAGTTGCGTCTATCCCAAAAGAGGGAGCAGAGGCAGCTGACGGATGAGAAACTGCGCATCCTCCTGGAGCCGTACTCGAAGACAGCTTGCCGATCACTATGTGAAAATGTTGGCCACTCATTGCCGCGCGAGATTCGGGACATTATCTACTGCTACATTCACCAACATGATACCATCTATGTCGGCCCTGAGTATATCTGCAAGTCTGGTCAGCCCTGCGAAAGCGATTTAGGTGCACACTATTGGAATTCTGAATATGTAGGCGAAGATATGAGAACCGAAATTGTGGAAAGCTGGTATCGGACGACGCTCTTCTACTTCTACGACAAAGCGAATAACGCTCAAGTTGTCGATCAATTCTTAGAGTTAGATCGATGGGAACTTGGACTTAAGCCTCGCGACTTTATCTGCAGAGTGAGATTCGACCTTGGCTCTAGCGAGAACCAGCTACATGGGGATCTACTTTGCCAAGGGGACCATGGCGGCCGGCCTCGCTGTAGGGTCAGAGGGCTTGCGGACAGTCTTACGAAGCCTCTCCAGAGTATGCGTCAGCTTCCGAACCATATTCATTTCTTTATCCGCATCCACACGTACCGCGGGCTAGAATTTCGTTGTCTATACGGCGAGGAGTTGCAGAAGACTTTGGAAACTCTTGTTGAGGATCTCAAGGCCTTGAACGCTGCAGGACATAGGTTTATCGTCCAATGGTCAGAGTTACCGAATCTTGAGTTTTGTTCAAAGAGTTGTGGGTTCGACGCAGAGGTATGGATGAAGGAGATTGAAGAGGTCAGTGCCTCTACACATTTGTAACAGTATCAAATTGCTGACTCTTGTAGGCTTGTGAGCGAGTTCGTCAGCAATGGGTCTGATACGAAGTGCATCTCAGCGGTATGTAGTGGGATTGGTGGGATACTCGGCCAGGTGACAGGAAGGGCAGGGTCTCTGTTTAAAATGATAATATGTTGTAGAATAGTTCACTGCAGGTATTGTGGTAGGGTGAAACTCTGTCTATTGCTTATATGCATCTCCTCGCAGTTTACCGTGCAACCCAATGTCTCTAGGGCGGACTGCGCCACACTCCGTGCCCTCGTAGTCATTGCACTTATACCAACCATGCTTCGATCCGGAATTTATCTCGTTTTCAAGGTTGCATATCTCCCATCTTGGCATTCCGCATGTATCAGCAAGTAGTTGACCTCAACTCCGGATCTCGGGCAAAATTGGAAGCATACTAGCTTATGAGTATCTACCTTGTAGTGTCCAAACTTTGTTAAAGACTTACATTTCGTCTACGACCTACCTGCTGTTGAGACAAAAACTTTGACACCAGAAAAAACGTACACTGAGATCTCGCCGAGAAATTTTGAGAGTAGAATTGCCGGTTTGAGAATCCTTAATTCGCCCATAGAGGAAAGAAAAACGCGTTGGGCGAGAAAGCCACCAATCATCTCAATGCAATGTCAAAAAGAGAATGTTTCCTACTCTACAAACCAATTTATAGAAACCTGCCAAGAGAGTTGCGCGATATCGTCTATGGATGTATAATGGAGCATAATTTGAGTTGTCAATTTCACTCATCGCACGAATCTGGATCACATATCTGCTTATAATAAGGCCAGAGTTTTCTGTCATAACCCTCGCCAACAGACTTCGAAACCTTATCCTGGTCAACGACCACCATGAGAATGATTACTTTGTCTACATAGCATGCTAGAGATGGCCACTCGTTTTTAGCAATCTGCAGTAACTTCTCTGCTTCAAGGGAGGTACTCATATTCCTATCGGTCTCCAACTTGAGATAGACATTTGGGGTTTAAAGGCGCTTCTATCGCGATTAAACAACACTAGCTACATTATTGAGAGCGCCGTCTATGAGAGTCTAAAATAACTCCGGGTTCGATTCGATTATAAAAGTGAGGCTTGTGCGCCTAGTCTCAGCGTTTAGTGGCAATTACTGTGAGACATCGGCATTCATGTTGTATCAAGATCAAACTCGTGGCGAATCAAGGTAAAAGAACAACTCATTACAGAGCCTAGATTTGGTGAGACCCAAGTTAGAGTCAATAGTGACGATAATGGCAGTGGGATAGAGCCCGGACATGGGGCGGAGCAGGAGGAGTCAGAGAAATTGAGCACGACAGATTGGTTGCTGGTTCCAGAAAACTGCCCCGTGTTGAGATGCATGAGGCACTAGAGTCATACGAGCCACAAACAAATGAAATGAGTCATTAATAATGAATATAATGTACCCTGGAGGGATGCTGAGAAGTGGTAGTGTTCGCTCGGTCCTCCGCACTTTGGTATTCCCGTAGAGGATTTCCAGCGAATTGGCTGCTTTTTTATTGGATCTCACTTCAACCGGACTAACAGATAATTGAATTTTTTTTCTTGAGTGGCACCTAAAACTTGCACGTGAACTATGTACCGCCTTAATTTACTTCGACCGTCATATGGTCTTTACTTGTATCTCGCTTCCCGGGCCGTTTTGAAACTTACCTGTGCTCGTATTTCGTATATGATTCGCCCTCCGTTTACTTCCCTACAACATACCACAATTTATTTTATCCACTCATAGAACATCCCAGAATATCTAAATACTCAAAGCATTCAAAATGACGGCCGAGACCACGGATGAACAGTTGAGATTAGATTTTGTCCGGTTTGTATTGTCAGGCTCGCGCCGCGCATTGCTAATGCTTTCATAGGGCCCTCGAGGAGCAGTACACTGTCGAGACAGAGCTCGAGGCTATTAGAAAGAAGATCACACTATTTCAAAGGCAGGAAAAGAGCCTACAAATGGTAGCGACCATGAAGAAGGAAGAGACAAGCGATTTACTCTTCAGATATGCAGAAGTTACCTGCCGAAAGTTCTGTGATACTGTGTACCAGACGTTCCCTCGTGAGATACGCGACAATATCTATACCTGGCTCACGGGCTCCCAGAAAGTTCGTGTTTCGAAACTTCCGGATTCCTCTTGGCCAGAGCATGAATATATGGACACTTGTCTAAACAACCCTCTACAATCCATGTATTCGTCCTCTGAACTAAAACATTGGCGGGAAGCGGATTTCTTTTGTCCTGCGATGATGCAAGAACTCGGCGAGAACTATTATCGATCGTCCAGCTTCTATTTCGAGGACGATTTTGAGTTGATCTCAAAGTTCAGGGTAATAGATCAATGGAATCTCGGAGTTTATCCGGCATCTTTCATTTCTACCGTACACATCAGCATTCGTTTCACCAAATACAAATTTGCGGGTATGGCTTCAAAAAGATTAGGAAACCACCCTGCCCAACCGTGAAATCAGTGGGGGAGCAGAGAGTGGATTGATGATTATTGCCCAGATAGATCACTACTGGGTCTTCTGGTCGGGTTTGAGTCGCTCTTCGGCTTCAAGCGCGGCACGTCATTGACCATGAAATGCCTGTTAGAGCCAAAGAGTACGCAACATCCACTTGAAAAACTTCAGTGGCTGTGCGATACTATCGTTCCTTTCGTGTTTCCAACTATTCAGCGACTCATGGACGCCAGCTATCGAGTTCGGATCGTGCTATCGGACGACACCTCTTGCAGTCCAAAGTCATTCATTTCGGGATGGGATGTAGCTTCCGTTAGTGAGTTAAAAGAAACCTTTTCCAAGGTCAGTACAAAAAGATTGCTGCTGTACAATTCACTGATAATATTCTGCAGTACGTAGAAGCGGAACAGGCGAGGCAGCATCAGCTGCTTGATGACGCAGAACCTAACGAGATGTTCTCCGATGATACTTCTGATGGGTGAATGTGAGACGAAAATCATTCTGAACCGTATTTATGGTGGCCAACATATTTTGAGTACATCACGGACAAAAAAATGATGGGCTGTTACGGGGGGATTTTCTTCGACATCGTTTCTACGCTTGCACCTCATCCCCTTTGTCGGCAATACAAGTCACCACACAACATCTAAGAATGCGGCTATTCTTCATTGTGGACAGTTCTGATATTCAAGAAAGCGTTCAATGCTGGCGTCATCTTGGCTTTTCTTTGGTGAGGCTGAGACAAGCCATGCTCACCGATTCTGGCAATCGGCCGACAAGCGACCGAGATGCCGCTGTACGCCGTACAAACGGCGTGAGTACCTGAATAAGCGGTTGATGGTACCTTGATAAACACATATAGTCGATCCAGATAATTTCACATTCCTCTCATCGTGACACTTTATTTTCATCTCAACTAGCTACATTTAATATCCTGGTCGTCATGGTAACCGAACAGGAGCAATTGCGCAAGCGTGCCTTCACGTACGCTGGCAAAGCATTACACCGCCACCCCAGAGTGCTGACATAAAGTTCGCAGGGCTCTTTCGGAAGAACACAGCCGTAGAAGTCGAATCGCTATACTGCAACGTGAACTCGAGAGCCTGGAAAAAGATCTTGCAAGCAACAACACTGGAACCCGAAATGCAGTCGAACAGTTCGCCAAAGCAGAATGTAATCAAATCACACATCATGTCATGACGAAACTACCACGTGAACTCCGAGACATGATCTATCAGCACCTCAGCACTCGCAACCCTGAACACATTGAGCGCGAGCATTTCCGCACGACACTCGATCCAGTCACGCGGCTCTACTCCTACGATTTCGCGCGCTGGAAAGCATCGCACTTCCCAGAGCACTTTTGGAACCCGCACTTCGTGGGTGACTCGTTCTTTCGGGAATTAGTAGAAAATTACTACCGTACTTCAACTTTCACGTTTGGCGATGATCCGGGAGTCATGAAGCGGTTTCTCTCTACTGATGAAATGGGCCTGGACATTCTGCCCAAAGACCTCGTCAGCAATATAGAAGTGCATCTTAAAGCCGTGAGCTACGACCGAGGTTCGTTCCGCAGCTACATGTTCGGAGTGCCGAAGAAGCCAGAAAGATTACAGGCCGCACTTGACGGGCTGTTTGAGTTGAAAGAAGGAGCGAAGATATGTGTGCGCTTCTTCACGGAGGCAAAGACGAGGAAGGAAAGGGACGAGCATTGTGCAGCCGCGCTACCCACGCTATTTTCAAGCCTGCAAGTGGCCAAGATGACGGGGTATAAAATGAGCTTTGTGGTTGATGAGATGCACCACTATGATCTGGACGACGCTATGGCTCAAGACTGGGCAATGTTGCATAGTGGCGTTTGAAAGGCCAAGGAATAATTCTCTGTATTCCCTTCGGAAGAATTCAATGTAAGCATATTCTTGGGTGTGGGTCCAAGTATGCTTGTCCCACTGTATCTCCTTATACATGATTACGAAAATGTGATGATTGGTGGACGTAAGATCCATGTGCATCCCCATTTGCCAAGGATACGCTAACCAACACGCCTAGTCACCGACGTTCACCCTGCCGCCACATTCCCAACTAGTAGAGCTTGCGTCACCCACGATGGTACCTGTTATATTTGAAACAAAAAATTGGCTTGGCGAACGTTAAAACGATATTTTCAATCCTATGGGTGCCTTGTTCAATTGTAATATGGGAAAAAAGGTTTGGATATCAATGAATTGTTGACATTTTTCATCCTCCAGAGTATGTACACCTCCCTCTCCAAAAGAGCGACTACCACACAAGTATTTACATGAATCATCGTCATTTCCAAGCTTCAATTTTCAAAGATCTCGTAATCATCATTGGCACTTTTCGCTGTTCAGAGTTCCTACGTCTAGCAGGAGCTGGTGAAGCCAGAGGTTGTGCAGTAAGTGCCATCAGGGCCGCTTCCAATCTTGGTGGAAGAGCCACTGCCCTTGACAACACCGTTGTAGCGGTCGCAGCTCTTGTTGTTGTTCTGGCAGGAGTTGGTGATCTTGCAAGTATCTGTCGAATCATGTCAGCGACGTTCCTGGCTGTGTAATGTAATTTAGTGAAGGGGGCAAAAGTGGACATACCCTTGTAGTTGGTGTTGATACCGCAGAGAACACCACCGCTCTTGGCAATGACACCGTCGATGAGAATGTTGCGGGGGCCGCCGTTAGCGGTGCAGTCGCCGCAGCTGCGAATGACCTTGCCGTAGTCGGAAGCGAAGAAGTCCTTGATGGAGACCGTGCCGCGGCCGTTGAACTGGAAGATCTATACCCAAATAGTCAGCCTTCCGTCATCTACCAAAATTTAATTCTGAAATTTGGTAACCTACCTTGTCGGAAGCACCCTTGGCACCACCGCCAATAACGTAGGAGGTCTTGCCAGCGGGCTGCTTGAAGGTGGCGGCGTCCTCGCAGACATCCTCCCACCAGACATTCTGGAGTGTGCATGAGCCACGGCAGTGGATACCCTCAGCCTGTGCCTTGGAGAGGATGACATTCTTGATGACGGCACCGTCCTCAGCAATGAACATGGCAGCGGCCTCATCAGTCTCATCCTGCTCAGCGCATGTATCCGCTGTTGGCAAAGTCAGTATGGCATGGACACAATGGCAAGCACATGAGTTCGTTGATGTATATTCCTGAAGGGAAAACCTGAAAATAGGGAGACATACGGCTACGAGAGTAGCGGACCATCTTGCCATCAAAGGTACCGGAGATGACCTTAGCGGAAGCAAGAGAGGTACTGCCAGCAGCAGATGGGAAAACAGTGGCGGTTGGGGCCGCGAGAGCGGTAGCCGCCAAAGCAGCGAGGGTGGCGACGATGTAACGCATAATGACTGGAGTCCCGGTAGGCTGATTGAAGAGAGTGGATGATGATGTTGAAGCTGATGATGCGAGAGGAGTGATTGATGGCGTGAACGTGAGGTTTTTATACTTAAGCTTCCACCCCTAAACCGTGGCGACGGACAACAAGCAATGAGAAAGATCTTGATCAAGGTGTTGCACGAATGCTCATGGTTGGTGGAAGTGCATCGCACCTGGACCTGACCGGTGTCACCCAATAAGCTCACAACCTTCACACTATCTCCACCTTTTCCGAAACATTGCCCCAGATGGTATTCTTTGTCGTAGGATGCGCAGCCAAGATGCACAAAATTCACCGTAGCCAGCTGTTGTGGTCGGATTTTTGTCGTTATCGAATCAGGAACGCCACACCACTGGCGGGCTTTCGCTATTAGGCTAGCGTCGATACACCACGTGAAGGTTGATCAATTTATACGAAGATCAACCAAGACGGTACCCCGCAATCTGATTCTCCGGGGGACCACAGCCTTCAGTGTAGGCGGAGAAAAGCTTAGTCCCTAGTGCATCGGGATTTGAAACGTCGGCCGGCATTTGAACGTCTAAATAATAGTATAGGCGCGCCCGAGTCAAAACTTGCACTGCATTGGGAAATTAGTTTTCACAAGGAATCCCTTCATGTGTAACGCCCTGGCAACATCGGGCGACTACGTAAGCCTGATATATATAAAGACCTAGCCTTCCTTGGTACTTCGTACCAAGAGATAGCAATACGATTGAGTTCGTTTCTATTTGCCCAGCAATTGTGGATTTTCACCTCGTCGCTATGACCCAATGATATCCACAAGCTCAATACTCGGCTCAATGTAGGGCTTCACCTTTTGTCTAACATTCGTCCTCTGCTCATACGCATACGCGAATCCTATCAAACTCTCCTCACTCCAGTAGGCACCAGCAAAAGAAATTCCAAAAGGAATATTCGGTGCTGTTGCATTGAGATTGCCGCGCCGGTTAGGTACTACGGTGGTATTAGATGGCCACGCACCCAATGGCACAGTAATAACAGGGGCTCCGATAATCGCTGAAATTCCGGAAGCACTTCTGGACGGGATGACGACTGCATCCAGATCGTATGTGGCTAATGCACCGAGGATTCCACCTTCACCGCCGAGGTAGAGGTTTTCCTGGTATGCAGCCCAGAAATCGTAGTCGGTGTTTGTGAAGTTGAATGCTAGTGAATGATCAAAACTTGCCGTGTCTCTGCTTGGAAACTCTTCTATTGGCAAGGTCTGCGTAAAATTTGTAACATCCTCCAACGTCTCCACTCCGTTCGGATTCACGGTCAACTGACTCAGATAGGCAGCGAGGTTCGGCTTGAAATCTACCGACAGCACAGTGTCTTCGGCAGTCGAGTTTAAATACTCCGCATATGCGGTATAGTTTGCGTTATCAACGATGACAGCACCGGCTTCGCGAAGCACGTTCAATGCAGCCTCGAAAGCGTCAAAAATTGGCCCCGTGGCTGCCGTACGAGATCCCATTGCATTTCGAGGAATGCCAATTCGCTTACCCTCCAACGCATTGATTTTACAAGCTGCTACGTAGTTTGGTGTTGAGGTATTGGACGTGTTCGATGCCCAAGGGATAGCGTTAGTGTAGTTGTCGTATGGATCCGGGCCAACAATGGCTTGGAGGATGTAGGCAGCATCTTTGACTGTACGTGCCATAGGTCCTACAGTATCCTGATGCTCGGAGATTGGGATGACCAGACTTCTACTTGTAAGACCTACTGTAGGCTTGATGCCGACAATGTTATTTTGCTGACTCGGTGACAGGATTGATCCGTCTGTCTCAGTGCCCAATGTTCCAAAAGCCAAACCAAGACTTGCAGCTACACCACTGCCGCTGCTGCTCCCACTCGGGTCTTGGCCGGGATAGTAAGCGCCGTACGTCTGACCTCCATACGCAGACCAGCCGTTCGACGAGTTGGATGAGCGAAAATTGGCCCATTGTGACATATTAGTTTTGCCTAAGAGGATTGCACCTGCCTTCCGAAGTTTGGCAGCCACAGTCGCGTCGCGGGGTACCTGTGCACCGACAAGGGACCATGACCCTGCGGTGTTGTTCATCTCGTCGGCGGTGGCAATATTGTTCTTGATCAAAATAGGGAGGCCATGAAGTGGACTGCTCAAGGTTAGGGATTAGCCTGCTTCATGCTTGGGTCGATGCTGACAAACCCTCGAAGTTTCCCACAAGCGCGCTCCTCGTCCAGCTCTTTCGCAATGGCCCAAGCATCTGGGTTGATCTCGGTGACCATATGCAAAGTAGAATTAACCTCCAGAATGCGTCCCACATATGCCTATCAGATGTTACGATTAGGCACACGTACACTTCTCCTGAATCTCCAGCGAGGTTATTTGACGACGAGGAATACTCACCTGCACTAGATCCAGACTCGTGTATGCTCCCGCCTCAAGACCAGCAGTCAGCTCTTCCGCTGTTGCGTCAAGTAGCGAAGGCAATGCTGGCTTGCCATACTGCTGCCCATGCACGATCGTCAACGGCGCGAGCGCCACGAATACCTTTGCGAGTAACCACGCTGAAACCATGCTGCCAACAGCAATAATTAAGATTGTGTGAGTTAGCGGATGGCTTCGGCGTCCGGTCGAAGATCCGTTTCGCTGACGAGCGATATCTAGACTCTTATGATTATTGAGGTCGCAAACTTTGAGAGTGCCTGAAGGTGGTTGCTGCATGCTACCCATGTCCTGCCAGGTTAAGTAATCCATGTACCGTTCCGCGGGAACAGGAAGTGGCACTGGTGAGATGTAGATCGCTACGATAAGGAAAGCTAACTGGGGTTCTGAGCGTTATGATAGCTACACAAGCGGCATCCGCGCATGTGAGGTTGCTCAATGCCTGCGGTGATGCAAGATGGTGCCACCATCTTGGAGCCCAGATCGCATAGTTGCATACCTCTCTCTTCATCGTAAAAACGTTTCTCGACAAAACCGGCGTGGATGGAGAGCCTTTGTTGTAATAGATCACTTCGTTGATGATGCGATAAAGGAAGGTGGAGCAGTAAATCTTACCCGAAACAGGAAGGTCCCAAAAGCTTGAGTGGAAACCTTGAGGTTCTACATATCGTCCGCGGCAGGCATAAACGGTAGCGAAACGGATGAATTGCGATATCTGAGAACGGGATTTCTGATGATGAGGAGACTATGGTGGTAAAGCTAGGATGTTGGTAGCGACCTTCCAGATGTGGCTACCTGTTGCCTGCCGGATAGTAGACTCGGACGTGACAACAACACGAAATTACGAGCTTCACGTTTGAAAAGCTGGAACATGTCTATTTGTCTATATCGTAAACTTAGTCGATAGATTATTCTACAGCCGACACTCAACATCTTACTTGGCACTCAATCAAAGTACCCTGGGAACAGCCATTGCAGCTTCTCTACGACCTCCTTCCCTCTTGCCTCTTTTTTCGTCATTGCGCCGGCGAACTTCGTTTGGCCGGCCAAATGGCTCGCAAGGACCTGATCCCCATGCTCTTCCTTGCTCAACTCATTCAGTACAGCGCCCACAAAACGTCTCGCATTCTCTGCATTTGCCTTCATGTGCCCCATGACCATCTCAACATTGACATCTTCTCCCTCCTCGCCCCGCCAGCAGTCGTAGTCCGTGGCCATGCAAATCATCTGATACCCTATTTCGGCTTCACGTGCAAGCTTAGCTTCCGGCAGCGCGGACATGTTGATAACGCTGCCGCCCCATGAACGATACAGGTTCGATTCTGCACGAGTGCTGAACTGTGGGCCTTCCATGCAAATGAGGAGGCCTCTGTCGTGCAGTGTGACACCCTCGCCTTCGAGCGAATGTCCGCATCGCCTGACAATGTCTGCCAGTCGTTTATCAAACGGATCGCCGAAGCCCACATGCCCGACCATGCCACCCTCAAAGAAGGTGAAAGGCCTAATGCCCTTTGTGCGGTCGATGATTTGATCTGGCACAACGAAGTCGCGCGGCCGGACCTCTTCTTGTAGGGAGCCGACAGCGGAGAAGGCGATGATGGTGCGCACACCAATGTGTCGCAGCGCAGCAATATTTGCACGATTCTTCACTTCATGAGGTGCATATTCGTGATATAGGCCATGGCGCGAGAGGAAGGCAATTGGGATTGGTTTGCCAGATGTGGGAGACGGATGCACGAGGATGGAGATGGGCGAGGAGGGCTTACCCCATGGCGTGTCCACATCGAGAGTGGCGGCGAGCGTGAAGCCAGGGAGAGAAGAGATTCCGGTGCCGCCTATGACAGCAATGTGAACCGGCTCTTTAAATGCTGTAAGCGACGCCTCCTCCTGAGTATTGCGTGCCAACGTGCTCACCATTGAATGTGTTTGGAACGCCCGCCATTCTGCGATATGGAATTGAGATAGAGCGGGTGAATATACGAGGCGTCAAAAGAGGGCTAAAGACAAGCTTCACTTGTTGTAGCATGCAATCAGCAGCATAGAAAAGTAAGCTTCCGTGATAAACAATTTCTTTCGCGGCGGGGTAGCTCCTCCCCACCCTGGATCCTGGACCCTGATGGCGTCATATGCCAGCCAATTGCAAGCAGGACCCTCGGATAGGCTAAAGCTGCCATGTAGGGCGCTGTCCTCGAATCATAGAAGTCACTATCTTGCACGTACTGTCTGGAGAGCCGTCACCGATCTTATGTGGATCCCTAATCCCTGTAGCTAAACTTGATAGACCCATTAAACCTAAAGATATCGTCCTGTCCTTACACGACTAGATTTTATGGCTAGCACTAATTCCCCATATGTACTTAAGCGACCGAGCTCTTTGATTTGAGAATAATCATGCAGCAGGCTTTGCTCTTGCTCCATAACCGGGGACGCCAACCTCAACCATGTCCACCGCCCTTTTCGTAGCTTCGTCTAGATCCTCATTTGGCAGCCCCAAAATCTTGTTGTCCAACTCATGACCCGTCTCGTAATTGCCCTCCCCACTTGGGAAGAAGAGCCTTGCATACATCGCCTTCGCAAAGCCCAGCCTATCCCCACTCTGCATCTCCTGGAGACCTTTCTTATGACGCTCTTCCACCGGCTCATATTTGATTGTCCAATCCGAATCACTAGTTCCCAGCACACGATGCAATGAGTCGAGGATATCGCGCTGGGAGGTCAGAAAGCTGGAAATATACAGCCCTTCATCCTTCCAATCCTGCACACTTGGGCCTCCATCCTCTTGCTTCGATGCCGGCAAGCTTAACAACCCAGCCACAGCGCGCCCACACTGCTCCCATGTACTAGTGTTGATCTTCCTCGTCCCGTCATCATACATTGTTACAGTCCTGTTCTTGATATCAAAGCCCAACCACTGATCTCCCAACGACAGACTAAATTCATACCAAAATCCACAAATTAGCGCTACATAGCTTACCCCATCAGTATCTACATTCTTTACGTCGTCGATATACTTGGTGAAGACGCCGAGAATCGGGTCAGATGCCAGACCGCCCGCGCGCGAGCCGATGCCGTAGGCATAGTAGTTCGGCATGATGTAGCGCACGCCCGCCTTCGCGGCGGCGTTGACGATAAAAGAATGTAGAGTGTCTGGAGCGCGTGAATTTAATGTGATTATGAGAAAGTCATTGCCGCGGAGGGCGTCGATGACACTTGCTTCAGAAGAATAGTCGACTTTTACGACCTCGAGGTTTACATTAAAGGGCAACGTTTCTGTGCTCGAGTTTCGGGTAAGCACAGTGACATAGTGTTTTTTGGTTGCCAGGAGGTGTTTGAGAATGTGAGAACCGAGGTTGCCTGTCCCCTATGGAAGTTGTTAGAAGGAGAGAAGGAAATTGCTTGCTGAGTGGGGTGGGCTATGACACCTACACCGATGAGGGCGACTTTACGAATGTATTGAACTTCTTCGTGATTCGTCATGCTATTAAAGATGATCGTTTCTATTCCAGTCAAGGTTCAATCGATGTATCGAGGAATATGAAGTTGCTGCAAGTTATTTGAGAGAGATGGAAGTAATACCCGCTTCTTCAGCAGTCTCTCACTTCTTTATACGTTCCCAACTAGAATTGAACAACCTCAAGGCAGCATCAATACCTGTCAATTGCACCCTTATGTCCGAGCCTACTTAGGATCGTATATTGGAGGCCTTGTCACGGGGGGATACCGCGCTAAGCGTCTAAATCCGTTTAACTCCGAGTCGCATCTTTCACTCGATCGGAAGCGCTGCAATTTTAAATAGAGAAACAGTTGAGATATGATGAAAAGTAGTAGAACATTAGAGATACCGAGAACTCTGATTTTATTAAGTTTTTTTTGTCGACAAAGTTCGTTACTGTAGAGGTCTGATGCACGGGTAGTTGGATCGGGCGACTCGGAGTTTAGGTGCTGGTATGAAATTTTCGTGCTCTGCGCACCCCATAGAACAGGAGAAAGTAGGAGTAATCATGCGGGCGGGTTCACGACGCATACTCCGCCGCTGTTCCGTTTTGGGAGCGTTATCGAGCTCTCACACGTCAATTTCTGTTCATCAGTCTTTAAAATCTTGCCGCCAGACCACGACGTCTTAGGTACACTTCTGGAGGAGTGAAGGTCTTCTGGAAGTTTGGACTTGTCAGACGGAACCTACTGATTTGATCATTCGGGCAACATCTTAGATCATCCTAAAGAGGCTGACAATTTAGCCGGTGATGCAGGTATTGCGAACGGTAAGTGCACCATGACAAGATGAATCGTAGAACTATTGGATGTTGAACCTCCGGGAGCACGTCATCGAAGCCAAATAACGCATATTCTAAATAATTTATGATTTCAACACTCTTTTGGCAATATAATGGCAGCTAGTATGAATTATTCCTGCTACCAATAATGGTACGTGGGAGACAATCCGCATGTTAGTGGTACAGACGAACCTAATCCACAGAGAAGCAAGGCTTCGTGCATGTGCAAGCAGTAGGACTCGCGCGTCGATCTGTCATGCTTTTAGAGTTTCAATACTGTAAGTTATTATTCACAACTACCTTTCTGGCCCGCGAGTAGTAGATTGGACGATAACCATGTTCTCTTAGAAGTGGACAACGATATTGGTCCGTGGTCTGTGCTTCTAGGGCATCCGTACACTTCCAGTTGTCAATATGATTTATAAGTAGAAAAGCTAACTCCATGACAGGTTCGAGAGTGATTTTTGGTAGTTTTTATGTCCTAAATACATTCTCTACGGGCCTTTCAATTGCAAAAGACTGCCTCTGAGGTAGATGAAGCATTTTACTACATTGACATTTCCGCGAGTCATAAGAACATATCTCCCACTCATACCTGCGAATCAAACCAAAGGGCACCAGATCCAAATAAAAATAATGCCCATGAAATTAGAAATTACACTAGATACGAACAGATTTACTTAATGTTTGTGCAAATGTCCATGTCCCCCAATTTCCCTCTTACCCACCCACGCGCTGCCCGCCTTTCGCAGCTTCTCTGTGACCTTACTCATCTTTACTTTCAAGATGCCCTCAATGTACGTCGGTAGCTGCGTGTTGTCCCAATTACCTGCCATATCAGCCTTCAAGTTTCCGCCACGCCAACCACTGCCATAGCCGTAGAGCGTGATGTCAGAGGCAGTGTGTCCACCAGTAGACCAGTTCACACCAGCTTTCTTGCTGAGGCGAGAAGAAAGATCGGATGCGAGCTTGTTGTTTTTAATAATGGTGTCGATATCGGTGTCTGATAAGTCGCCGAGGGCGTAGCCAGGGAGGATAGTATTCTTCAGATATCCCCGGCGATCGGTGCCGTTGTATGCCTTCCAGAGGCGCTCGGCGTGCTCAGTGGTCATTGTTGCTCCCTTTAGTGGGAGGGGATTGAAACCATTTAGCGTCAAACCGCCGCATTCATGGTCGGCAGCCGACATCATCATGGTGTCGGGGTGCTTGTCGATCCACTCGCGCACAAATTTCATCACGTCATTATACATGATTATATCATGGAGATGGCCAACTGGATCATTGGAATGACCTGCGTGGTCGATGCGGGAAGCTTCGATCATGAGGAAGTAGCCGCGGAATGACCATTTAGTGGCGCGGTCAAGCGAGTTCAAGGCTGTTTCCACCATCTCAAGTAGAGAGGGTTCTTTATCTGGTTGTTGCTTGCGGTCGATCTCGTACATCATTTGGTCTATCTCTACGTAAGTCATTCGTAAACTCAACACCTGGATGCAACTTACCATCGTTGAACAGTCCTATGTACGGTAGATCAGCAGCCTTTGCCGTTCCCTTTTTTAACTCGTCAAACGCTTTTCGGTCTTGCATGACCCTGTACCCTTTCTCCTTCGCGTAACCAAAAAGATCGATATCATCCTTGCGGCAAGAGGTCGGATCTGATTTTGGCTTGAAGTAGCAACGGCCGCCGCCCAAAAGAATGTCAACTTGTGGGCCAAGCGGATGTGAGTACCCAATTTCGTGTTCTGCAATCTTCTCATATGAGTTTCTATCGGCCACGTGCGCAGCATAACAAGCAGGCGTCGCATGGTTGATCGTCGAGGTGACAACGAGGCCGGTCTTGAAACCTTCTCCCTTTGCTGCTTCCAGGATGGAGCCTACAGGCTGGCCATCATCATCTACCGCGATGGCTATCTACAATCAGCACGTGATAGCACAAGCGGCCAACTGCTAACACACCATTATTGTAAGTCTTCACACCGCAACCGAACGCCGTGGCGCTCGCAGCCGAATCCGTAATCAAGTTGTCACTAGCCAGCGTTCTCACATTCCCGATGACCATTTGATCCGCTGGGAGCTGAATCGAGACTGGAGATTTCGGGTTCTCGCCATTTTGGAGCAATGAGACGTAGTCTCGTGCCATCGTCTGGGAAGCAGGGCCAAAGCCATCGGGCACGATATAGATGAAGTTGCGCGCTTGAGGCAAGAGCCAGAGGGCGGAGGTCCCCTGCGCAAGGAGTGTCCCAGCAAGGCTTAGGGAGATAGCGTAGCGCATATCGACACGACTCTGGACTAAGTGTGTGGAAGTGTAGCGATGTGGAACAAGTGATGTTATTTACTCGAAACACGGCCACAGCCTCGTCTTATACACAAGTCAATAAAAACCAACATGATCTAGTCGCAAGTTCCACGGCACGCATATCCGTGCAGCAAGCCATGTGAATGGAGTCGCCGGTCATGTCGATGAAAGAATCTCGGGTGTTAAGATTGCGATGGTTGAACGTGTCTGCAAGAACCCTGTTCTGTGGTCCCGCAATCCTACCAAATGTGAGTCTCCATCATGCTGCATGTTCAACTTCCTTTTCCGTACGTATGATGTTAAAGTCAAGGAGATCGTTTCGTACTTGGCTCCCTTGGCTGTTCCCGAGGGTGACGCTACAGCGAATGAGGGTGCGCGCTAACGTACACGTGGGTGAGCAGCCAAGAAATCTAATATAGGATGTTCTCGCTCTGCGATGAACCATGGTATTAGGAATCAAGATCAAAGGGGCCCCATATTTAGCGGCTGCATTTTTTTTGAATAGTATAGTTACCCACGAGTTAGGACTTATGTGCTGCTGTGATGTTTGATCGCGCATTAGTGCAAATCGTAAACCATGCCAGCCATATGCTCATTGAAGCAACGATAGGTTGAACACGAAGGATACTGACAATATGTACACCTTTTCGACGTATATATATGCTTGGGTCAGAAATCGTGCACATATTGTTTACGGGTACGTATACTGGGATACGGAAAGCCATTGCGGCCTCCTCATATTAATCATACCCAGGACGTTGGACGATCAAAGTAAGCCAATCTTGGAGGAACTTATCATATTTAACAGAAACCCGATTTATGTTTGCTCCGCACTTGACCTAGGGTATGGAGGTTCGCTGCAGCAGCTTCGAACATATCAGAGAGTAGCTAAATAAAAGTCGCAAGGACAACATCACTGCTGAATAAATACATGCCCGAGGTTAATCTGCTGAATATTTTCTTATACTAGGTATTTCAGGACATTATTAGTTGGATATTTCATCATTTTGGTGACAAGAAGAGGCTGTCTTGGGCAACCCCTTTCACTTATGGATTCTACCAAGAGGTCACTATGCCATGGATGGCTACAAAATCTACTTCGATGTCGTCGATGCCAGCATTAGGAGTCTATCCTAACAACAGAAACGTGATTCAACAAGTCTTCGAAGATAAGAAAGACAATGATTGGAGACCTTGAGCGATTTCCTGGACACCGCTTTAAAAGATCATCTCATTCGATGTGTGAACACCGAAGCTGGCATTGGCCAACACAGTACCTATATCGATCAAGCAGCAGGTGGAGAGTCACTGAAGGGGAAACGCAATGTTATTTCCTGTACAAGACGTTTAGCTTACCTTCATATTATAGATGCATCAACCGTATACATAACAAACGTACGCCTTCAATCATAATTATGCTTACTACCAATTGTAACAGAAATCGTTACCAAGGTCAAACGCGTCGCACAGACCGCACTCAGGTCGCATCGATAGCACTGGTACAGATGGCATTCAGTCCATGGACTTGCGTGACCCTGTTCATACTCCACTGAGTCTGCCACTTCTTTCCAGGGAGACTTCAGCTTAACACCGTAATTTTGACCGTGCACCAAGACATCTCCAATATTGCAACAGTGAAGGGCAGTCAGATGAGTCTTGACAGTTCCTTAACCTGACAATCTGTCTGTGATCAGCCAAGAAACATTTGATTATGATCTAAATGCTCAAACCTTCATAGGCAAACCAGAGGAACAGACCGAACCCCACGCGACTCAAGCCATTCATGCAGTAGAGATTGGTCCTAGTCCAAGCCCAATGGGAGCGTAAAACACTGTAACCATCCTCAATAACCTCTTCGTTATGATACGTAACTCTTTCGCTATCATTGTCTCTGACTTCTTTTCTATTGCTTCCCTTATATAGGGCATGTGCCTCTTGAGCAACGCCTCTGACGCATCTCATCCACCACTTTACACACAACCACGCATACTCCAGGTATTTGCCATCATGGGCCCAACGTTGTGGTTTCCTTTTCTAACGCCTTTGTCTCTGCGTACAATTTTCTTGGCTCAGATGATTCAAAGTAGTGAGTTCAAGGAGTAGTGATATTCATTATGGGTACTAGTGGACCTACTGGAATGGCGTCGAAATTTGAGTTTGGACATCAGTCTAGGAAATCTTGCACTGAGATGTGCCGCCGAATCTCAAATACATCAGTACATGAGGCTGTGAGAAAGTGGTCGGCTTGATGTGCTTACTCTAGGCAGCGGGGTCTTTCTTCAGCTGGCGCTTTTAGCCCCATGACCGCCAACTGCGCAGGAATGGCGGTGTATTGAAGAACTGTACTTGTGAGCTTGTGGGATATGAATGAAATATGAATTATGCGTCGACTCGATCATATCAAAGCGCGCGAGCGTTGAGATGTGATTGTTACGTTGAGCTGGGTGCGATCTATAGCTACGTCCGCCGCACAGTTGCGCCTTCCGTGCTGAAAATGCTGCGCAACGCCCTTATTCAATAGTATAGGCGCGAGCTCGCAAAATAAGGAAAGATGCTGCGCTCATAATGTAATGCCATTCTCATCTCTTCTTCGTCTTTTCTGCGCTGCCCCAGTTCCGCACGCCAACACCCTGCACATTCCATGTTCTCGAGGTACCGTACTCTGCATAGACTGATCCTGGTGTAATGAATTTTTCTCTTTCCAGTCTTTCCATCTTTCTCTTAGAGATTTTCTCTCTTTGTCGTATTGTGGAGGGCAAGGCGAAGCGAGTATAGCTGCAACGGTGGCCGCTGATGCGCCGCTGCCTGTATGGCGAGCTTCCGGTCGCGGTGGAGGCGGCAATCCCGCATAGCTTGATCTTGTAGCCTTGTTGTACTTGGGAGGTTGACTAGAGGGCTCGGAATCGTAGTATGATGGCAGCTCTGGGTCTACTATAGGGCCTGTCTCTGCAGCCATATCTTGAGCTTGCTCCTCGTATTTGGATGCCATACTGTGCGTGGTGTCCAGGCCGCGGGGTAGGCTGAATTTAGGTACCGGACTGGCAATTCAATTAATATTGAAGGTAGTAGATTGAAGCTGTCTATCTGTTTGAGAGGCTTCCAAGGCAACGTCTTGAAGGTGAGCTTGGCTTACGTCCGCGTCAGCAGACGAATGTCGTATGACTCTTACCTACCATTGCATGCTATTAAATATCACTATTGGCGAAAGCTCCCATAGCCTCAATATGAGCAGAAGGTATTATAATCATTTTGAATCTGTACAGGATGATGGTAGTATGAGACGCGTAGACATGGGAATGTTCTTGCTTGGCCAGGAAGCCTCTGCTGCGCCATATGCGCGCCGAATGTTCTCCACTAATAATTCCAGAAAACATGCATAATTGCATGAGACGGAGACTGTTGCAAATAGCAACCTAGAATACCAATTGGTGTTGGTTGGTCACAGTCATGACGCAATTCCAAATGTTGTATGTGGAGGTGTCAAAGCTCCCAGTGGCGGAAGCCCTCCGCCACCCCGCGGATTCCATCATTCCATATGGCGGAGTAGGCGCAGCAATTCTCTCTTCCAAATCACATTTCTCCTACAACACATATATCACCTCCACATGCGCTTCCCTTCCTTCCCAAATATCATTCGCGCCTTCCACACAGTCACGAACACAACAAGCGCCTTCATCCGATCAAGCCCCGCAAGCAGCCTCGGACGCACCATCTACACATCGCCTCAGCGTGCAGTCCTATATCGATCCATGCCAAACATTCCCTTCCTGGGTGCGCTATTTGGATCAGGATCATCGAGCAACATGGCTGATACCACAAACTATCCCGTTTCAAAGCCAGAGGGCGAGTGGCAAGCGCAGCTATCGCCAGGTATGTCTCCACATCGATATCATGAGCAAGATGCAGGTACTGACAATCGACTGCAGAACAATTCCGCATCCTCCGCAAGAAAGGCACCGAAATGCCCGGCTCTGGCGAATACGATAAGCACTACCCTACCGCCGGCGTCTACAATTGCGCTGGTTGCGACGCACCCCTCTACAAAGCAAATCACAAGTTCGACTCTGGATGCGGATGGCCTGCGTTCTGGGACGCCGTTCCAGGAGCCGTAGGGCAGAAACCAGACCCTGGCCTGGGAATGATGCGCACCGAGATTGTATGCAACAATTGTGGAGGCCATTTGGGACATATTTTCAAGGGAGAGAGATTCGGGAATCCAAAGGATGAGAGGCATTGTGTGAACAGTATTAGCATTAATTTTGAAAAGGAGGACAAGAAATAAGGAGAAGGCGGTCGAGTAAAGAAGGTTTCAATTGGATAGGAGAGAATACCTGGAAGCTGGGGAGTTCTTGTTGTAGTAGTACATGTATGAGAGACGAAGAAACGAAAGATGATCTAACTATCCCAATTTCGCTGTTCTTCCTCATTTGATGGATGTTTTCTATTCCGTAGGGTTGGGGTTTCTCACTTCTTCGATCCCTTTTCATACCGTTTGATGACATCAGCACATTTCCTTCAAACATTCCTGTCTTTGAATCACGGTACAATTTCTAATTAAGTAGTATTTCAATGCCTGCCCAATGCTCCAACAAGTAGCCGAGTCAGACTTCATAGTTTAGAGCCTCGTTCCTCGTAGTTCCCCATTGGTGGCCATTCGTAGCTTTATCGGAGTTTGCTGATGCCGACGTCTTGCAGGTGACTTAGCGAAATCGAATTCAACAATACATCCTGGCGCCAATAAGACCGCGGCAAGTATGACTGGAAAAGCGCCAGGCCGGTCGCCTCTAGTTCGCAGCCGATAAACCCGGACTTCGCAATGGATGAGTCGCATGCACTTTCAACCGCTCTTTTCTTACAGGCTTTTGGTGCCTGTGATGATCTGGAAGACCCCAAGAGCTCATGAACTCGAGCCATAAGGACCACTATGGGTCGCCCAGTCCTAAGACTTCATTAGAGGATCAGAGTTTATCCACATCACCGACAGACGGTTCAAGACGCACTCTACCTGGCGAAAGCTTAGCATACGCCTCAGAACAAGCACACGCCCAAAGCCAAGAGGGCAACAACACGCCTTATGGAACATATACGGGTGATAGCGACGACGACCGGTATGAGGCGCATGGAGCACAATCTCGGCGGTCACGGGACCTTCTCATAGACACAAGCATCTCAGCTGGCACAGCGCTCCCACATGTCGATGGCACCGAGCAGGCGGAAGCCACGGACGAGAAACCTGTATCGTGGCGCTCGCTACCTCGGAAAGACCAATTGCTTGTGCTGACCCTTGCACGACTCTCTGAGCCACTTACACAGACGTCGCTAGGCTCATATCTCTACTACCAACTCCAATCCTTTGATCCCTCGCTTCCGGACTCGACGATATCCTACCAGGCAGGTATCATCCAGGCCGCGTTTCCAGCAGCGCAATTCTTGACTGCGATTCTCTGGGGCCGCTTCGCCGACTGGGAACATGGTGGAAGGAAGAGAGTCATTTACATTGGACTTCTGGGGACCATGTTTAGTATCATTGGCTTCGGCTTTTCGCATAGCTTCGCCGTGGCGGTGGCTTTTAGGTGCCTCGGTGGAGTGCTGAATGGCAATATTGGCGTGATGAGGACGATGATTAGTGAGATTATCAAGGAGAAGAAGTATCAAAGTAGAGCATTCATTATTCTGCCGATGACGTTCAACATCGGTGTCATCGTCGGTCCGATATTGGGTACGTACTTGGAGTGCTGATGTACAACTATTGAAGCTGACAGTCATAGGTGGTCTCCTTGCTGATCCTGTGGCGAGCTATCCTTCTGTATTCGGACCAGGCTCTTTGCTGGGCGGTAAAGACGGCGTGCATTGGATGAAGCGTTGGCCGTATGCGTTACCGAATCTCATGAGCGCCGTCTTCCTACTCTTCAGCAGCCTTGCCGTCATCTTCTTCCTCGAGGAAACCAGCGAGCTCTGCAAGCATAAGGGCGATGTTGGGCTCCGCATTGGTCGCTGGATGCGCCGTCACGTTTTCCGCCAAAATGTCCCCGCCGAGCCAGGTTATACGATCGTCTCTGATGATGAATGGGCAGCCGCTTCAAGCCTTGAGCTACAACCGACACCCACGTCTGCGAATCCTGACACACCTGCGCCTTTTGACAAGCCGGGCAGAGCTTTCCGCCAAAAACTCCCCTTCCGCCGAATATGGACCCGCAACCTTATCGTCACTCTCTGCGCACATGGACTCCTCGCAATGCATGTTGGCGGCTTCAACAGCCTGTGGTTCATCTACCTCTCTACACCACGATTCGACCCGTCGAACCCGCACCCACCAGGCTTCAAGCCCCACGGTTTCTTCCATTTCACAGGCGGTCTGGCCCTACCACCGCCAAGGATCGGTCTTACCCTTGCTATTCTTGGGGTGATTGGTATCTCACTGCAGATCTTCCTATACCCAAAGCTATCTCATCGTCTGGGCGCAGCGACGAGCTATCGCGTCTTCCTCGCATTATTCCCCATCACCTATGCCCTAGCACCGTTCCTGAGTAGGGTACCCAGCTGGAGCAAGCCACCAGATGGGGTCAGCGGGCCGTATGTGTGGCTGGCAATAACAGTCGTGTTATTTGTGCAGGTTCTCGCGCGCACCTTTGCGTTGCCTTGCACCGCAATATTGATCAACAATGTCAGTCCGCATCCTTCTGTCTTGGGAACAGTACACGGTATCGGACAATCGGTGTCTAGCCTAACGCGAACATTTGGACCGATCATGTTTGCTTGGGTCTTTGGTAAGGGATTGGATATGGGCATCGTTGGTCTTGCCTGGTGGCTCATGGCGGCGGTTGCGATAGTCGGGTGTGCCGTAGCACAAGGCGTACGGGAAGGTGATGGACATGAGATCTTGCTCGAGGGAGAGACTAGGGGTGAGGATGGAACTGTGAGGAGGGTAGACTAGACAGCATCCCACCAAATACCTCCTTATACATTAAAGCAATATAGATGCTTATTGATCGTGCTCAATTTGGAAGTCGTGCAAGCCATCAGAGATGTTCTTGATCTTCTTTCACGGCATCGATTATTGACGGTTGCGCCGCCAGGAGAATCCTCAACATTCTATCAATCCCAAAAGTTCAGTTCGCTCACTTCATCTTTAAATCACGGTAGTCCTTGTTTTCGATAGCACGGTTTCCGAAGTTCATCGATGCTGCTAAGTACTGCAATCACGCCGCCAATGCTTTGATCAAATGCTTCTGGATGCTGTCGATGAAAGTGTCAGGCGAAATAATTCGTTTGACTATATTACGCAGAAGAAAAGGACGTCACGGAAAGTACAAGTACAGAGCAGAAATATGGGAATAATTTGCGATTGAAACAAGCTGTGGCAGGTAAGGGTGTACATGGGATCCCGCAAATTTCGAAGGTATAGGGGAATGGCCTCTATAGAGTATTATTTTGCACTGCATGATTGTAGTTCGCAAAAGGCCTTTCAGCCATAGCAGAGGATAGAAGCCGATATAGTGTATTGCTGCTGTGTAGTTCATCGCAAGCTAGAGGTTTAAGCTCTGACTAGACTGTCAATCACTGTCGCTCACAATCAATGGTACGAACATCCCTGGAGTTGCACTTGCGCTATTTGGGCGCTCTCAAGCACAGCTCTAAGATCTTAAATACTATATTACTGTAGTGCCATACAAGAATACACTTGAACAAACGTCATATTAGAAGATGACTTCAGTTGTAAATGTCATTCACCTGCCATTCGGCATTAGTCAGTCGCTCCTTCCGACATTGCCACACCTGTTTGACTTCACCGCTCCGACACCGCTCAGGTTTGGAGACTCAACAATACCGCCTTCTCCATACCGCCTTCTCCAATTCAACTAGATGATTTTGAACTTCTTCAGATATTTTTTCTGCGCTAGCACTCTTGAACTCGCGTTGAACTCAACCACCTCTGGCGCAACTCATGGCATCGGGACCAGTACCTGCTGACGTTACGAAAACAATGCTGGCTGCGCCCGACCCAGATCCTGCAGCAACAAAATCTATGAATTTGAAAGCTACTCAGTTAATACACAGTGGCTATGCTCGCGTTATTACCGGATTGAACGCGGCTGATCCCGGTATATTGACAACAGAGTCACCGAACGTATCGATCAAAGATTTTGTCCTGCCGCCAACTAGAGTCTATCATAGCACGGGCATTCAGACGCAAAAACTCTGCGATGGTCATCAGTTTAAGGAGATATTTGGTCGTGAGCCCACGCAAGACGACTTCAAGCATAACATTGGTACCGCTGGCATCGGTCGCTATAAGGACGCGTCCGAAGTAAAGCCCCATGAACTGCTCTATGGCACAGCATTCTTGGCTACGTGGAACCCCAAAGCGAATTCAAGCTATGTTGACGCTGTATTCCAGACTGCAACCTTCAAGGACAGTAAAAAGGCGCTTGCAAAAGCCAAAGTTAAAGCCTTAATGACAGCGAATATGTATAGGCGTTTTGCAGAAGAGGCAGGTTATAAAGTATGGCCAGAGTCAAGGGACCGGAATGTGATACACTCTGAGCAATACCCAACGAAGATTGAACTAGATTCGATGGGAAACTCCAAAGAGGTTATTGCCGAGCGCTCTTTCCTACCCAATATCTACGGAGAAGAAATTGAGGCAGACGACATATCGATCACAGAACCTCATGTACCCGAATCTCACCGAAGCTACTGGCCTATGCAATTCTGTGAGCACCATATTTCGGCTGTAATAACTTCAACTCTAATTCCTCGAAAAGATTCTCTCCGTCCGATTGCTGTTCATGCTCCGACAAAGCAAGCCGCTGATCCCGAGCACGAATCCATGGAAGTTTACAATCCAGATTCATCTATACCAAGAGATAAAGAGAGATACAGCCAGAATGAGACTTCAAGAGGACAGCTAACTAAGTCTCCTGGACAGAGCGATCATGTGGGTACTGCAGTTTTGGTTTTGGATGCAACAGAAGTAGCCATGCCAGGACTGCCACAGACATTCTCGGGGCCTTTATACTCGCACCACAAACGGAAAATTGTTGATTATACTGACAATCATCCCCTATCAAGGGCGCATAAGCGGACTCAAGTGCCTAGCTCTTTCAGGGCGGAAAGTGTTCCCATATCCAATATTTTTCCGAACAAAGACCACAACAACCAGCAAACAAAACGAAAGACCATCGAGAAAGTCAATTTGGACAACTGTAACAGGATAGGAACCTTCAACGAATTCAGTAAAAGTGACAAAAGTGTTGGATACCCTATAGTATTATCAACAGACGAGCTTGACTACGACAACACGAACCAGCGCGCTAAAGCTGAACACATGATAGGATCATTCGCCAAGTCAAAACAAGGGAAGATGCAGACTGATTTTGGAGCTAACAGCAGTTCATTGAGATCAAGAATTACCACTGCAGAAATGCAAGAGTTTCTGCGGAAAGAGGCAACAGACAGGGGAGTAAAGACCACTCCAAACCATAATCAGCACCAGCACTCAATTAGCTTAGAACATGATCAAAAGCCACATAGTACCCAGTACTTTAAGCTTCATAAACACCAACAGGAGCAAGTTAGCGATTTCCGAGACGGCCGAGGGTTAGTCTCACTACCACAGCCGCTTGCAAGTCGCGAACGGACTACGCAGGAATCAACATTCAAAGAAAGTCAACATGGCTCCCAGACAAGATATTCGGCTCTTATTAATGTAAAACATGGCTCGCCACAAACTCATGAGGCTAAGAACGGCTATCAAGGGTATGATTTCCCGGTGTCCAAGCGGAATTTAACAAGCTCTGATTGTGAATACCATTCTGTGCAAGCGGAACCAGTAAAAAATGTGATACAGTCAAAAGTTGAGCCACTGTTATCTCATGTGCAGGAATGCACTTCCAGAGATGCAGAGTGTCCAAAAACGATTGGAGAAGATCAGAAACGAAACGCAAAGCTTAGTATAGAAAAGAATGTTGGAGTTCTACGACCGCAACGGCCCGGTCGACCGGAAATCGAGCGCTACGATCCGAGAGAAAGAATGAATAGAATATCAGAGGCCAGAAGATCTGGTGGTAGCAATGTGGTCCGAAGTCGCAAGGGTGGGCCGCAGGTGATGGGGGACATTTCGCGCGAGCAGAACAATTCAACGCAAAAGCGACGCAAATGATGGTAGCAATCACTTGTAGAAGAAGGCATTTAGATAACTATTGGAAGAGGTTGGTATTAAAGCCTATCCAATGTTTTTCTGTAGTTGAATATCTTGGACTACACCCTTTCTCTTCATTCTCCGTTCATGTTCCTACGAAGGTCAATCCTGCTAAACAAAATCTTCATTAGTCAAAATTCCGCGTCAAGTATCCTGGGAAGGTTTAAATGGAATTTCAAGAAGTCTTCAGTCTCTGCATGAATTTCTGCCCACATGAGGTTGTTCCAGAATGTGCCGAGCGTGCTTGGACGAGCGTGCACGCTATAAGTCCATCTTTGAGTACAATAACAGGAAACTACCCGTGCCTGTATTTTGGGAAATTCATCAATAGATTACTACTATTTTCGTGAGGTATCACTTATTGTTTGTGGGCACAACCGCGCTACCTACGTACCAATTGACAGGTGACTTTGCCAAGTGAGCCTTTCATCGAACCTTTCACCGTAGACTTTTTTCTTGGAAGGCGCCGCCCCACTCAGTGTATATAAACAGTGCAGCTATTAATTTTGATCAAATCACCCTATTACTTTCCGCGCACTCCACTCAACCCTTCCTTCAAGTTTCCACGATTGCATACTCTCGGAAAGACGAAACGATCATAAAGCACATGCAACCTTTCCATCTGTAGAAGCCATGCCTTACAGCACTACCACACAGCACATGTCATGTGGCAGATATGAGCAGATACTTCTCGAAAGAAATTGGAGCTCTACAGAATCAATTGTACCAATGTCACCCGCACCAGTTCGAGTGGTAAATAACCCGACACTCGTCTAAGATACACTGTGGTAATAACAAAACGTAGAACATGCCTAGTACCTATTCAACCACCGATAGTGTTAGTAGTAGCGGGATTGCCTCTGCTGTGCTTTCTTCGCGCGTGGTCTCCTTAACTAAAGAGTGTTACTGATCCTGCTAGGTCGTAACACCTCTGTTCACTCCATCCGCATTCTATTATCATGTTGGTGCACCCCTTTCTCCACCAAGTTCAATTGAAGGTCAAAGTGAGGATCGGGCGCGAAGCGTCCTCTCGAGGCAGCGCGGCCGAAGCATAAGCCCACACTCAGTCTATCGCAGAACTAGATATTATCGAAGCAGTCGCAATCAGAAAGAAGACAGAGACCGCCAATCCGAAAGCATCGCTCGGTACAAACAAGAAGAACAAAAAGCACTACAGCATGTTCTGGAAAAGCAACGCAAACGCATCGAGCATTTTCAAAGGGGGTTCGAGAGAAATGCAACTAGACCCGGCCCTCTCGATCCAAATTATAAATTGTTTACGATGCGGCCGTTTGACAGGCTGGTTCCCGAAACGTGCCAAAACATTACACCTCCAGACTCACCCGTTACGCAAGATATTCACTCCATGGAAATGGCGAGCGACACTTGTCCCGACCAAAAGCTGAACGACGAGGCCATGTTTATGGATGACATTAATTCTAGCAAGATGTCTCGTATTGGAGAAGCAAGCGGACAATTTGTAGCAGCCAAGCACGAAGACGATACTGTCACTGGCTTCCATGACAGCGGCATTCACCTTCCTGACAGCGCGGTGGTCTGTCCACAAAACGATGAAATGGGCGAAGTTGACCATTCAGAGTTCGGATCTGACACAATGCCTCATGTCTTATGCCAAAATTCTCCAGATCCGACCATTGAAACTACCACGGTAGTGGGGACAACGACGAATTGTGATGGTACGAATGTAGCACACCGAGAGAAATTTGGTGAAGCTGCGCATATCCCGTCCAATTTGTCCACTACAATCAAGCAAGATAACTGCATAAGAGATAAAGCATCTGGCACAACGGAGCCAGCGGCATCTCAATGCAAATATGGCAGACCTTCGATTCTCTCGACACATGTCAATACAGAGGCCATGGTTGTAGGGAACCATGCAGCCATTAAACGCAAACGATCCTTTACCACCATTGCCGAGGGTTATATGTTTAAACGAAGAAAACTGAATTCCTACATTACCGATGACGAGTTTGACACAGTGTCTAGCGATGAAGAAGATCAAGATGATGAAGATGATATTTCTTTCATTGGATTACACTATGATACCGGTACATCATTCGGTCGCAATAGTTTCGAATACCCTCGAGAGTTTTCGAAGTACAATCATCCGAACCATGGCAAAGCGCTTCAAGCGGGAGATTCAAATTCGAAATGCAATTGGAAGAGTCCCTTTCCCGAGACTGATTCACTTCTGGAAGTGCTTCACTACTACAACTGTGAGCGACAAAAGTCGAGGCACTGTTTGGAAGTGCAACAGTATTTCCTTGACATGGCTACGGAAGTTGCGGCCTTTATGAAGAGGAATATGATCTGGAAGAGACAGAAGACACTTCCTCTATGGGAGCAGGCAATGGGCGAGAATGAAAATGGGAGATTGCACAAGAAAAAGTGGGACATGGCCTTGGCAGAGGTAGTGAAGTTTGAAAAGACTGTCCTCAATCGGGCTCTTCCAGCAAGAAAACACTGGCCTTGCAAACCATTCGCAGCTGGGAGGTGCACTGAAGGAGAGTTCTGCTTGAAAGATCACACTTTCAAAGAGAAACTGTGTAGCAATCTCGAATATGGTGGCGTCTGCATTATGAAGAATTGTTACTTCAAACACCCAGACACCCCGGCACTGCAGATGCCCGCGCGAGGCTACGCATCTCCTCCAAGCAATCTTTTTGAGATTCTTGATGAGAACGTCAAGTTTCCAAAGTACAAAGCACATTGCTTGTTCGTGAACAAGGTTGTTGGTTGTGCGAACGGTGACGGCTGCTCACGTTCCCATGCTTTGGCCGGTGTGCTCTGCCCAGACACCGCTGCTGGGCGACCATGCTCACGGATGGACTACTATAGAGATAAGTGCCCTTTGATCCACAAATCAGTCAATGAGTGTCCATCCTATAAGCAGTCCGGCAGATGTGACTGCCCTAACGACATCTTTTACCGCCACCCGAAAACCTATTTTGATCCGAAGGCTCCGATCGAAGGCAAGGACAACAGTCTGTCGCTGGCAAACAATAGCAGGAAGTATTTTGCAATGATAAATCTTAGCAGTAGTGAACAACTACCAGCTCTAGATCTATCAGAGCGTGGACCAATGCAGTCGTACCTTCCAAATACCGCACTTGGTCCCAGCGTTGGAGAAAAACGTGCACACTCCGAGGTGACGGCGAATGATTGTGAACTTCTCTTAGAACCAGCAACCAAACGCCATCAACCAAATCGCCTCTACAACGTGCCAACGGGTCCACACCACGCGCAAAACCACCTTCCGCAGAAGCCACCAGAACCCAGCCAGAATAAAAAAACCCAGGTTAGGATTAAGTCACAACCGAAGGGTCGAAAGCAGCGCAGCCTCTCGCCTAGTGGTATCAGAGCTGCAAACAACACACCATCCTCCTCAGGCATTCCCATCCAGAAGCACCGCAATAAAATTCCTCAGGACCAGTCGTCTCTTGGTAAACAACAGAAGTGCAAACATGACGGTGTACACAAAACCACAAGGAATGACGATGAACACCCTTTTGGCACGAAGCGCATGAAGCCAACTCTTGCCGCAGCGGCAATGCTACAAGAAAATCGCAAGAAGCTGAACACCAAGATCAAAAAATGTAAAGGCGATGGTGGTGGCGGCCATAGCCGCCTCCATGGCCATGACCATCAAAGCTAAGGCTCTCGGGTACAAAATCTTAAGGTACGTTGAAGAGCATCTCAGTGGAAGAAAAGTGGCCGGTCCTCACATTTACAGATAGACATTCCAGTCGCAGATCCAGACCTGACCAGACTCGAGCAAACTCGAATTCTGAACGTCATCAGGTTTAAGAAAACGCTGGTGAAAGTAAGCAAATAGTGACGATGGAGAGGAGAGGCGTTTTATCCTAGGAAAGTTGATGAAGTCCACAATGGAGTTTGTGCGTGAAATTCTTAACATGATATTTCGCACCCACAATGAGTTGCACAGTACGCGAACAGCATGACGATAGATGGATACAGGATGAGCCACAAGGAAGGCTAAACATTGAGAGAGTGAAATTAGTTTTCAGGCCGCAGAACGATATTAGCATTGGTACTTCCAACATTTTTTTTTCTTTTTTGAATATGGGTCTCCGACATGCAACATCCCATTGCAAGAGCATATTAGTCAAAGCAGTAGTATCAAGCCGTTGATATAGTGTAGGACTGGTTTATAGTGAATTCAGAAACTATGATGAACTTGATAAATATTCCTACTAGGTATCTTTAGAGAAAGAAAGATGCGCTATGCTACGTGGGTACTCTTCATCAATGTCTGAGAGCGTGATGTATCAAATAAAAGAAGAAAAAGAGGAGACAGTACGGTTGAGCTGTTCCGAATCCTCAATTGGCGCCCAGCAATTCGGGATATATAAAATCGCCTCTCCCCCCAAAACAGGGAGGAAAAACAACAGTCGCTTATGCATTCTGGGAAAAGCCTTCATAAAACGCCTCCGTAGATAAATCAAACGCTAATCATGAACGCCACTCACAAGTTCCCAATAACGACCATGAAGCGCAGCTTACCATCAGTCTTCTTACTAGCCGCAGGATTCGTGCCTGTAATTGAGTCATCTCCGCCGCTGATTGTGATTTCGTCTAACATGAGAGTGCTACTCTTCCAGCCCCAGCTCTGGCTGAAGTTGAAGCGATCCGGGGCGCTTTCGTAGATACTCAGCATTCTGCCGCCCTTTGAAGGGCTGTAGATTTTGAAGTACGTCTTGATCGTTGGCCGCCCGTCAACATATGGCGGGAGGGTGGGTACAAGGGCACGAGTCCTGCGCTGCGTCCGAGAAATGACGGATGGATTTACGTATGCTGCTGCGTCTGATTCGTCTTCATCATCTGAAGTATCAGACTCATGATCTGGGGGCGATTGCATGCCGGCTGGAAGACTTGGGTAGTCATTGGCGTCACCGTCAGCAGGAGGCGATGTGGCAAGAGGCTGGAACTGGAATTGGGCGGTGCCACGAGAGGCGGGGTAGGGCATGTTAGCGCTGCGGCGACGACCGAGACTACTGCTGGAGAAGAGAGGGTTCCGTAGGCCTGGAGAGACGAGTGTCGCTTCTGGATCCCCACCGCTACCACTGGTATCTTCTTCTGCAGTGGGGTCATTGAAAAGTGCTCGAGTAGTACGCCGGCGGTCGCGTCGCTCACTGCGCATGAGCATCTCCCGTTCAAGCTGGCCAATACGCTCATCAACTGAGCCATTGTTCTGTTGGCTCAGACCGCTACTATGTGTGCCTTCATCCGCTTCCCGCTCCTTTGCACGATGCAGATAAACACCCAGCTGGACGTTCTTAGCAGATCGTACCTTCTGTATGTAGATATTCCATAGTGACCCTGCATATGACACAGTTCTCGAATATACACGCTTCTTTTCTTTAAGAAAGCGCGGATTAGGGAATTCGGCAGAGAAGCGAAAGGGAGGAAACTCGGTGTAGGCGATTGGCTTTGGCTGGCCCGCGTTGCCTCCGCCGGCAGAGATGGGTCGAATCGTCTCGTGCATGCGGGTACTGGGGTTTGTTAGAGTGGATGGCGTTGACGCAAAGTCGGTGGCCCATTGCGCATCCTCTGGCTGGATGGTGGCTGAAAGGCGAGCAGCATGGCGTTGGAAGGAGCTGGATGTCGTAACAACAGGGTCTGCTCCATTCCCAAGCACAATATTGCAATCTGAGCTGGGAACCCAGAATTTGCGCGGCTTTCCATTCCTATCCCAGCTCTCAGATTCCATTCCCGAAGCCTCTTGAGCTGAAGCGTCAGCCTTTTGCTTCCCTTTAACCGTGAGCTCGTGCCCGCTCTTAGTCGCGCTGTTAGAGTTTTCAAGTTCTGGTGGTACTTTACAGAGACCCAATTCTTGAGACGACTCATCGGTGTTTAAGACGGTTTGGCGAAGAGCAAGCTGCTGCCACAGTGCATTGGATATGACCCTCTCTGGCATCACTGGAAGACCGAAAACATCGCAAGAACTTTTGATGAAATCTAGTTGCTCATACTCCATGTGGATGTAGTGTATACCTTCGTCCAGTAGTACCAGAATGCGCTCGATGTCGGGCGTTGTGTAGAGAGCGAGCCAGTCAGCATGCGTATCGGCCGAAGATTGTGCCGTGGTCAGGGCCATTTGGCGATAAACGCCGTCAAAGCGGACAGCCATTAGACGAAGCGAATTGGGAGCTTGTGGGATGGGTCTCTGCCCTCGCTGTATCAAACCAGCGTCCACCGCTGCTTGTCGTAGGCGGCGGTCGAGAAGTCGCTTTGATAGTACCCACCTATCCCATTCGCTGTGAACAAAGAAGCCGTCTGAGCCTACTAGTTCGCGAATTATGTCACCAGGCATGTCGTCCCAGTACTTGAGTGGCATCTCCCAGCCATTCCTGCTCAACATAGCCTTGGCCGACTCGAGGATACGGTCTCCAGAGCGACCGTAGTAGTTGGTTGTGACCAGGCGAATGAGGAAGGCAAGAGTCTCTGGGGCCATTTGGCGTAGTATGGACTCGATAGCCGCGTCTATCAAGTCCTGCATCTCGAGCCAGCAGCCTGTCGCGAAGAGGCCGACTGCCTCGGTATCCGACTCTTTGGAGATATCCACGCCGTAGAGCTTCTTGATAGCCAGCTCAAACGATGTTTGTGTAATGTTGTAGTCGATGTCTTCAGGATGCAGCGCGACTTCCTTTGAGCGGCTTTCGATCCAAGGCTCCGAGAGGGCCGTGGTGAAGAAAGGAGCGCGGTCGAGCATGAGGCGGTGCAGGTTGTACCGTTGGCCGAAGGCAATGATTGTGATGTCTGAATGGCGTCCTTCGAGTAATCCGCGAGTGTACAGATGATCCGGAAGGGGGATGGCTTCGTTTGATGCTGCTTGATGTCAGTGGTCCCACAGTGCTGACGCAGATAGGTGGAATAGGTACCTCGTAGGTAAAGAGGGCCAGTAGCATTGTTGTAAGACGGTGCTCGTGATGTTGATGAATTCGCACTTTCGCTGAACAATCTGTTTATGTCGGTACGGGTGGTCTGCTCAGATTCCATGAGGTCCAGGGTGGTCCGCCGTCTAACATTGGTCTCGGGTGGAGTGGTTGGATCATCGGCGCTTTTCTGAGCCTGGTCTATGCTCGTATGTAGCTGGACTATGGGCGGGTGGTCGTCTGCTACCTTGAGTCGCGAAGTGCGCTTCGTCATGCTGGCAATGCTTGCTAGCGACGGCAGCGAGCGGGAGGAGCCCAAGGATGAGAAGGTTCCAACATGAATTCTGGACGCTGAGGCAGCCAATTCAGGCGGTGTTGAAGGTTGCATTGCTGGCCCACCTGATGAGAACAGACTGACATGTTGTGTACTACTACTTGAAGCAGCACCTTCGGCAGCCTCGCTCTCAATCAGAGCCCATGCCTCGCCAGATTGTGTTTGCGCCTCATGGTCCAGGTCATGGCCGTCGGCGGAGGCCTGGTGGGCGGGGTCCATGCTACAATTATTTACTTGGGTACATGAGGCTTGAGAGCCTGGACGGCACCAAGTCGCCAGTGGGGGAGCAGATGGAGACGGGGTCTTGGGAATTGCAAGAACAACAAAGCATGCACACGGAGCAAATTGAGATGGACGGAAGGGAAGAGCACGAGCAAGATAAGAAAATGGGGCTACATGCTAGTTGCATCACGCAGTCATGGCGGGCAGAGTGATCTACACTGTGGATGCGCGTGTGATGCGGTCAAGGTCGCTTGTGAGCGGGTCGCCGCTTCCGCCTGTCAAACCGTCGTGACGCAGGGCAAATCCTTGGCACGGCCAATCATCCCGCGTGGAATGTCGAACCACCGAAAATGCCCGTCTATGATGTGCACACTGGCAATCGCTCCTTCCTCCCCCACCGCGCCGCTGTCATGGCCTCGATATTCCAGGCATTCCCGCAGCTGCACACAGCTGCACCGCGGCTCTCGAGACGACTGTTCGCATCCAGACCCTGCCTCAATTCGCCCATCCGGGCCGCCGTCTGCAATTCGCGATGCTCAGCACCCCGGCCGTTCCTCCTGCAATCGGTGAGATGCAAGTCGACACACCCCTTGCGGAGTAGCGTGGCAATTGAGGGATCCAATGTGGAAAGTGCGATCCTGGCGGAAGCTGCTGCAACCCGGTCCAAGGCCGGATCGGGCAGCTTCCCAGAGACATCGTCCAAGAGCGTGGCATATTGGCTGCTGGGGAGTGCAGCAAGCGTCTTTGGCATTGTCATCTTCGGAGGTCTGACACGACTCACCGAGTCAGGGTAGGCCTTCACTCGCTGTGCATAGCCAGCACCTGCTAAATCGTCGTAGACTGAGTATAACGGAATGGCGCCCTGTCACCGGCTCGCTATGGCCCATGAACGAGGCCGACTGGGAGAGTGAATTCGTCAAATACAAGGCTTCGCCGGAGTTTGCACTGCTTAATTCCAGTATGACGCTGCCCGACTTCAAGCAGATATACTTCATGGAATGGGCTCATCGTCTGTGGGGTCGTGTCATTGGTGTCACTTTTTTGCTCCCCACGGCCTACTTCATCGCTCGCCGCCGAGTGACGCCCCCAATGGCCTGGAAGCTTGTTGGCATATGCGGTATGATTGGATTCCAGGGCTTCATCGGCTGGTGGATGGTCAAGAGCGGTCTCAAGGACGACCTTTTCGAGCCTGGCAGCCACCCCCGCGTCAGCCAGTATCGCCTGACTGCCCATCTTGGTGCTGCATTCGCCGTTTACTGCTCCATGGTCCTTACCGGTCTCTCTATTCTTAAGGAGCACCGAATGCTGGCCAACCCCGCCAAAGCCGCCGAGACGATTAAAGCCCTCCAAAGCCCCGTTCTTCGTGTCTTCAGACGCTCTGTTGTTGGTCTCACCCTCCTTGTCTTCACCACTGCCATGTCGGGCGCCCTCGTTGCTGGCCTAGATGCTGGGCTCATCTACAATGAATTTCCTTGGATGGGTCTCGGTCTTACACCACCAAAGAAGGAGCTCTTTGACCCTTTCTACAGCCATGTCCCAGACCATTCGGATCTGTGGTGGCGCAACATGCTAGAAAATCCCTCCCTTGTTCAGCTTGACCACCGCATTCTGGCAACGACCACTTTCACTGCCATCATGTCTCTTTTTGCTTACACCCGCTTCTCAAGGGGTGTACGCACTACGCTTCCCAAGGATGCTAGAAAGGGTGTCTTTGGCATGGTGCACCTCGTTTCTTTGCAAGTCGCTCTCGGCATCAGTACTCTTATCTATATGGTCCCTACATGGCTTGCGTCTGCTCATCAGGCTGGTGCCTTGGCCCTCCTGACCGGCGCTGTCGTACTGTACAGTCGCATATCCATGCCTCGACGCGCTATCCTGCGGCAGGTCATGAAACCACACGCTCCAAGGACTCATGCCGCACCACATATCACTTCTCGTCTAGAAGCTGCAAAGGCCGCTGAGAAATCATCGTAGTGTCTTGCTTATTGCACCTCCATCTCTATTGTATTAGCATGTACAATTATCATATCAAAAAGGGCACTTTAGACTTGTACATTATGTAGATTATTGTCGTAGAGGTATTGGACACCTTACTCCATATTCAACAATCGGCACGTTCATACCAATATCACCATCAGATGGCGCTCTTACGCCCAGCATGTAATCTGGCTATAGCTTGACGACCGATATTCGGGAACACGACAAGGGATTTCTTTGAGGTAAATGCTCTCAGCAAAACGCTTTTCCAAAGAAAGATAGGAGAGATGTTGCCTCTCAAGAAAATATAAGCGAACGGAGTTCGCAATAGACATTCCTGCGAGTTTTGAAGCCTATGGTTTGGTGTCCAGAAGCTGTTCAAGGAGATTGATCATGCAATGCTTAAGATAAGAATTGCAGGTATATTTCTCAGCCAATACAGCACTGACTCATCCACATTCCAATCCTACAATCACGATCTACAAACCGGTATTCTCCTTCTTCTCCACAACATCTTCGTCCTTCCTCCCACTCGAGGTACTCCCCGTTTCCAGTATACCTGCAGGTACTGTTCCTTCCGCCTCCTCCCAACCCTGCTTCGCGATACGCCGACTTCTGCGCACGACATTGCCTTCGTAGAACAGCCAGTCAACTTCTTCGAGTGTGAGGTTTGCCGTTTCCGGATAACAGAAATACTACACTCATCATTAGGGTTGTTCTCAATCCTATACAGAAAAGGGCAACCTGGCTTACCACTAGTGGTATGAACGAGAAGTTCAGACACATAAAGATCAAGTAGCCTTTCCATGCCAGAGAGTTGAGAAGAGTGGGTGTCACCATAACTACGAAAAAGTTCCAGATCCAGTTCGCAGAAATTCCAACGGCGGTGCCTTTTGCGCGGACGTGGAGGGGCAGAATCTCCGGGACGTACACCCAGGGTACGCAGTTCATTGTCATACCGAAGGAGAGCATGTACTTCCGACTGTTAGTACTTTCGGTCACTAATTCGCGTGGGGAAACACTCACAGTGAAGAAGAACGCCACGCTCGCCGATGCAGTAGCTTTTGCGGTCGCGCCACCTTGCGGTTGGAAGCTTAGCAGAATTGCTATAAGCATCATAGACAAGCCGCAGCCGAATGATCCCCACATCATGGGTTTGCGGCGGCCAGTTCGGTCGAGGGTGAAGGTTGGGAAGAGCGAGCCGAGGAAAAACATGAGGTTGATCACGCCTCCTAGGAGAAGCGATAGGTTCCGCGACAAACCAACATTCAGCTGCAGCACTGATGTTATGTAGTAGACGACGAGATTTATCCCACCCATCTGATTCATGAACTGCGCACCATACGCAAGAAGCACGCGCCGTCCAGTCTGTACCTTATCCTTCTTGAGCAGCTGGCTCCACCTGTACTCTCCATGTTCCTGCTCGACCTTGAGCGCTTCGAGAACTTCGCGGTTCTCCTTCTCAATCTTCGGATCCTCAGGCGCACCGTCGTACACATCGCAGAGAATTCGTAGCGCCTCTTCGTGGCGACCATGTGCGTACAGGTAGCGTGGTGACTCAGGGAGGCCGAAGACCATGATGATGACGAGGATCGCGAAAATGACTTGGCACGCTATGGGTAATCGCCATGCAATGGACCCAGCAGTAAAGCTCATTCCATAATCGAACCAGTATGCGATTTCAATACCCAGGCCGACGAAGAGTGGTTCGGAGGCGACAAGGCGGCCGCGCTTGGAGGCTTCGCAAAGCTCTGATTGGTACATGGGTACCGTCGAAGTCTCGATACCTGTCCCTATGCCAGTGAGGAAGCGCGCAATCATCATGTGAGGGACGGTATATGCGCTGGCCTGGAGGGCGCCACCAACCTATACCTGTAAGTTTAATGTAAACGTACATGTGCTGCGTGGGAACGTACAATGATCCAGACCATAGCGATCCACATCGCCAGCCTTCGGCCAGTCTTCTCGCAAAAGATGAAACTTAATATGCATCCCGTAAAGCATCCCAGGTTGTAGATGGAGACAATGATGCCCTCAAGGCCGGGTGATGGATGATCGAATGTGTTCAAAAAGTCTTCATTTCCAACTATGCCACTGAACACTCCTTGGTCGTATCCGAAAAGCACAAAGGCAAGTTGGCATGCGATCGTGATGGCAGCACGAAGCTTGAAACCCCGTCCAAACCAATTGAAGTGAGGTGCCTTGACCATATTGTCGTATTTCCTCCGACTCCAAACAAACAATGGCAACTGACGAGAAACAAAATAAATAAATAAAAAAGCCGTTGAAACAGATGCAGTTGCCGAAACACCACCACTGGGAGTTCCCCATATTTCTACATCCCCATCCTTCAATTCAGTAGCCGATCACTTATCCGAAGCGCGGGCACACGCCGATCCTACGACATCATATTCGCAGGGCACCGCATGTTGCATTGCCAATGTCCCATTGAATCTGATCCTGCACCAAGCTTCTCAAAGCCTAGCATATGCATTGGAAAGCCTCGCCGAGCACACCGACTGCAAGGAAATGCGCGAGCTTGGTGACGGGAATAGGCGTCTGGGGAATTTGTGGGGGTGATGGTTCGATGTGGTGTGTGTGGAGGGAAGTTGCAGATGACGTCTCTTAATTTGATTGGAAGGCAGTTTCTTAGTTAGTGCTGCGGGATGGACGGAATCGGTAAGCCGGCTAGGGAAACAGCAGATGGGGAAATGGTAGGCACAGATTACCTCACTTGGGGAGGGTGTCCTGTCGATCCTCCATGTGTTTACTGACTTCCTGCATTCTTTGTCTGGTGGTGCGTACTGGTAGGACTACAAGGATGTTTTCCGGAAGATTTGTTTAGCTTGTTTTACGCACCCCCTGCCCGCCGTTGAGGACTTGGGGTACAAGTAGATCTATTATTTGTAACAAAGTAGCGAGAAAGTGTTCCTGAAATATACTTGCACTGCTCTAGTTTCTCGAATATGACGTGTGAAGATTGCTGTTCTCGTTTGCGCTGTTGAAAACGACGTGGATTTTTCGATTTGAGATCGAGGGCCAAGGACTACAAAATCAATGTCTCTGATTCGAGCGAGATCCGTGGGCTCAACAAGAGCTTTTTGACTCGTTATTGAGTTGCACTATTTCAAGGTCAATTCGGAAAGCTGAAAAGTTTCTCGATCTTGTGCTAGGGTACACCTTACGCTTATAGATCCTCTCCAACGACCGTCGGTAATGAAGCTTCGCATAGAGTATCGATGTACATGGATGACTGACCTCCTGGAGCTTGATTTACATAATCTCTTCTCATTACTTTCTATATGCTTGAGTCTATGATAGCAGGAGCGACGATCTCGATCCATGCTCCATTTGCCTTGTGTAGAAATAAACGTTACTGTGCACCGCACGAATCTATACGTGCTGATACTGATTTGAATCATTAGTCAGTCTTCGTCATCGTTCGGCTCTGTTGATCGAAGCCTCAATTCGCAGCAAGGCTGTGCTCTGGCGGCTACTCGGTATAGTTGAAAACTTGCTATCCATTCGGCTTTACAGACAAACTGATGAAGTATAGTCCATGATCGATCTGTCGCTTTCTAGCCCTCGAAATACAAGCAGGAACACACGCGCATCTATTCCGCAACAAAGTTCAGGTACCCTATCACTTTTTCTTATTAGAGCGGTGTGATAAGGCCCTACATGGCTGATATTCGTCTAATGTTGTTGTAAGTATTCGTAGTGAGAAATCGGCAACTCGGCTTTAACGCATTTGTTGGCCAACACCTCCAATACACCTATCGATGGCGTAATCAATCTGTGCTGAGCAGATAAATTTAAATAGCTCAAGAATCTCTTGAAGTACAAGAAGTATTTTGAGCGCACTTCCCAATCATCATTGCATTCTACGCCATGTTTCCGAGTCTCACAAACACGTACCATAATCGTGCTTATCCGTCTATCTCACCGCAGCGGCCTGAAATATCTGCGGCTGGCAAAGTTGTACTCATCACCGGTTCTGGTTCTGGGATTGGGCAAGCAACAGCGCTGGCCTTTGCGCAGGCAGGCGCAAGAGCTGTTATTGTTTGCGGCAGGCGGCTTGCGCCCTTGAAAGAAACGAAGGAAAAGATCATCGCACTAGGAAGGGCAACATATGTCATCATCTATCAATTAGATGTCTGTGGCGAAGATGATGTTGCTAGAGTATTCAAAAGTATAAATCAAGCCGTTGGCGAAGTCGATGTGGTCATCAACGGTGCAGGCCATCTTGCAGAGTCTGGCACCATCAAGGATATCGACATGCGCACGTTTTGGACCAGCTTCGAGGTACACGTCAAAGGATCATTCAATTTTGCACGAGCCTTCCTCAACCATACAACACCATCTGCCTCGAGCCCAAAAGTTCTTATACTCCTCGGCTCCGGTAACGCGATTCTTCCAGCTACCCAGATCGTCGAAAGCCGCCTAAGCCCTGCTAGCTACGGCATTTCAAAACTTGCCGAAGCGAAGCTGGCTGAGTACATCTCGGCCGAGGCTCCGGCACATTTCCGGGCATATGCGTTACAGCCGGGCATAGTCGAGACAGAAATGTCCAGTAAGAGTATAGATATGACTGCCGATCCGGAAGGTATCAGAAGAAGTCTGACTTGGGATGAACCGGAGTTATCTGCAGGCTTTATGCTTTGGCTGTGTAGTAAGAAGGGGGCATGTATGCCAAGTGGAAGATTCTTATTTGTGAACTGGGATGTGGACGAGCTTGAAGAGAGAGCGAGTGATCTAGGAAAAGATGCGAGTTTCTTGACTATGGGTTGCGTTGGCTGGCCATTTGACCAGAAGTAAAGTCACTGTAATATTTCCAACGTAGAAAACTTTCATCATCACGATGTTGAGAAACAAAACTCTGTGTATTCCGTGTTTTGGCTTTGAAGACCTGAACCTGGTTGCAGAGCTTCTTGAGGTGCATCTCCCTGCTTTGTATCATTGTGCACACCATCTGCAAACATCAGCACAGTTGAGATGACCAAGTCCTCATTGTAGCATGGGAACCACGCATTGATGGCCAGCATACCGACAAAAAACATTATGCAATATATGAAGCTATCTACAATGTATGCACTCACTTTTTCTGATCTTAGCAGCGTTGATACACCCAAATCAAGACATCGCTTGTAGACGTGCGCTAATAATTTTTCAGAAGAGCAGACCGACTATTAGCATTGTTGTTTCGTCTTTCAAATAGAAAATACGGAGACTTCCATTTTCGGCCTCATAGCAAGTGTTGTTCGGTGGTATCAGCATCTAATCATCACATAAAAAACACTCTTCATCATTCAATAGTCGTCCATTCAATTTGTTGTATTCTAAGTTCACATTACAATTATCCTTCACATTTGTTCCTTCATACCCCTAGGCCAATTGTCCCCGTACTGCACCGGCAAGTGCTATGCTTGAGTGCGTGTCTGCCATGAAAGCAGCAGGATTGGCCTCAATCTGGCTCACTTCGAAGTTTTCCCCAGAATCACGGCCATCCACCAATACCCCTGTCAAGAACGGGCCCTTCAAGCAACCGGCGCTGTTGCGGAACGCGATATCTCCGTTCACCGGCTCGGGGTTTGGGAAAGCTATCCTCGGTGGTCCAGAAGCGCCTCGTGCAGCCTCGTGGATGTGCGTTGCGGTGTGTGCAGGCGATTCAAATTCACCTTCGAAGTTGCGCAGAGTGATGTTGTAGCAGATCATGTTCACTGCGCTGTTGATGCCGAAATTGAATTGGCCAGTTGCGCCAGCAATACCGCCCGTGGGTTCTGTGCCGTTGACCACCTGATCAGGAAGTGCCTCGATATAATGCATCGAAGTGAAGGTCAAGAGCTGATCGGCTCCAAGAGCGTTTGCGGCAAATGCTTCTTGGCCGAGGTCGATGCTGAGTTGTAAAGAGACACGGCCGTTGTTGATGTCTAGGGGAGCGGCAGATGCGCTAAGCACTAGGCTCGCGATTGAAGATAGTGTTGAGGTCTTCATTATGGGTATCGTAGTAAGGCGTTAATGAAAGAATAAATTTTAAAAGACGACGAAATGAATGAAAGTGAAGAGAGACTGGTCAACAGCGGGCTTCTCCTAACGAACAGTACAGTAGGTACTTCACTCATCTTTATACTGCCAACCATAGACTTGGTACCAAGTGCAGCGGCACCTGAACACCAAGGCTTGGTATGTGATGGAAAGTTGCCTCCCGACATTCGAGGCAATTCTGTAACATGTGCCTAGGCTTGTAGCGCTCAGGCGTTCTGTCGTGCCTACGAACACTTTTCGGCTAAATGCCAATCATAAAAGGGAACGCGTGTCAGGGAACGTTCGCCCACGTTTCAGGCCAGGTCATAGCCAATGCGATGGCTTTAATTATTCCCATCCAGGCTGTAGGCAACTGGAAAATGGTACGATACCAAGATAGTACCCCCATGTTGTCAGGCTTTCCGACACATTTTTACGGTACTTAGTGCAAATTACAACGGCAATACTTCTATCATGAGTTTTAAGTATTCTGTCATCGGGCCTGTCAAAACCACTGACACCCAACACGGGGAAAAATTGACAGTCACCATGGTGTTTGGTTTCACATGGCTTTTTACAAGGAAAGCCATCCCGAAAGGCCAAGCCCGTGGGATCCCGCCTCGCCTCAAACAAAACTCACCGTTCAACGCCAAACTATGAAGTCCGTTTCTCTTATCCGTCAAACGAGTGCTTAAATTTTTGCCAGGCCGCCTACACTGACCGCCAATACTACTTTACTCCTGAAAAGTTTCGACCTACAACGCGATCTAAAATATGAATGAGAGCAAAGACAACACTGTTATAATCATGATTGGAACTCAAGCATATCGCAACATGATGAATTTTGGGTCGATTAAAGACAGCACAGCCCATCGTACCCCGAAGTCATAAAGGTCGCAGGGGAATAAGTTAAGTATACTGCGCGACTACGGAATTAGGGTTTCTGCGTCGTATGTGGATTTGATTCCCTTAATGTTTAACTGCAGTCACTTTTCACTATGTCAGTATTTTATCTCTTCAGCCAGTGCCTTTGACAACGGCCTTCTGGAAGAATGCTCATCAGCTAGGTACAACGCCAATGATCGATAACGGATTGCGCAAGTCAGTTTGTCATTTTATCTTGTATGCGCGCATCAGATCAACTATATCTTCTAACATTTAATATGAATCAGTCTTTTGTACGTCAAGCGATACATGTAGGACAAAATTCGAACGCATTGTCCAGGTTCGGCGTCTACCACAAGTCTGTCTGTGCACAAACCCATAATTTCTGGTCTTTAACAGCATGTCCTTTCTCTTTAGGTCGAAGCAACCGCTCCACCGTCCACCGAGGATGAAAAATACCTCGAATACAAGCTATCACATCTCGAAACGTGCCTCATTCATCGCATGCTCCACCGTGCTGCCGCTCGCTGGCCTCGCCTTCCGCTTCCACGGGCTAGGATTCAGCAACGGTTTTGAAGACTCTCGCAAGATCATAAACCATCGCGCTCGTGTAAACCACACTCCGCAACAATGTGAACAGTAGCATGACGCAATAGTAGGCGTTGGTAATAGTAACATGAGTGGGGTAAACCACTAACTAAACTAAACTTAGCGCAGACAGGCCTTTCAGAAGAGATGTTACCCAACCGTTCGGTGTCGCCGCGCATCCAATCCTCTCCCAGAAATATTGCGTGCTACGTTGCACGCATGTCAAACCGTGCAGAAACCCCGTCAGCAGGATTCTGCGCCGCCGAGATGGACGTTAGACTAATCAACCCAAGCTTTGCCATGAAAAGCTTCCTATCGCCCAGCCTTCTTCGATGAGACCATCCACAATCGCATCGCGCTCTACTAAATGGCTTCTACAGACCCCGAGAAGGTGCCTAACGATGGTGCAGGCTCACTGGATTCCCTGGAGCGACGCCATTTGCATGCGGTCAACGAAGATCGCTTGCGCCGTTCCCTCTCCGCACGACAGGTTCAAATGATTGCCATTGGTGGCACCATTGGTACTGGACTTTTTCTCGGTACTGGAAAAGCGTTGGCAACAGGTGGTCCTGCATCGCTTCTTCTCTGCTACGCCATCGTGGGTGGAATTGTCTTCGTAACGATGCTCTCGCTGGGCGAGATGGCCGCTTTCGTGCCGGTTGCAGGTTCATTCTGCACATTTGCTGGACGTTATGTTGATGACGCATTTGGATTCGCCTTAACCTGGAATTACTGGTTCAACGATGCCGTCTCCACTGCCGCAGATCTAGTCGCGCTCCAGCTACTCGTGCAGTATTGGACGGATTCGTTCCCTTGGTACGCGTTGGGCATCATTGTGTGGGTTCTGATTGTACTGGCAAACATCATCAACGTGCGAGCGTACGGCGAGTTGGAATATTGGTTGAGTCTGCTCAAAGTCGTGACGATTATCATCTTCATCATCTTGAGTATTGCAGTCAACGCAGGCGGAAATCAGGGGTATGGCTATATAGGCGGAAAATTCTGGACTAAAGGGGATGCGCCATTTGTTGGTGGGATTGGAGGGTTTGCATCAGTCTTTGTAACGGCATCGTTTGCATACGGTGGCACAGAATCCATTGCCATCACCGCTGGAGAGACCCGTGATCCGGCCCGCGTACTTCCTCGAGTGGTCAAGAACGTCTTTTGGCGCATCCTGCTGTTCTACATCTTGTCAGCCCTTATGATTGGCCTCAACATCCCCTACGATTATCCTGGATTGAACACCAAGTCGAGTCGTACGTCGCCTTTCACAATCGCATTCCAAATGGCTGGCTCGAAAGCAGCAGGCTCCTTTGTGAACGCAGTCGTCCTCACGAGCGTAATTTCCGCTGGTAACCATGCATTATATGCTGGCTCGCGACTGCTCTACACCCTCGGCTCAAATGGCCATGCCCCGAAGGTTTTTACAAAATTGACCCGCTATCAAGTCCCCTGGATTGCGGTGCTTACGACAAGTTTGGTATCGATTATTCTCTTCTCTCTGTCTTTCGCGGGATCTGGTCAGCTCTGGACTTGGCTGCAAAATATTGTCGGAGTCTCGAATCAATTAAGCTGGATATCTATCGGAATTGCCTCGCTGCGTTTCCGCGCAGGACTCAAAGCGCAAGGGAAAGAGCACCTCCTACCTTTTAGGAACTGGACATATCCATGGGGCCCGATTCTTTGCGTTGTGTTGAATAGTTTCATCGTGCTGGTCCAGGGGTGGAGCTCATTTAGCCCAAAGTTTGGTGCCGTCGATTTTGTTAGCTTCTATCTCGAGCTGCCGATTTTTGTGGGGATGATCGTTCTCTGGAAGCTTATCAAGCGCACAAAACTTAGGAGGGCAAGCGATATGGATCTGGAAACGGATGTGTATACGAAAGAGGACATGGAGCCCGAAACAAAGGGTTGGAAAGGGACAGGTAAGAGGATTGGAACTTGGTTCTGCTTTTAGGAAGGTGTGGCCACATTGCTTAATTATACCTTGGTGGATGTTCCGAGGGAACTAAATTAAGAGATGAGCCCTATAACATGATTCACACTCTCAATAAGTTATGCGTTCAATGAATTATGAATTGATAAAATGAAACCCGAACCCATTCGCGGTATGCTAGTTTCGTATCTCGCTGACATACACATCGGCTTTCTTCGGATATGTGGCGTTATCTCTGAAGCCCATATTGCCAGGGTGTAAATCGGCAATCAATGCAGGCGCAGAGGATGATACCGCAGCATAATTCCTGCGTTTCTGGTAAAATCTACATGGAATTGTGAGCAGTCTTGTATGCGATGCTTAGATCAATGGGGTTCTTACAGAAATGCTCCAACAACGACAGCGAGCAGTACAGGTACTCCTAGGCCAACACTAACCCCGACAATGACGCTTTTCTTGACGCCTCTAATCTCGCCACTAGGAGAGTCACTGCTCTTGGTTCCAACATCAGCGGTTGACTCCGGTAGTGGTGCAGTATATGGAGTAGGGCGTCCGGAAGTGGCTTCGATGGTTTTGGCGAGGTTGCCAAATCGGATGGTGCTCGAAATCTTATCAAACGTTGTTCCAGGGAACGTTGCTTCCACACCTGAAGTAACAGCAGTTACTAGTGTCTTAGTGGATTTCGTTCGTGTGGTTACTTGTGCAGATACCGGACAGTTGGCTACACCAGTGAGCGTGCAGCTTACACCACTTGTAGTAATAATAGTGCTAATGGTGGTCGTGGTGAGTTCCTGTCGCTTTTCGTTAGGCGTGGTGATACTGGACGGTGTCGATCTTGGGCTTCCTTGGATAGCGCATACTTCTGCCAGCGTTGTTGTAAAGACGGCTGTCGATTTCTCAATGACCGGACCCCACGTCTTGGGTTCTAGTTTTGGTATGTCAACAGCTACCGATGCACCAGCGATGGCTCCCAAGGCAAGGTTGTATTCCTGAATGACCTTCAGAGGACACTCCTTGTCTTCGGCGCTGTATGTGACATTGGTGATGAACTCTGCAACATGCGCGAAAACAGCCACTTCTATACCTGGAGAAACCTTAACAATATCGAAGGTATCAGGCGTGCCCACTTCTATTCCGCAATGAGCGCCGATACGAATTATAGCTGAGATGACAATTCCAGCACTTTCTACAGTGACAGGTAAGAACTCAAATTGACCGCCATTACTGAGGTTTCATCAGCGGAGTTTTACAAGGCCTCCAATCATCTTCGCAACACTCACAAAATCATGTTTGACACTTTGTCCCCAAACAAAGTGATGTCCATCGCGACACCGTCGTCAAGTTTAATATGAAATCCGCTACTGATATCAATTGCGCCCTCGACAGTCAGTATCAGATCAACCTTAAGGACGAAACCGAGCTGGAGCATGGGTCCGACCTTGATTCCGACAGGAGAATTTGAAGCATAGAGGTTGATTTCGTATGTAGCTCCAGCAGACAAAACCGTGTTCACTTCCATATACAGTTCCAAGTCGTCGAACTGAAAACGCAAGTTGCACTCTGGTATCTCAGGGACGTCTAAATCGAATGCGAATGGGAAGGTGGGAAATTCAAAGTCGGACCAGTCGAAACCGTCAGATAAATCTCGGAAAACTTTATCCCTATAGGTCTCTAGGTATTGTTCAAAGGCGTCGGTGAAGTTTCTGACATTGTTGGATATAGAGTCCCTGCCTGTATCTATTGCTTGACTGGCATTGAAGCCATCGCTGATAGTCAGTTCGGCTGTAGCATATCCACGGATATAGCAAGTTGTGCAGGTAACCTCAATGCCAGTATGCACTTCCAAAGATTTGTTTTGGTTGCTTTGTGGAACATTTTGAGCTAGTTGTCTTAGGAAAGTCAGCCATGATTCGGGGAAGCAATACTGGGCAAGCGTAGAGACTTGCATGGACAGCAAAGTAGCACCATCCCAACTCCTCTCGAGGGGAATATCAGCCTTGAAGTTCTCACGTTTGCCAAGACTTGCAGCAGTCAACCCTTGTCTGACAGCTAGGTATGTATCTCTCGCGGATGTGCCAGGTGCTGTTCGAACCTTTATCGATTGATCCAGGGGGACGAGGGCCAGGATAAGCCGTGGCCAAGAAATTAGAAAAAGTGAGATTAAAATGCGTACGAAACACATGTCGGAATTCTGGAACGGTGATAGGGGCACAGTTGCTCGAAGTAGGCAACCCAAAAAAGTTGCTGGAAAGTTGTCCCGTTTTGCAGTCAACGCGAGACCAATCTTCATCTATTATATGTGATCTATTGAACCCCGCAACTTCTTCAGTCGCGTGCATTTCAAGACTACAATGCTTTACACAAGTGCAGGAAATGGGGGCTAAATACTGCTGGTTGTAACCGAACGCACTTCAGTGTAAGGCTGCTCCTACGAAACCATTCCTGTTCGAGTTAAAGTTGGAAAGAGGCGATTCCATGGATCAAGGATCGTTCTTTGAAGTCAAACTCTGTTCGTTTTCTGACAGCCTGCAAGGTGAGGACGGGAGCGGTCACACATGGGGCTGGCGCGATGTGTTGAAACAGTTTGGCTGGAACTGTTACAACGACCCACACAACACCGTCCATGTCCCACGCTACCCAAATAAAGAATGTTCTCATGATGGAGGATTTGAAAGGACACTGAAGGCTGTGTAAAATGACGCTACAGCAATGGATGCACAGCCTTGGACCCAACCGTGGGGTTGACTGTTTTCAAATACTTTAGGAAAATGGTTTGGCCCCAGGAAGCCCGACGCTCAACAGGAAGCGAGTCTTATCAAGCATTTTGCAAATATGCGCTTGTTAGTGACGTCTTTGGGTCATTTATGGCGCGCCAGGGTTGCTATCTTTCGTCCTCGCGCATCTTCACGACCTTTTCATACCACGAAAGATGCATCGTAAATATGTGCAGAAATACACCGGTCAACGTACTCAAAAAAGGCTAGTGCCGCTAAGTAATAATGAATAAACTATCAATCAATTGTCTAGTTGTATTGCATATAATATGGCCAAGAGGTCGCATTCGAGCAATTCCTTCACCGGTCAGTCATGGTACTCAGCAGTCCATCTGAAACAGTGACGTGGTTGACTGTCAGGTACACTGCCTATTTCTGAGCGATTTATACATTTGATTAGCGAAGTATGAAGTAGGAAGCTACCTCCCGGCTGAAAACTATGAGTTACTGCATATGCAGGCAGTCGCAGGTTGGCTCAAGTCGCCCGATTATCACCAAGTACAGGTAACGAAGCAACAACGGGATATAGGCGAAGAAGAACACGAGTATCGAAGCGATGATATGAACAACATCATGCGATCTGTATCCCGAATTGGAAGGAAGAATTGAGAACAGAATGTGCCACGTCCCCAGATCAGCCTCACCCGCTAAACCTCATTTGATCAGGGTCTCTTGGCAGCGCAACGTCACCCGGGCAAATGCGTTTCAAGCCAGCCGTCAACGAACATATCGAGAGCGCCAAAACACCCCATACCGATGTCCACAACCCCCTCACAATCACCGCCCAGCCCATTCAAAGGCTTCCACTACATATCGAGCCCTCTCTACACTTGAAAGCATACCCGGGCAGCCTCGGAAGAGCACACACACCCACCTCAGCGCAACCATGTCGCAAGCCTACGAGCGCGAACAGTACGCCTTCCCACCACATCTTCCCCCCCTTTGCCTTCTGTACACATCCTAACATGCCCGCAGACAGAACAACTCGCGCCTGGACGAGCTCGCGAACAAAGTCTCCGCTCTGCGCGGCGTGACAATCGACATCTACGATAGCGCGCGCGACCAGCATGTCATCGACAGCACATCCGAGACGTTTTCGTCCTTTGGCAGCACGCTGAAAGGAAGCGCGACTCGTTTAACGCGTATGGCGCAGTCAGGGAACCGGGTTGCGATATTCAAGCTAGCAGGGATAATAGTGGCGACCGTCGTGGTGTTGTATTGGATATGGCATATCGTCTTTTAGACGGGGAGATGTGGATGGTGGTTAACGACCGGGGTGACGGTGTATACGGTACAGGAGTGGATATGAGCTGGAAGGAGAAAGATCAGGGTAAATAGGAGGAGATGAAGATTGTGTAGCGATATGGTTGATTCTCAGGTTTCCAAGTGAAAGAGCATGCCTTGGCGTGGATAAATGGTTATTAATGGATAAGCTACGTGTGTACCATTCAGCACGGCGTTTGGAGTTGATTATTCTCACTAAACGAGCATGGATTCTGGATCAGCATCTATAAATGTAACTTTGTATACAAGTTTGGTATCTGATTTGCAGATGCTGTAATTGTACTTTCAATCTCCTTCACGTACGAGATCCTCCCTTGAGTACATGTCCACTATGTGAAAATTTCTCATGTTGTAGTTGACTACCATGTTGTTTCATTCCCATACGTTTGAGAATAGGTCGTCGCTTCCTCCACCAAAGCCTTTGTTTTGTGTGGTGCTATTCTGCGTTGTAGTAGTTGTCTGCGCTGGAGCACTAGGCGCAGCACTACTCCAGCCACCGAAGTCATCGTCTTGAGTTACATGTGGTGCACCCCAGCCCGGGCTCTTGGGCTGAGTATGTGGTGCAGTTACAGTAGTTGCTGGTTGACTTGGTGCTGCTGACGCCCAAACATCGTTGCTTCCCCAGGCATCCATATTGGAGAAGCCACCATAGTTTACAGTAGCAGGGGCAGGAGTAGCCTTAGGTGCCGCTCCTGCTGATGGGGCAGTAGGTGCAGAAAGGTCGAAGGCTGATTTCATGGGTGGTGATGCGATAGGCGGAGAAGTAACCCTGGGTGCTGGCGCGGGGGCAGACGGCATCGAAAGATCAAGTAAATCGTTCATTCCAGAACTGGAAGCAGCAGGCTTGGATGGCGCAGGCGAGGAGAAAGCGCCAAAGTCTGCCAGCCCTCCAGATGGGCTTATTGTCCGATTCTGTGTCTGGGTTTGTGGAGGCGATTTTGGCTTGGAGTCAAAAAAGTTGCCACCGCCACCGAACATGTTTGAGGAAGATGTAGTGGGTGGTGATTTTGCGCTCGAGAAGCTATCCAGCCCAGAGAATGGGGATGGTTTCGGTGCTGGTGCAGCATTAAAGGAGAGGTTGCTAAAGGCATCGTTCATTCCACCAAACGATGACTGTTGCGGTGATGTCTGTGCCTGAGGCGAGGCAAGTCCCCCGAAAGACCCTTGACGCGCATGCTGTTGAGGTTGCGGTGCAGGTGCCGCTGCAGGCTTCGAGGCGTATAGTGATAGGATCGATTGCTTGAGGTCGGGTCTGGATGGAGCAGCCGCAGCAGCAGGGCCTGTGCTTGAGGGACGAGGTGGTTGCGCAGAAGAACTCCCACCCAGGAAGTCCAGGCCCAGTAGTGAGTCGCCTGCCTTATTTTGTTTCGGTGGAGCAGCTTCTGTCCTTGGCGGTGCTCTTGCGCCCACTGGCGGCCCTGTGCTCGGTCGTGGAGGGGCAGGCTCGTCGCCGAACAAATCGATCGCTGGTTGAGGCTTTGGCATCGGCGGAGGAGGCTGACTGGAGCTCCCAGCTAGACGCTGTGATGCTGAACGCTCTATTTGAACCTTCTCCTGTACTTTCTTTAATGGCTACCCACATATTAGCTTCTTGCTCACCACAGTGACTACAAACACTCTCACCATATCATCGTCATCCGCCTCCAGAGTCGAAGGATCGGGGATGGGCCCATCCATAACCCAGCGCTTCGATTCATACTTGGTGCGTATGAAGTTTTCGATCTTTGCTTCCGAAGGTACGTGTCCTGGAGCCAACTTTGCCTCCCAGTACTTGTTCGCCCTCCCGTTGCCCCACTTCAGCACGCTCTGTAATTGTTCGTCGGTCCAGGAGTCGAGATCAACAGATTTGACCTTGCTAATATGGGTTCCCATGCCACGGTGTATCCCAGAGCAACGGATGCATATGAAAATGCCTAAATTCCAGCTTGCCCATCGTGGATCTATATCAAAGTGAGTGAGTTGCACGCAGGATCCCGGAAACTTGTAACGTACGCTTATTCCTTTTGCAATCCGCGCAAGTCTTGTTGCCTTCGAGCTTCACTAGATTCTTAAGCGTCGTGCGATTCTGTTCCGCGCGATCAGCGGCAGGGTTGGGCCGCCGTGACATTGTGGGGTAGACTGTTGTGTGCTGGCAGGAGGTGAAGCGCTGGAGTGTGAAAAGCGACTTTGAATGTGAGAGAAACGAGGTGTTACGCACTCACGTGTCAGAGTCAAGAAAAGGTTGGTAGGAGGGGTGTCGAAACGTGCCTTATTCGTGCCTGAAGCGTTCAATGTTTCCTCACCACACGGATGACGCTTGCCTCTTGGCGTTGCAGGCATCTCGAAAATGACCGTGCCGATAGCCAGAGCGGCAATGTAAGAATATGCGCTGTACTGCAGCGGAGAACAGATCAATTCATACTGTGATTCTCAAATCATGCGTACATTGGAATATGGACGGTCATTTGAAAGGACCAGCTTGCTGTACGCAAGCAAGAAACTCTGTCTGAAGCTTTATTATAAACGCCTGGCCCCGGGTATCAAGATGGTGGTTCTACATGCATAAATGTACAAAGGTGAACGAAACTCGCTAAATGCAAATTGTCGATAGCCCTTAAGCGGGACGAAACCTCCAGTCATCCCAATCTTCCTCATCGGATTCACTGTCACCGTCGTCTTCGGCTTGCGGCGCAATGGACGCAACGCTCTCAGCCTCTGTTGGCTGCACAGCTTTGGATCGTAGCGCCTCTCGTTGTTCACGTAATCGCTTGACCCTTTCTTCCAAGCCTTCCATCTCCTCGAACTCATCCTCCAGTGCTCGTGCAGCATCTTCCTTCTCGCCCTCCATTTCTTCGTCCCTCTTCGCTCGTTGCGCGCTCTGTTCTTCTCGTGCTTGTGCAGCAATCTCTGCAGCGGTCATGGGTGCCGCTTCTATGACTGCGCCCGAGTATGTGGGAGGCTGGGGCTGGGTGGGCTTTTCTCGGCTCATTTCGTTCATAAATGCGTCAAGTTCTGCTTCAGCTGAGGCGTCGAGTGGGGGACGCGCAGGCTCTTGAGATTCTAGAGGAATGCTGTTGGGTATTGAATTGCCCTCCTGGCCTGTGACTGTAGCTTCTTCATGTTCGTCCTGTTGGGTTCCTGCGTCGAAGAAGCCCGCTGGAACCCCGGCTTCTTCCTCTGTTCGTGTTCGTTTTCGGTCCTTTTCACTGTCTTCTGCAGCCTTTCTCTTTTTCGACGTGGGTACTGCTGCAGGAGCCGCTGATTGCTTCTGCGGTCTTTGCGCCTGCTGTCTGGCTGCTCGCTGCTGACGCAGCAGAGTTCGTGCGTCTGCCATAACGATGCAGAGGGAGTGTGATCCAATCTGGATACGTTGCAGGTTATTATTTTCTTTCTTTTGGTGCGTTTGTCGTTGAGGAGAGAAAGTCTGGCGGTTGCAGGAGAAACAGCTTCAGATGGCGCAAAGGGTCCCCAGCTTGCAAGTGGCCAGGATTACGAGTGCCAAGGCGTCGGCAATTTGAACTGCGGGTCAAAGCTTCACCTCCTCACTGACACCACTCTCTCCGACACCACACGACACATTGCGACGTCCCCTCCATCGCCGCCACCTTTGACTCTCTTTTTTCAGCGCGCTTCTCGCGACGCGCACCCACGAAGCGCCTCTTCCGCTTCACGTGCTCAGCTATCAGTCGGCGCCAGCTCTGAATACCAAAGTTGTCGCGCGACAGGAAGCCGCGACTCGATTACCGTCAGTTGCACAACGCTTCGCGCCTTCATTTTCTGAGAGGGTTGGCAGGAGCACTTCGTCTGCTTGTTATCTAGTTAGAAGCTGGTCTCGGCGGTTCGTCCGTTTGTCTGCACAGCAACGTGAGACTGGTTTAGGGCTTTCCGTAGAGACGTTCTTGAATTCTGTTGTGCGCATAGCATAAGCTACATACGTGGTTGAATATTGAGCCCTTTCACTCGTGTCCTACATCATGTCCGGTAAGCAGACACCACCAACACGCGTCCACTTGTTGTAACTGCACGCGCTTCAAAACACCAAAACGCGTGCAACTGCCCCCAAGCCTGGCACTGATGCTGACCTTCCCGCCACAGAGGATATTCGCCGCTCTGGCCGCGCCAACAAAGGCCACCACACAAAGAACCAAGATGCCCTTGACGAACCCTCACCAGCTCTGAAAGCTAAGCCACAGCCGAAGGCAGAGAAGAAGAAGCAAGCGCAACCCAAAGGGCAAACCAAAGGACAAACCAAGGGTCAAGCCAAGGGACAGACCAAAGGATCAGCTAAAGGGCCTACTAAGGGGCAAAACGCGCGCGCCCAATCCACACAATCTGCCGAACAAGAAGAAGAAGAGGAAGAGGAGGAGGAGGAGGAACAGGGAGGGGAAGAGGATGGAGAAGAGGAGGAAGATGCCCTCATCCGTTGTGTCTGCGGCGATCAGCGCGACATTCGCGGACGCGAAATGATTTGCTGTGACACTTGCCTGGCCTGGCAGCACAACAGATGCTTAGGCCTACCTGAGGGTGATTACTGGGAGGGCAAAGATTACTATTGCGAGCAGTGCAAGCCGCAAGACCACCAAGACCTGCTCGCTGCCATGGCCCGGGGAGAACGGCCCTGGGCACGTAAGAAGGGCTTCAAGGCGGCAAAGGGCCGCTCTAGCGATGTCAAGCAGGAAGCCGCGCCCGAGCAGGAGAAGACGCCCCAGGAGCCGGAACCATCCACACAACCAGCGCCCCAGGCTCCAGCACAAGCACCGACTCCCACTCCTGCCCCAGCCCCTGTGCAGACTCAGGATGCTTCTAACGGGCACGCAGATTCAAAGGTACTGATCGAGCATCCCTGCCAAGTGTTCCACGCTGACATGCTATCTCAGGGAAACAAGAGTCAGCCGCAGTCTCCGTTGGGTGAGAAACGTCGGCATGAGCCTACCGTTGAAAAGGCCAACGCAAGCAAAAAGCGAAGAAAGTCCACCCATCCAGACAGCAAGGCCATCGCACCGAGCACCCCAGCCGGAGACATCGATGCTCTTCCTCAACTGCAGAAACTTCTCGCCGAAAGCCTTAGAGATACCCTCGCACCTTTAATTACCGTAGCGTCCGATGCGAGGGGCTACCGCATCCCCGATGGCCAGACAGCGAAATCATTGGCTGCCCGCCTTGCCCTGGAGATCAGCAACGCCGCACTCAGCCACTGCGGCGAGCCAACTGGTAGAGAGTCCCCATACTCTTCGAAGCTACGTGCTATCATTTTTAACGTCAAGAAAAATGCGGTGCTCGTTGATCAGCTTCTGTCTGGAAGCTTGAAGGCACCTGACTTCGTAGCCATGGAGGCTGAGGAGATGGCGAGCGAAGACAAACAACGTGAGTACGCCGCCATGAGAGAAGCGGCCGAGAAGCAGATGATCTTGACCGAAGAAGCTGGACCCCGCATGCGCAAGACACATAAGGGTGAAGAGCTAGTGGGTGAGGATAATTACGACAACCAGGAGTTCAAGCAGCCCAATCTCCGCGAAAGAGAAAGCGTGGATGAAACAGCAATGCAGTCACCCACTAACAATCGCCCACCAGGGAGCCCTGATGTATCACGCGGCCCACTCTCAGTAGATACGTCTGGAGCTCAAGCTGACATTGCGCGACGACCCTCAACCAACTTCGACATCAATTCAGTGTTTGACAAAGTCCGCTCACCACAGCACGATCAGCAAGCATTCCTACAGCGCCGTCAAAGTTCAATGCACATGCATGATAAACCCCCCGCTCCTGTGGATGATGCAGATGTAGATCGGCTGCTCAAGGATGAAGACAATGATGTGGAGATGTCAGGATATTCATCAGACCCCACAGTCTGCTGGCAAGGCTCCATCAGCATGCAGTCTATGGAGCCATTCGATGCTGTCGCCCGATTTGTCGCAGGTGGCGACTTCGGCCAAGTAATCCCATGGGACAAGCTGCTATCCTCATCGCTCTCTGTACAGGGACGCATAGAGAGCTCAAAGGGAGACGACTACATTCGAGGCATAGGACATACCGAAAGCCACGATGTTGCCATTCTTGCGGTTAGTCCAGTCACTACGGAGGGTCGCGCGGTCATGGATCACCTCTATAACTACTTCCACTCCCGGGGCCGGTGGGGCGTTGTACCTGTGGATGGCTTTGGTAACGACATCATGCGGGATCTGTACGTCATCCCAATTGAGGCGGGCGGTAGCAACCTTCCACCGTTCATCGACATGCTTGAGCACTGCACCATCGAGACGCCACGTAAAGAGCACATGATGCTGCTCGCTCTCATCGCTAAGCTTCCGGAGGTCAAGCCTCAACTACCTGCGACTCAACATCTTGAACGGTATCCCGCGCAGGAGACTGCTGTTAGTCAGGTCGCCCAGCCTACGCCAGCAGCAAACTTGCCAACAAATGGCCCGAGCCCATCACCAGTGACAAATCCTCATGGTCCACAATTCTCCCCTGTTGGTACTGCTTTTCCTCATGGGCAGTATGGGAATCCGTACGCGCCGCCACCACCGAATCACGGACAGCAGCAGCCATCTGTGCCACCCAATGCACCGCCGCATCATCAAATACCGAGGGCACTTGAGATTTTGGGACCCTTCATCGATGCCCCCGTCATTGTCCAAATACTGGGATCCAACCTGTCTCAGAACCAGGCTGTGTCAGAGCTGCAGATGATCAACTTACGGCACATTGTTGAAAGCATCCCGGAAGCACGAACAAATTTATCTGTACTAACAGACCACCTGCGGCAGAAATCCGAGGCGAATGGACAGTATCAGAACCAGCCGTCGGGAAAATAGAATAGACAAGCAAAATGGATCATCATGGTTCACGTTGGGTGTTCACGGCGCTTTGGAAGGATTTGGTGCTGGTTGGGTAATATGGGCGGAACGGCTACACTTTTTCTTCCTCTGATACCCACACGCGGGAGCAGCCTGCTAGGGGGCGCGTTGGGAAGGCTTCTTTACATTTTGGATTTCTCTTTCTCTTCAAAAATTTTCTTCTTTACACAGGACCAATTGTCGCGTATCAATGAAAGACCTCGTTACTACCTTCTTCAAAACGCATTGCCCCAACATAGCACCGTGGTGTAATCTAGTTTGGCAAGTACTACAACTCGGGACAATGTCGGATCATGCATAGATGTCCCAGGACCGCTGCAATCCACACTGCCAACCCCCACCTTCCCATCACAGTAACACCACTCGTAACGTCAGCACCAACGTTTCGTGATTTCTCCCAGGTTCCCCGCAGTCAACCACACTTGCCCGACGCCCAATATTTACAGGGACCCATATGCAGCCTGGCGTCCCTCGCTCCCCCGCCGTATCCACTGCAATCAATACTTTCTTGCAACTTTCCCGATACGGAGAGTGTGTTGTCTGCACGCCAAGATTAGGACGTTTAAGGGACCTTGAGTATCCTATAAGGAGGACTATCTGTTTCCCCTTGTGGACGGTGATCATCGCCTCTGGCGTGACCTTGAGTATCCGTGGCGACTACTAGGAGTTTCCACAGCGATCGATGGGGAGCGTTGGGACTTGCCTGATAGGGACAGTTGCACGAGGTGCTGGAAAGTGCGGGGCGCGCTTCATGCCGTGTCACCAAACAGGTGCGCAGTTATGGACGGTGCTGAGAAAAGTTGCTTAATAGGGAAAGTTGACGTCGTGCTTATGTTTGTAAGAATGGAATGGTTTGGGTATCATTTGGACTATTTCTCATCATGGCGACATTGTTGGTTGAGCAGTGGCTGCAGGGGGTATACATTGGCCAGGTTATCTTCGAAATCGAGCGCATTAGTCTAATTTAAAAGGAAGACTGCACGAAACATATTTGAAAAATGCTGTTAGAATGAGATCATGTGAAGTATGGCGTCCACATTGCACTGGCAATAAGCCCAGTGCAGCGAGGCGTCAAGAGGGTAGAAATAGCCACCTGGATTACGATGAGTAGAACAAGGATGAACATGGTTCATACGCTTTCCTTGACTTCCAGGTTCGTCGTGTCGAGGTTTAGTCAGCCGCGCAAACACGAACAAGCCGCGTCGCAAGCCTCCTGACTCCTCTCACCTTTGATACTACACCCTTCCGCGACCATTTCATTTCTCCATACGTTCACAATTTCCTAGGAAGGGCGGCCTGATTGCGCGCTTGCCAGAGAAATAATATACGTGTCCCAACACGCAGATTTGAAGAAGTTGGTGGCCGCGGCTCGATGACCGGTGAGCTCGAGGCTAGCCCAGGTACCGGTTCTACCATGCAACTACTTCCTTCAAACGGTGCTTCGAACAACATTTGAATAAGTCTTTCGTATTGGTTAATGAGGATGGACGAGACTTGCGTCCCGTTCAAACTCGTTGTGTCAGCATTGGGATAACTTCTCCTAGCTTTTGAAACTCCACCCTGAATAAGTTCTTCACATAAGGCCTGACTGGCATTACCGCTAAAACCAAAACACAGAGCATCATATTCCTGAGCATGTGGCATTCGAACAAGACTCACCAGGCAGCAGCCGGGTTGTCGGCCTTCCTTTCCTGTCGCAATTTCTATGCATCAGCAGCTACGTCTCGTGTTGTATATGAATATGCGCTGTTCCGGCCGTATCGATCCTACGGGACGCCTGAACAGTGAATCTCAATACCGCTCAAAGAATGCGGTCACGGAAATGCACTACTCTCTATCATGAGTCGGATCTCCGAGGCTCAGATCTTTGCTAGCCAACCTTTGGTTTGTAGCAAGTCAGTTCACAACATATCATTTCCACATCTAGTCTCCGACCGCGATTTTCTTTCATCAGTCCCAGTTTCTAGGTCGCTTATTTCGAAGCTTTTCTATTTCCATCCCTTGGTCTGGACCACGCTACCCCTGGTAAGTCAAGCCACGATAGCTTAGCGTCATCCTTCGGGCCCGTCCGCCTTGAATCGCACCACTCAACACCACGGATTGTCTATCTCGGCTCAAAGCCACGCGCGCTTTCCCTAGCTGGATGATGCTGATGGACGGCATTTGGACTCAAGCATTGAGGTGGCGTGCGTGCAAGGCTGCAATATCGTCTATGGCTAAGCGCGCACTACCCAAATCCGATAATTGTTAGTAGACGCCTGGTGTTGTCAAAGACGCGTACCTGCAGAAGTGGCTTCAAGCTTTTCCTTCTATGGTCGATGGCTATATCAACTTCCTCCTTCCGGTGAAGAGGACCCGCTTAGTTGAATCAAGGCCGCCCATGGCTTGCGTCCTTCGGCTGTGAGTTTGTTATCGGCCTGGCACAGCGTCGTTCATGTGAGCAGTGGCACACTTTCAGGCTCGGTGTAGTGTCAGGGGCCTGGTAATAAAGATACACCAGCTGCTCGCTCGCGCTCGTTTCTGTTTTTTCCAACGACTTCTTCAGTTTGTTCAACGGATTCGTAGATCCCATTCTACTGACACTCGCTTTTTCTTTACTCGTTTAATCTAGTCACTCTTTACATAACTGATACCAATATGCCTTCCTCTTCACTCATTTTGGGGGTTGGAGCTGTCCTTTCCACCCTCTCATCCACTGCCTTCGCTACCGTTTATCAGGTACAGGACAGCTACACTGGAGCCAACTGGCTTGACGCTTTCAAGTTCGAGACTTATGACTTGAACAATGGCTTCGTCGACTATGTCAGCGAGTCAACCGCCAGGTCGATGGGACTTTACAAGACCGTGGGCAACGATGTTATGTTCGGCGTTGATTCCTCGGAAGACCTTAGCAGTGCCGATGGCGGTGACAAGGGCCGCAAGAGTGTTCGTCTTGAAGGAAGGAAGGATTATAACAAAGGTCTCTTCGTGATCGACGTCAAGGCCATGCCCAGTGTCTGCGGTATGTGGCCAGCTTTCTGGTCGCTTGGTCGTGAGCCATGGCCCGTAAGTAATTCATATACAACGAACACCTGACACAAACAGTGACTCAGTGTTTCAATGTAGGTTAAGGGTGAGATCGATATCATCGAGGGCGTCAACAAGAATACAGTTAACAAGTATGTCCTACATACCGATACCCAATGCAAGGTCGATGGCACCGGCCAGTCAGGAACGTCGCTCCTCAAGGACTGTGCCCTGGATACCAATGGTGCGTCAGGCTGTGACGTGAATGATGCCCGTACCAACTCGTTCGGTGCTGGCTTCAACGCCAATCAGGGTGGATACTACGCAATGGAGTGGGATAGCGATGCTATCAGAACCTGGTTCTTCCCTCGTGGCAGCCGCATTCCCACCAGTCTTACCCGTGGCGAGCCTGATACTAGCGAATTTGGACTACCCGCTGCCAACTTCAAGGGCGACTGCGACATCGAGAAGCGCTTCAAGGACCAGCGATTCATCTTCACCAACAACTTCTGTGGAGATTGGGCTGGTAATGTTTACGATCAATCCGGATGCCCTCAATACAAGGACGCGAACGGCAATCCTCTCAGCAGTATGGCTTCATGCAAGAAGTACGTCGCTGAAAATCGCAACGACTTCAAGGACGCCTTCTGGCGCATTAGCTCCTTCAAGACGTATCAAAAGAAGGCCGTGTCTAGCTCATCTTCCGTGGCTCGCACATCTACTCGCCGGTCTAGCAGCACTGTCCGCTCCGCTAGCAGCACACCAGTCCGCAGCTCTTCCGTCCGCTCTTCCAGCGTCCACGCTTCTAGCACCCCGGTCCGTAGCTCCTCTGTTCGTTCCTCCAGCGCACACGCTTCTAGCACACCAGTACGCTCCTCCAGCGTCCACGCCTCAAGCTCTACCATCCATAGCTCTTCAGTCCATGTCTCGAGCTCTGCCCGAGTTTCTAGCAGCGTAGCTCATGCCTCGAGTACCCCGGTGCGCAGTTCCAGCTCTGTTCATGCCTCGGCCAGCTCTTCAGTCCATGTGTCAGCTAGCTCCTCCGTTGCACATGCGTCATCCTCCGTCCACATTTCCGTCAGCTCTGACATCGCTTCAACTTCATCCTATGTACACGGCTCAGTCAGCTCCTCCGCTGTATATCCTGCTTCGTCGCCTCATGATAGCTCCATTGCCTACCCATCTGGCGCGTCCTCGGACATTGTCTACCCATCTGGCGCATCCTCTGATGTTGTATACCCAACTGGCGCATCCTCTGATGTTGTATACCCATCTGGAGCGTCGTCGGATGTTCTTTACCCTGCGAGCTCGTCTGTTCCCTACTACCCTGACAGCACTCCTGTCTATCCTGACACTGGCTACCCTGCTTCTTCTCCCACGCCTGCTTACCCTGTGTACGACGACTCGTATCCTGGTTATGGCAGCTCGGCCCCAGGCACTCCCAGCACTACCCCCAGCGTCGATTCTGGCTACGGAAACCCCGCTTACCCAGTCTACCCCGAGAGCTCTGCTCCTAGCTACCCGGTGTATCCTGAATCCGAGAGTTCTGCTCCTGTGTATGGCGATTATCCAGTATATCCAAGCAAGTCCGTCCATGATGACTACGATTACCTCCCAGAATTCACCCCCGTCTCTCCGATCTATCCTGATGTCACAAGCAAGCCGTCATATGGTAATGACAATGGCTACGACTCCTACCCTGAGGCTTCGAAGACGACCATCACTACAACATACACCACTACATACGTAGATGTCTGCGAAACTGGATACACTACCATCACAACCACGTACGCCGTGACCTACTGCCCGACCACCACCCCGGCCGCGTACCCGACACCAGGCTCTGACTACCCAGTCTATCCTCCCCCCGGTTTCGAGATCACCACAAAGGTCTGCGACAAGGGCTGCGGCAAGGGTCCCCAAACTGTTACGGTGACAGTACCATGCAGCAAATGCAATGGTTATCCGACTGAGGAGACCGGCAAGCTCACGACTCCAGTTCCAGCTTACCCGACTAAGCCTTCCTATGGCAATGACGACAAGGACCAAGTTGTCACGACGAAGGTCTACCATACCAAGGTCATCACGCTCAGCAAGATCGCTGTTCCGGAAAGCGAATACTACGCCCAGCATCCTTCGTCTGTTGTATATGGAGCTGACAAGCCGAGCAAGCCTGTCGAGACACCTGCAGGTGGAAATCCAGGAAAGCCTGTGCAGCCAACCGGTGGCTATCCGGCAACGAATGGCACTCTTAGCCACGGCACCGGTTACGTCAAACCATCCGCCACTAAGACTGCCTATGGTGCGCCCCAATTCACTGGTGCAGCGTCAAGCTTCAAAGCTGGTGGCATTGTTGCCGTTGCTGCTTTCGCCGCGCTGTTGATTTAAGCAGTACTAGGACCTTGACGCGCGATGTCTTCCTTTGACGTTTCCTAGAGTCTATTCATAGTTTATAATCTGATCCATTAAGCCATAAATTATTCTCATTTCGATGGGATCACCGATCTGCTTATCTACTCAACAAGTTAAAGTAAAAGGCCAAATACTGGTTTTGTGTTCTGTCGCATTCGCTAATTTCTGTGCAATTGTGACCTGATGCCTAATAGATATACTTGTCATATCACTACTGCCGTGAGGCTAACATTAGTACTTCCACGTGATCTGCGTCATGTTCAAATCCTACAGCGCGGTTTTATATGTTGGTATCGAGAACAAACCGGCAAAACACTAGACGTAGGGGTCCAGAGATGCTTCTCATGGATATTAACCTCACGTACATGAAGTGGATGGATCTGAGAAAACCAGCTTAGTAGTACTAAGCTTCACCTTGGACTGCGTGGGAAGTCCCACCATCAGCGATTGAACGAACAAATGTTTTCCGCGTTCATTTCAGCTATTATCTCAGCCCAATTACAACTATCTGCCCTGAGACAAACTCCAGGGTCACCTGATCATTAATACTGCTTCTGTCTTTCGGTTCCAAAGCTAGCAATCATGCTCTTCCAGATATTCATCCATGAAATCTCTCATATGAATGTCACAATTGACGTCTTCTGCGGCCTAGCCAGCAATATATTCATGGTCTGATTGGCAGCTTAGCTTCCTGTTTTCATGATGACCTATATCCCGACTACGTACCCTGTTGAGCAGGCGGACCGCGAATCCAATAAAGCCAAAGGTGAAGACAGGCAATTGAAATGGCTGTTGCACCAATGGCAATCACAATCCAAGCACTGCTACTCATTCGGTGGCCCAGTTGAGCGTTCATGCAAGCGGTAAAAGAATGCGTAGAATTCATTGCAGATGGAGCAACAGCGTTGGATTATTCGACCAGGTGATCCCAGGATCGAGGAGAGGGTGTTGGAAGATGGGCGAAACCTAAAGATATGACCGCGGTTCGAATGTCATCCTGATGTACTTTATAGATGGTGAAGATATGGCAAAGACTCTTTTGCGCAAAAAAGTGAAGCGAGAGCGGTCTGGTAAATTCATGATAATCTGGACAATTACAGAGACCATCGGTGACGTTTGAAACGCAGAGTTAAACGCGCAGTGACTATTGCGAATGCTAGCGCCACTTCAACGGTATGCGAGAATGCGATACATGCGAGAAAGAGTATGTCCTCCCCAGACCGGAACCAAAAGTCCGGAACTGCCTGTTAAAGTTCAATAAGATTGCCGTACAAAGATGTAAAACCACCAGGAAGCAAAAAAAAACTCACTAGGTTGACTATCGATTGAATCAAATCGAACTCTTACATTTCGTAGTCCAGCCTTCGGTACACCTACTCCCACGCTGGCCATTACGAACCACGCGGCTTGGCTGTAGGCCCGAATGACCCAGCACCGCGTTGAGGCAGGCGGAGGACATGTCCTGGGATGCTGCCACAACGCATCTCAATATGACAATAATCGGCCCCACAAATAAGCCTGTTCTAAACGTTCAGGGGTAGCGATTGCGCTATCCTTGTAGCAGCCCATGTTCACATTAATTATTTACTGGTCCTAATGCTGGTGTTCTAGCTCAGCACGCGGGCGCCAAAAAAGGCCGCACCGCGCGTCCGCGCCCCACCAAAATTGAAACTGAGTGCTCCGTCACCCAACTTTGAAGCCACACCACCAACGCTACATAAATTATTTTTACTTGTCCTCTTCATGGCAGACTGGGATAGCCGTGATCCTCATGATACGCCTACAAAAAGCCGGGTTCAGGGGGCGATTGAGTACATGGAGGCCCGTGGTATCCCTCACTCAAAAGCAGATGTGTTCAGATTCAACAAAGTCTCCAAACGACAAGGCTGGGCTATGATCTCACCAGGCAGTGTTGACAGAAGACACCATAGAAGTGAGGCAGGTGAGCGCCGTGGTAGGCCCTCACTTATCTCGAACGAGCAGCTTAAGGAAATGGATAGGATTATAAAAGAGGTTGGGTTTGAAGCAAGGAAGCTGACATGGCTTGAGCTAGGCTTTGAGGCTGGTGTTGAAGGGGTCTCAGCACGTACTATCTCTCGTGCGATGGGCAATACTATGAGTTCCTCTAAGTGCATTGCATGCCAGAAGAGGTGGGTGAATGATAGCACAGCCTGTGCTAGAAAATCCTAGGCCACTACCATGCTACAACGCTATCCTGATGCTGAAGACTGGCATCGTGTTAGGTTCTCTGATGAGGTGCACTGGGCTCTTGGTCCTCAAGGCAGCATATACATCATCCGCACGCCAGGAGAGCGCTACTGCAGTGAGTGTATTCAGCAGCGAGATGAGAGAGATGATCATGAGCGCAACCTCAAGAGAGTACATGCTTAGGCTGCTATTGGCTATGACTTTAAGTCAGCTCTTACCTTCTACGACATCCCAAGCAATACTAATGGCAAGATGACGCAACGCGCCTATATTGATCAGGTACTTGAGCCTGTGGTTAAGCCCTAGCTTGAACGAGGAGACAACTTTGTACTTAAGGAGGATGGCGACTCAGGCCATGGCCCAAGCAAAAACAACATAGTAAGGCAGTGGAAAGATTGCTATGGGCTCAAGAGCTACTTCAACTGTCACTCTAGTCCTGACCTAGCTCCTATAGAAAACTGCTGGCAACCACCTAAGCAGTACGTTAAGAAATTTCCACACTGGGATGAGGGAGATACACGTGAGCTTGCTCTTAAGGGCTGGGAGAAGATAGGACAAGGCTTCATTAATAAGCGTGTCAATTCTATGCTAAATAGGCTGAGAGATTGCATTGCAATGGATGGTCAAATGACTGGTTGGTAACCTCGCGCAAGAGCGCTCTGTTTTGACAGCTGCAATACCAAGAAACGATAGATATAGCTAAATCTACTACCTCACCTTGTGAGCAACCCAGCTTGTTGCAATCTACTTGAAAAATGCTCAATTGACCTCCTCTCCATAGTAATTTGTGTGTGTTGGGGGACGCCAAGGCATTTTGCGGTGCGGCCTTTTTTGGCGCCCGCGTGCTCAGTAGATAACGCTGAGGTACGTGTTGCGTATTTTTTGAGACGTGACTAACTTCAGTTTTCTAATGCTCTATAGCACAAAGCTTTTCTAATAGATGCCACACGTCTTACGCAGCCTACAATCCTTACACACTTTAAACAACCTGGTCTTATCTCTGTTACACTTTGAATTAATAGGAATCAAGTTAGCGCGCTCTAAATGCCGCATCTAACCCTGGAGCAGATGGAAATGGCCTATTTGTGGGAAAGGGATGTGGTTCTCATATTGCGTGGCGTGTCAACAGTTCCCCACGTACAGGCATGCTGGATAGAGCAAGGCGTACCAGGGCATATAATGGGAGTATCGGAAGTACCGCCGGAGATCTACGCCAAGGGAGGCGAGCAGCTCAGCAGAGGTCGAAAGACATGTTGCGTCGGGAGATTCGGGAAGCTTAAGGGCAGGGATGGACACAGGGGGTATTGGAGATCTCTAAAGCCACGTCCCTGTCAGAGGGAAGGCCGAAGTTTGCCCCGGCGGATTCAACGAACACCCAGAAAGCTCGGCCCATGTTCCAGGTCGCGCGTTTCTAAGCGATCTGCATCCAGTTGCTGGCTAGCTGGTCCCGAAAGTCATTCGTCAAGGTGTGAGCATGGATCAAGCGCAGTAAATGTGAACTATTCTCTCCGGAGTGGAGCCGCCGTAGGAAACGCTCGGGGTGTCCAGCATGCATCACGCACAGCCATCGATAACCCTGCAACCACCGCCGCTGACCGATCTTGAATTTCATGAGTTCCAACATATTTTGCGTCATCAGGGGCAGACAAACTCCCACAAGAAGGGCCGACCCGCTGGTCGCTTTGATTCTTTCTAGCTATCATCCTAACAACTGTCTGTCCTGCCATCATCACCTCTTCACGCATCAGAAACCATGACATGAATTCCAGAATTCTCACGAGCCTGGTGTTGGCCGTGCTCTGAGCTCTCAGTACATAATGATGTCTTTTCCCTCAACTTCTCAGAGCTGACAAGACCACTCCGGCGCCTACCTCACTCCTCTTTTCTAGCAATAATCCAGCAAAGTTATTCCTCAGCGCTACTGTCGTTGATTTCCCACCATTAATTGCACTTCATCATATTCCTTCCCACATTCTACTGCTTGACCGGGGCAACTGTCACTGGTCTAGCCAAAAGAATATTTCATGGGATGTCCGCCGCTGCCGAGTCGGGACTTGGTTCCTATTCGCAATGGAAATATGACCGCCGATACGGATGCCAATAGAGACGACAATCTCACTTTCTATACCGATGACGACACCCTGCGCAACCCAATGCCACGACATTTTCCTGATTCACAGTCATACGACATTGCTTTGAATATTCATTCTAAACATGCGGCTCATGCCGCTGGTATGTTCAAACCGTACTATGTGCCTCTGCAACGCCGCTTATTTCCGGCCAGGCGCAAGCCAAAACACCCATAATCTCTCCCGTGAGCACGCCCTCATTAATGTCCTCATCTATGAGCTCCACCGTGAGCGGGCCTTGGCCCGCACTCGTGAAGTCGCAACTTCAGGCTCCAGCGCGGCCTCTTCAAACAATTCCCTGATTCTCGCCACTTTACACGATTTGGGTAACGTAATTGACACGAAGAGATCACACCATCAGTCCGAAAGGCGTAGGATAGATAGTGGGAATCCATTCGTCGCGGATCTACCGAACCCGCTTTCATCTAGCACGAGGGTCACTGCACGATCATCGCTAGTCTCTACAGACGCGACACCCTTGCCGATATATTCCGCTTCATCAACCCCCTTACCCACGGATTCGACTGAGGCATATGAATGCCCCGTCTGTAACATGGGCGAGGGACGTGCTCAGCGCCCATACACACGAAGGACAGAAGTTGTAGCTAGCGGAAGTGCTTTGGGAGAAAGTCCAGACACGATCAGAGAGGCAGGCCTCCGCCCAATGAAAAGACTCAGCACGTTCAAGGTTGCTACTTGGTTCAACAAACATTTCAAGGAGTGCCATTTAGAACTCTTTCGGAGGTTCAATTCCGCGGAATTTTTTTGTCTGCTTTGTCCATGCGACACTGTCATGTTGCAGCTTTGCCGAGCAAATTTCGCAGACGTTGAAAAGCTACTGGAGCATCTTCGACAGGCCCACTCTCGGCAGGGAGAGGAACGTAAACGACACGACCATATCTGCTTTCCATAGTACTTAGGCTTTTGCTTTGCTAAGAAAGACCCGCTCGGCCTCGATCTGCGACTGAGTCTCCGCCGTAATGACGTATCACGAATTCAAAGTTGCAATGTTCAACGCGAATTATTCGCCAGGGCCGCTCGAGAGGCTGGGACTACTTTATGTGGCCACCATGAAAGGGCAAAGCCTGGGAACAAATCCAATCATAGGTAGCACTGCCACTTGTATAACAGGTTATGGGTAAAGTGGGAAATGACGGGTTGTATGATGGAAACGAACTTGGGCCCTGCTGTGAACACGGATTGTACGATACGATCTTTGATTAAACTATCTAATAATATTTCCTATATCCACAGATATATCACACCGCTTTAGACGACAATGACCATGTCATCAGCATATAGTAAGCATCCAAGTAGTACATTGAATACAATGTCGTCCCATACATTGATAATAGCTGCGGCTCGCGTCACCTGCATTCATTGGACAACGTTGTTATCGTTAGGCACGGTCGTGCTTGAGAGAAGGCTACGTTCTCAAACTCAAGTCCAACCCTATTGACACTTTTTATAAGTATTTCTTCGAATAATGAATTGCTATCAAGCTTGCAAAGTACAGGTAGCACACCCGTTGCACTACACGGAAAGTTCATCATGGGTTTCGTATGGCCCGTTTTTGAGGATGCAAGTGCGCTTGAGCCTTGACTCAAACAACTGGAAAGTGTGTGCCACTTGACATGTCTAGTCTTAGATTGTACAATGCTATCTATGATATATAAAAATTGTTGCAAACAACGCGCCATGATCTACAATATAGCGCTTGTCACGCTTCAAGGACCGCAACAGGTTTCCCCTGCTCCCGCTCGACAGTGAGCCGTCTGTTAGATCACCTACATAGCTGTTGCCCAGATCCCTCTTTTCCTCCAGACAAATTAAGTCGAATTGATAATAAAGCACTGGACAAGAAGTCATTTAGTACGTTCTGCGGAAAACCTTGAATGTTTGGCAGCCAAGAAACAAGTAACAGAAGAGAGCGGCACTTCATGATTCAAGAGCTGTATGAGCCAAAATCAGTTGAAAGAAATCCGATATTACCAAAACAAAATATGCACGCAATGAGGTAGCCAGAAAAAACACCCCGCTATCAATTTCGATAAAGTGATACTCGACTTATACTAGGTATAAGGATTAAGAGCTGGTTCCCAGTAATGGCTTTCAAGCATCTCTTCCCGTCCGCACACCTCGTAGCCATGCGAGAGTATTCTGTTGAAGCTACCATGTTGTCGAAAGCAGTTAAGACAGAGTGAATTTTCTCTCCAATCCTCACCATGATTGTACTTGAAAATGGATATGTCTGTGTCGACTAGGTGCAGGGATCGTGCAAAGCTCGGGGTCTCGACTGGGACGGGACTGCCATTCCGGTCTGGCATAGAGGTTCTGCGAAATGATGTATGCGTTGGCGTTGAAGGCTGATGTAAGTCTTGAGAGCTTGAAGTGCCGGCAGGTCTGGGTGAACTAAGTTCTGGAGAGATGTCGCATTTGCTCTGGCTGATTGGGTCCAGAGAGATATCAGCGTGATCGATATAGGTTGAGCTTCGAAGTAAGTGTCTATCAGCGCCATCTATTCCTTTAGAGAATAAGTCAGAGATTGTTTGCGACCGTGTCAGTGTTCTGGTTTGTGCTCCTAGCCTAGTGGCAGTGCGCATTTTCTTCGACGAGATTTCAGGCGACGCAAGTGGACTGCGAGCTCGTTTGCCAGCTACGATCCATATTAGAACGCGTGCAAAGGAAGGGGAAGTTGTACATACGGCTGTTGCTTCTGGACTGATTACGAGATGGGTGATGACCATCAGACACTGCTGTCCCTGTGGTTGACGCTTCAGTGACCGCTGACGTGGGAGGCTCTGTAGGCGACGGAGAGGATGATATGTCAGATTCGACATCGCAAAATAGCAGTGGTGATTCTGCTCTAGGAATTGTTTCGTTAGACCACTGGAGTGTCGCGTTGGACGTCGAACTTGGTAGCCGTAAGCCGCCAACATGTGGTCTCTGAGATGACACCCATAAACTGCCCCTCTTGACTTCGGGACTGTCGTCCTGAAAAGATTCTACTTTCAAGGAATTTGAGATGTTCGACTCACGTTGGCCGGAGCTACTTATACTTTCAGTAGTTGGCGAAGGACGAGTGCGGAAAGTTGGAGTAGGGAAGCGTGGCGACTGTCTGCAACTCTCCGGGTGGCCACCAGGCCCATGGGCACATGCTCTGTGAAGTCGCGCTTCATCGGCCGCTCGCAGCTTGTCGCGTGCATCCTGAGCAATGGTAGCACCACCTACCCAAACCGAGGAAGTTCGTTTGCTTGAGCTGTGATGGCTGGGCCGAGATAGTGGAGTATTTCGCTGTGTGTCTTTATTGCAGAGGACCGTGGGAATGCCTTGACCACTGATCTCGTCTAGGAGCTTCTTGAGGAGTGTGCCAGAAGGTCCAGTATTTGCAAGCGAGACGCTGCTCGACCGAGGGGAGGGAGTAGTCATGTTCGTGTAGGATATTCATGTAACATGGGCCTAAGAGTGATGCAGAGAAATCGATGCACAAGGGCAATGCGAGCCACCTCATAGGTAGCGTAGAGGGTGAGGCAAGAGATTCATGGTAAAATAGGGTGTGGCCTGCATGGAAAAGTTCGCTGTGAGAGAGGGAAGGCCCAGATGGTAATAGAAAGAAAGCGCGCGAGTTGAACATGTCTTTCCACCGCAAACTTCAAGGGCAGGACCAAGTGGGGAAGACAATCGAAATGGGCGAAAGAGATCATGCATGTCGTGACACAAGCCGTGAGTTGTCATGATGAGGTGAAATTTAGCTACGACATGCCACATAGCTCTCACCTGATATGGTATTCTACAAGCCTCGTTCTATCATGCAGAGGCTGCACCGTTGCGCCAGTAGTTGTCGTTTAGTCATCACATTGTTCATGTCTCGGACATCTCAGTGTCCTCGGCCTTGGCTAGGCCATGCTCCTTCAACAGTGCATCAATCTCATCCGCACCCCAAAGATGGTGGTAGATCTTCCCTGTTTTGGTCTTCCCGACGGTCGCAAACTCAACTACGAAGGATTAGCAACCGAAGTCATATGTCAATATTGGAAGACGAACTCTTCTCGCTGCTCAGCTTGGTTGAGTCCATGGTCTTGCTAAGCACCTTGACGGCAAGCCCACATGCCTCCTTCAAGTCGCATTCCTCTTTGTAGTCCTGCTTCAACAAGCTCTGGGCCGAGGCGTTGTTTGCACCCACACTTGTTGCCTTCCAGCCGCCGTAGTTGCCGCTGGGATTGCTCTGGTAGAGCTGGAACTGTCGCTGTGGGTCCCAGCCAGCGTAGATGAAGGACACACCAAAGGGCCGGAGACCACCGTGTTGCGTGTAACCTTGTTTCAGATCGCATAGGCGGCGGACGAGCTGCTCGCAGGGAATGTCTTCGTTATAGGTGAGGAGGTATCGCTGGGCGGCTTGACGGGCATAGTTGATGAGGATGTTGGCGTCGGCTGTCATACCTGCTACGGCGCAGATCATGTTGCTGGTGGCATAAGTCAGCATCGAACACGAGGGGACTAGAGGCTGTACGCACTCGTTGAGGATATAGAGCTTCTCCGCCGATGTGTCCTGCTCCAATAGCTTGCTGGTGACCTTCCTCTCTGCGGCGAGAACGATGCCATCCTTGGCTAATATGCCTAATGCGGTTCCTGCGTGCGAGATAGCTTCGAGCGCATATTCGACCTGGTACAAGCGTCCTTCTGGGGAGAAGATGGTCGTCTACAGACATATTTAGCTGCTGTGCTACTATGGGCTGCGGGGTGGTTTCCTACCCGTGAATCGTATCTCCGCGACATGATTGCGATCTACTCAGAAGAGGCCAGAGGATATTGTAAGCTATGGAGGAAAGGAGGAGTGAGAGGGCAAGGCGGGGAAATTGGCGTGTGAGCTGGTGTTGATGAGAGCTCCAGGCACAAGCTACCACGCGTCGGCGATTCAGATGCTTGGCACCGATCACTTTTCGAGATTCGGCGCATCGCAGTACCAACTCTTGCATCACCGCCTCCTACTCCTCAGGCCTGGGTAGCTTCAGGCATATTTTGGGCTGTGCTACTCAGTATGTCTGATCTACCAGCCCGACCGCCTGCGCCCGCCCCGCCTCTGCCTCACGGCTGGACAGAGCACAAGGCGCCATCAGGTACCTCCAGCGAGCTCTCGCTGCGTCATCTGCCTTTGCTAATGTAATGAAGGGCATACATACTTCTATAATAAAGGGTCGAAGAAATCCACCTACACAAGACCCACGGCCGAAACATCACCATCCTACAATCCTCCACCCCCTCCCGAATCATCCTCACTCAATGCGGGCCCATATTCGAGCAGCTACAACCCCCCTCCAGCTCAAGATGCTTTCAATCCTCAGCGGCAGATGCAAGATCTCATCTTCGCAAGTGCGCCAAAACAATTTGTAAAACCTGATAGGACACAGCATCCATCAAGAGGCGGCCACCGCGGAGGCTTCCGCGGGGGACACAACAGCTTCAATGACCGAAGGAGACAGCAAGACGATAGGCCAAAGCATCGCCACGATATACCAAACTGCGCACCGTGGGTATTGGTAAAGACCAAGTTTGGGAGACGATTTGTGTGGAATAAGGACACAAATGAGAGCTTCTGGAAGTTCCCACCGCTCGTAATGAAGGCAGTAGTAGAATTCGATCGCAAAGAGCGCGAGAGGAAGGAGCGTAAGGACCGTGGCGAGCCGAGCGATGTGGAGGAAGATGATGATGCAATGGCAGAGATTGAAGCCGAGCTTGCAGAAGCTGAAGAGGAGGTAGAGATCGTGGAGGTAGATGGTGAGGAAGGAATGGAAAATGATGAAGAGTATGAGGAAGTCGAGGTCACAGACGACGAGGGCGAAGAAGCAGGAAGCGCACCAAAGCGTCAACGTACAGAAGAGCCGGCTGGAGGCCCACCACCTGAGGATGCGGACGATGATCTGGCGTGGCAGTTGGCGCAAATGGAGGAGATGGAACAGATGGAGCAGGAACAAGGATACCATGAAGAGTTCTATGAGGATGAAGAACCGGCGCTAACAGAGGAAGACTGTAAGGCGCTGTTCAAGGAGTTACTGGACGACACGCGGATAAGTCCATTCACGCCTTGGGACAAGATCTTGGAAGATGGTGTGCTTTACGAAGATGAACGATACAAAGCACTGCCAAACATGATAGCCCGCAAAGAATGCTTCAATGAATGGTCTCGTGAAAAGGCACAATTTCTCAAGGAAGAAAAGGCCAGGCTACAGAAGCGTGATCCCAGGATACCATACCTTGCGTTTTTGGACACACACGCGACACCAAAATTATACTGGCCCGAATTTCGGCGAAAATTCAAGAAAGAGCCTGAATTGAAAGATGCTAAACTTTCAGACAAGGACAAGGAGAAGCTGTACCGAGATCACATCAAAAGACTTGGTATGCGAACATCAGAACTCAAATCCGATCTCTCTGGTCTGCTCCGTGCGCAACCTCTCGCTCTTCTCAACCGCTCCTCGACCATCGACACCCTACCAACCGCAATTCTAACAGACCTCCGCTACATCTCCCTCCCTCCATCAAGCCGAAATTCCCTAATCGAGACGTACATATCAACCCTGCCACCTGCCCCTGAAGGCGCAACCTACTCTGCGGAGGAAGAAGCAGAGCGAGCGAAGAAGTGGGCCGAGAGAGAGCGACGGGAGAAAGCACTTGCAGAGAGGGAGCGGCGAGTGCGCGATGAGAAACGAAAGCAAGAGAGGGATCTCGCGTACGGGAAGGGGAGGCTGAGGGAGGAAGAAGAGGAGATCCAGCGGGCTATGAAAATTGGGAAGGAGGGTTTAAAGGCACACTTGGAATGAATAACCACCTGCTATTGCCTCCATGGCTCTCCAATTGAATGCATGTGCATTTTGGAGATTGATAAGCTTTGCTTGCTCTGCCACAGCAACAGTTGTATCGCCGCCTCGATACCTCAGTTTTGACCTCTACCACTACAATTTTAGACAAGCAGAAAATCTGGCTGGTAACTTGTTGCGCAACCCGACAATGTTCACGGAACTTCCAACACGACGCACTAGTGCATCGTGTTGGTGAAGGTGCACCTCTTGCACCATTTTGCGTAGCACCTAAAGCTGCCATGGTACAATTTGTATAAGACAAATGAAGTTCAGTGTTTCAGGTGCGCAGAGATGTGATCATTGAAATTGGGTCATCACCATAAGAGCGTCCTACCACGTCTTGATGTTGAGCTGTCGGGAGGTCTAGATGACTTTCAGATCAGCCTGAACATGAAAAACTCGAAGAAATTTTACGCATTCCGACTAGCTGCTAGGCCAGGAAAGATGTGACAGCTCTCTTGTACTGTCTTAAGTTAGTCTCCAGAGAACCTTCCCGAATGAAGAGTTCAATTTGGTACAGAGCTGTTGTCAAGCTCTCACGTCATAGGTACAACCATGTGCAACTAAAACTTGCTTATGTAAAGATGGGCTTTTGTATAAGGTGGCTTTTGTATAGGTTGCTTCCCAAGTGTGAGCCTCACGTGATGTTAACACGCTTGTACTCCTCAATCGGTGTATTGGTTGGCTTAATCCGCATTAGTTCTTCCGTTGAGCCTGACTGTGAAATGCAGCGCAAGAGTAGCAATGACATGATTATTCAGACATGTGGTATATATACTGACCGTTCCAGTGCACAAAAGCGCTTGCCGGTAGCTCTCTCATTGTGCCTGACTTTTTTTAATATAGACCCTGAACCACGATTAGACAAAGGAGCTGGTAATTACTCTTCGTGGGCTGAACACTAGGCCAAATTAGGTGAACCCTTGCGCTCAGAAAATGTGAACTCCTTTGAGAAAATACGAACTGTTTTGTAAGGCACAGAGAGGGGTTGATAGTAAAAAGAATCTGAGGAGAATGTCGTAAATGAGGATCCCTGTCTGTGTCTTGTTCCTAGCATTTTGCACAAATGTTGTCCCTGTGTCTTCAGCTCTATCACCAGTGGAGGACTTCGATCCGCCGCTGGAAACTCGCCCACCTGGCATTCGGAGTCTAACTCTGGGAAGAAGGACATGTGGCATCGCAATTAGAGCATCATGCTGACAAGCTCGAAGAGACCGCCAACCAATACTTTAGCCATGGTGCCTGTGAAATAGATTCTCCAACGCAGCCTCTTTGAGATCCATACGAAAATACAGGTTCCATGCTGTCAAGAAAATAACTAAAACTGCAGCAAAAGTACCAGTGTGAAGATTACGAAAAGTTCATGTGGCTAGAAAGCTGACCGACGTGGAATTCCAAAAAGTGGCTTTGGAAAGATATAGATGGCGCGTAGATGGCAAAAAAAAAAAAAAAAAGAGTGACGTAGTAGACCCATAGCTTGCTTAGCTATTCATTCCTCCCTGCTGATAAAACCGAAGGGGGTGAAGTAAAATTGGTTGGCTGCACTGCGCTCATGACGGTCCACTATCTGCCCTAACGCAAGGTTGGACTTAAATACGAGCGGGCCTTGTACTCCAACATTCATACCATACCGTTCAAACTATGTCGCCTACTTTTTTAAGTTCCAAAGGCTGGATGTTTCACCAGCGTTACATTGGCGGGATTCTGGTATTGCTGTCCGCACTTACGGTTAGTGAGTCGTGCTCCCGAAAACCTGCTGGAGGCGGGCAGCTCGTACTGACCTGTCGACAGGCTTCATTGCCAGCAGCGATGGCCCGGCACCATCGGTCGAAGCCTACTACGGATCGTGGGAATCGCGCCTCGGATACCGACTCGTTCTGGGGAACACAAGGCATTGTGGATTATACGCCAAGGGCCAGCTTTCACCTTTCCCTATATCTACAGCCCAACGTGCTATGGAAGAGAAGCTGTACGAGCGACTTGGCTTGAAGCCGGGGGCGAAAGTACTCGATGCAGGGGCGGGTTCAGGATACGTTGCCATGACCATGGCCCGACATGGCCTACAAGTGCAAGCTATCGACATCACTCCACATCATCTTGCTGACGCACGGGAAAATGTCAAGAAGTACGGTCTTGAAAGCAAGATTACAGTAGACTACGGGAACTACCATGACCTCAGTGCTTTCCCTGATGAATCATTTGACGGCATCTACACCATGGAGACGTTTGTACACGCCGACGATCCGCTCCAGGTCCTGAACAACTTCAAGCGTCTGCTTAAGCCAGGCGGTGTTCTGGTCCTTCACGAAGCTGACTTTGACCGGAACTCAAAGACATTACAAAATGTACTTCGACTGTCCCATTGCCAGAACACGCTTCCCCAAGGCGGTTATAAGGAACTTCTAGAGAAGACAGGCTTCGAGGACTTTTCCCTTGAAGATCTTACGGAAGAAGTGCTGCCAATGTGGAGACTTTTCGGAATCATAGGATATGTGCCTTACCAGGTTTTCAAGCTCCTTGGCATTCAAGATCGTTTCATCAACGTCATGGCCGGAGTGGAGACGTGGCTGAATTGGGGTGACGGCCGCTACATCTCGGTCAGAGCTGTCAAGATATGACATTTAATGTAGGATTCTTTGTTGCTTATGATAAATGTTGCACAGATGTGTATTGTAATGTTTACCCTGAAGACCTCTAAGAATATCCGGATTTTCTGTTTGTAAACATACCTCCTAGCGAGTTTCCCTAGAAAAGATAGAGAATGATTCAGCCAATCAGGATTTGGTCTACACGCCATCAAGCTACCTGACCTGGGAACTGCGGAAATGCAAGAATAGTTTTCTGACGGGTACCAGGTTAACCTAATGAAAATTATACAAATATGCTAGCTGCGCATCCGTCCACACAAGTTGAATATTTGTGAAGAAAGTTGTTCGTTTTTGCCGACCAAGCTCTAGCGAAATACTCACGATAGATAAACGCATAATGCGAGACGAAGAAATACCACCGAGTATTTCGCCGTAGTTGGGGCTGTTAGCCAGGGCCTCTATTAGTCATTGCCATCAACCATTTGCGAGTTTCATTATCATTACTTGGTTCCCTTTTTTTGTTATACATCACAAAATCGAATACGAAGTAAATCCTGATAGACGTCGGCCTTTCCCCTGGCCTCTTACCGACCGGAGATTGTAGCTAAAGTGCCGGAATTACAGCTCTGAGAACCGACAGTACAGCTCCCAAGACTGAAGAAACCCAGTTTTCGGCGTCTTCGCCTATTCAATGCGTCATTGAAGCGGGTTCAACAGCTTTGCCTGATCAACCAGTCACAAAGTTAAGTATAGTAATCGATCAATAGGTTTCCCAGCAAGACACCACCTACAGAACCGTTCTTTTGTAGCTGAGTCGAGCCAAGTTTCAGATCGAAGGCTTCTTCGTCCATTCTGTGACCTCTTATCCAGATTTGTGACTTAACGTAAATGAAGTCCTACCTTGACAAACGTCTGTCCAAGCGTGCCGGGACACACTCACACTTCGGAGCTTCGTCATCCCTTATTTGCAAGATTGTTAACGTGACCTTAGTTAAGAATATTTGACAACCATTTGTCCTCTGGAACATCAGACTCCAGCGCGAATTGCCCCATTGTTGGCCTTGTTGTCGATCATTTCGTCGACGCAGTCTTTCAACCCACCGTCGATACCGCCTCTCCGTCCGCAACCTGAGAGGACCCCGTCAAAATCGGAGGGTCTGATAGAAAGCAGAGTCAAGGAAGACTGTCTCAGCGCTCTGAAAGACGTTTTCACATTAGGAGTGTGCAGTCAAAGAGCTTCGCCGGTCGAGAGCGAAAACCATGAAAAGCGAGCTGCTTCGGTAGAATACGCTAAGTTAGCAAACTTAGCATGCAGGCTGCTTGCAGCAGCGTACTAAGATGTTTCTGTAATAATAATTATGCTGCTGTAAAAAGTTCAACGCTATACCCACAGTGGGTTGGCAGCCCACAACCCCTGTGGCGCAGGCTGACAAATCTGCTAAAAATTACTTAGCTGTGGCACAAAGCGCGCCCTATATGTAGACTAAGCCAATTTCTTGCATGATATAGCTTCTAGACTATCCTGAGCGCGCCACAGCTAGCTATTGGCGTTGCGGTCACGGACACAGTACCCTAACTAGATTTCGGGCCGTCTAGTGGAAGAATATTATATAGACTCATCATCAGCCTGCTCATAGAACAACCGTTCACCTCTGAAATGATGGAGTATTCCTGCTTTCGCGTCGATCCTCAATCCCATTCTCTTCCATCCTTGGTACAGAAGTACAAAGCTCTTCGCCTCTCGGCCCTGGCTCAGTCACCCGGCTCATTCTCTTCTACCCATGAGATTGAATCTCGCTTTGCAGATGAGTGGTGGGAGTCTCGTCTGCAGCTGCCTGGTCGCGAGACATTCATCTGTGCTGTCAAGGCTTCTTCTAGCTCGGCTAGTGACGGCTCAGGCGAATGGGTCGGACAAGTCACTCTACTCGGCCCAGTGACTGCGTCATCATACCTCTTGCCCGAAGCAGCACAACAGCCTCCGGTCATGCCAGACGAGGAAGAAGAAAAATGGCAGATGTTAAGCTTGTTCACGCTACCAACACACCGGGGTAAAGGCATCGCAAAGTCGCTATGCTTGGAGGTTTTCCGATGGCTAAGAGAGAACAAAGGATCTGATAGCAAACCAAGACCTAAGCAGACACGTGTACGAATAATGGTCAAGCCTGAGAACACGGCAACGGTTAAGCTTTACGAAAGGCTAGAGTTTGCACATGCCGGAAGATGTACATTAGCAGAGGCACTCGTAGCGAATGGAGACCGAGAGTTGGTTCCAGCAGACGGGGGAGGCCCCAAGTACCAAGAGAGAACAGGTTTGATCATGGCGGCCACATTCGATAGGCGCTGAATACTTTGGCTTCACTGGAAATCTGTCTTGCCTGAACGTCATTGAAGCTGTTCATTTGAGCTTGCAAGTTCCTTGGCCAAGACAAGTAAACCAGGCCTCATATCTCAGACGAGAGTGAAGTTTGTCTCTACCTTGGCTTTAATTCTTTTCAATCAATTTCTAGAATTCAAAAGGGGGCAATTCAAGGCAATACAACTCAGATTCTTCCATTGTGGATTCTGCTCCGAATTCAATTTATGGATCATACGGTCTCCGTTCGCCTAGACGCTGTGAGCTTATTCATGTGAGCTGAGCATGCAGCCACTCCAGCCACTATGTTACGGCGAAGACTATTCATCAAGATTACTAAAAAGAAGTCTAAAGGCCAAAGCCTAGGCAAAGGCAGAGTTGCAGCATGATGCAAGATGCAGTCATGCGATTGCAGAAAATGTGTCTTGAGCGTCTTCAAACTCATCTTCTGAGTCGCTAGCGGCACCACTTTCATTAACACCCTTTAGTTTAATGCTTCTCAAAAACTTACTTAGAGCTTGAACAAATGCATCACCTCCCTTGGTTCCGTCCTTGACCCGCTTCTGTGCAGCCTCGAAGACGGTCCTACCATCACGATCGATGCATTCAACATCTTCAAGCTCCAGACGGAAAGATGTGAGAAGCTGAAGACTTTCATGATCCGCAAAATATGCTGCAACATGCGCAATAGTAGGCCATGCGTCGCTCGATGCGGTAAAGTCGGCGCCCCTGGCGTGGAGGTATCTTAGTGCAGCATGATTATTATACTCAACAGCAACGAAAACGGGTGGCCTCTCGTCATAGCCTTTCAAATTAATATTGGCGCCGTTCTCCATGAGGTATATTGCCGCGTCGCTATTACCTTCAAGTATGGCCGTACAGAGGGGTGTACCTTTAAATTTGGTTCGCCAATTTACGTCTGCACCAGCTTCCACAAGTGGTTGGTAGAAAGCGAGGTTGCTTTGACGCGCTGCCGCGTAGTGTAACGGGGTTTGTCCTTCAATATCGCATTGTTCAATTTTTGCATGGTAAGCTAATAGAAGCTTAAGGCAATCTGGGTTCCTGGCTTCTGCAGCGTATTGCAAAGGGCTGTGGCCATGAGAAGTGCATATATCAGGATCAGCGCCCCAATGAAGTAGCTGCTGAACGACATCTTTCATGCCACGCTGAGCGGCCCAGGAAAGAGCTGATCTGCCGCCTGAATCGACTAAATTAATGCGTGAAGGATGCTCGGCAAGATATGCTTCGATTGGAGTAGCATTCATGCCTAGAACGATGCGATGAAGGGTGGTCAAGCCCATCTCCTCTACGCAGTCTCGATCACTGAAAAGCTCTTCCATCTCTTGTTGTATACTATCTTCATACGCTCCTCCTAGAATTTTGGTCCAAACCCATTCGAGAGGTGATCTGTACAGCATCAGGCAGGTTGTCATCAGATAAAGTTTCTACGACTTACTGCTGATTTGTCCCATCTTCGAGCATAGGATCAGCGCCTGCTGCAAGCAGGGATTTGCAGATTGTTGCTCGGCCAGCGCTAATAGCATACTAAAAACTTACATTCAGATCACCGATTGGTGTTTGGCAACTTCGTTACTTACATGAAGGGGAGTCCATCCACTGTTTCACAGTGTCAGTTCAGTAGAGCGAAGCAGCAACGATTTACTTACCCTCTGAAAGTAGCACTTGGATGGGCTGAACGAAGTTCCAGCATTCTTCGTACGCCTCCGACATCATTCGCTTCTACCGCTCTATATATCGAAAAATCGGTGCTTAAAGGCCTGATCTTGAGACACAGAGCAGGATCACCTTGCGAAGTTGTGATGTAAACAAGCGATAGCATCCTGTTTAAGAACATTCGTGGAAGATAATAAGTGAAAGTAGCCGAGAATGGAGAGCGATGCTTGCAACGCTGGTCGGTACACGCTTTCGATAGTAGCGGAAGGCTTGAGAAGCCGACGAATACCTCCCCTAAGACTTTCTGGGCAAAGGATGGAGACCGGTAGCGCTGTCTCTTGTGGCAGTTGCATTCGCATTCGGGTACACAACCTTTCTTTTGAAAGCGAGAAAACTCGAGTTTCAGGCTTGAAACTGACTCAGCGGAGATTGTGGTGGTTGTGGTAGAGGCTGTTGCCGAGAGCCCTTCAATAGCTGACTGCTGTATGTTTGATCTGTTTGGGTTGATCCTATCTGTTGCTGATACAGTCGTGGTTGTGGTGGTGATGGTCTTTTTTATCCGCTCCTCCGATGTAACGACAGCAGCATTCAACCCCTCAACAAGGGTCATTAGATGCTCTTGGGCAGTTTTAAGATTCTTCAGCTCCACTAATTGTTTTGCCAGAGTGCTTAGCTTAGCATCGACCTCAGCATCTTGGCTGGTTCTCTTCTGCTCGTTACTATTGTTCTCGATGAGTACCCTTTTCAACAGAACAACCGATCGGGTTGTCAGGGCACTACTAAAATAAGCAAATTTCGCATCATTATGAATCAGCATGAATACTGACCTCGTGTTCGCAGAAAAGTGAACTGCGAGACTGGTCTTTAGTTCTCGCAACTCGGATCTCATCGATTGAATTTTGGGTCGATGTAACAGCCAAGCGCCGGAGTGCACCGTAACGCACGTAAGAGATTTCGATTTTGTCACTTCACGCAGCGTGCCATCAAGTCGCTTGAGTACGCGCTCAATTCTTCCAACGATATGTTCGGTTTTGGCGATATATTCTGGATTTCCATAGACATCGCAGCTGTCCGGTAGGGCCAATCGCATATGTAGCGTCTGATACTGGCTTGCATTCTCCTTGATATTAGATAGAATTAGTCTTGTATCGGTTACATCGTTATGGAGATGGAGAATTTCCTCAGGAGCATTACGTATATTGCTAACAAGGCTTAGGATGGCATCTGTTCCATTGATAGCAGCTCCGACTACTGTGATACCTGACGCGACAGCGCCAACGATTTCTGCCATGGTGAATAACCCACGTAAAGCAAGATATTATTATCTAAAACATCATGCTGATATCAAGTATGCAAGCTTTTACAGCTTCGTACGCAAACTTATGTGAGAGGGGTTGCCTTTGAGAACCGGTCAAATTCCCAGCTAAGGCGCATTCGATAATTCCTTTTTCGAGGCGCAGGGCAACTCCAAACCAAAAACAGTATTGGTATCATATGCAATCCCCCCCGTTGTGGCTTTGCTTGTGAGCACTAGCACCAGAAATACGACACCAGGGGTCTTCCCCCTATCCCCAATCGCGCCTAGCAATCGGTGAATTATTTAGGATTACTGATACCCGTCGAGCCACAATCGAGGCGAGAGACTTTACGTGCCATAGGCAGTGCAATCCACACCAATTCTGCCTCTATCATTGAATGTTTGTTGCCATGCAAGTGACCTGAGCCCAACAATTTTCGAAAAACAAGCTAACTGATTGGATGCGTCACAAACTACTGATATGCTTCCTCTTCTTCAGCTGATTCCCCGCCACAACTCTCGTATTCAGCCGTATTTCTAGTGCAGCCTTTATTTTCCTGATTTGCAGAGCAATTTATCACGTCACTGTCCTGCAACTGCCTTGCCCGGTCACCTGCGAAAAGAGGAGTGTGTAGCTCTAGGACGCGTTTAATTTAGGCCATGTCTCTAGTCTATTCAATACAAACCATTGAGGGATGGGAAAGGCTAGGCGGCAGTCGCGAGAAAATGATCCTGCAGGCTCTATTCTCCAGCCGAATGCTTTCGCGGAGGACAAGTCTCCTATTTGCCACCTTGTTTCATACTTTAGGCGATGAAGTGGTCGACAACTATAAACTGAGATCATTGGGGAGCTCGTCCGCAACGCCAGCAGAGTTTCGCCTGAATGTTTCTTTTATTTCTGCATAATAAGTTGTGGAAGGTCCACAGTTCTCTGTGACTGGCAGACAGCCCATCACAAGACGTGCGGGCTACCGCTAGATTATGAAAGCTGCAGCATTTGCACAAGCCAGGACGCTGAAAAAGTTGAGAAACACTTACCATATAAGAAATGTGACTCAGGTTATAGCTCCTTGCTAAACTGGGGACTTTGGCCGCCAGAAATTGAGCGCATCGAAATTTTAACGAGTCAGGACGTACGGCCAGGCTGCGCACTTACACCTTTGCTTCCTATCAAAAACCGTCCTGATAGGAACTAATCTAGCCCAAGAGTGGATCGTAAACTCAAAATTCAACCATTTCCTAGGCCACGTAGGTGATGTAGTTAACGCAACAAGTCAGTTCTTCAATATCTAAATCTGTAGCGGAATAGGCATCAAGAACGTGTTCAGAGAAGAAAAATATTGCCTTTATGTCCCTGAAGGTCGCTATGCAGCATTATGGTCGCCTTTGTAGTTGTATTAAATGTGCTATTATCATGACAGGTCCGTAGCGTCCAATGATATGTGCGTGCTGACTCATTGACTGTTTGTACCAGCTCTTTCTTAAATCAATATCCTAATAGGAGTTGTGGCAAGTACTTCCGGTGCCGGAAGTAACCTTTAATGACCTCAATTCACTCTGTGCCAGGTTGAGCTCTTGGATTTTCTCCGGACTAGAGTTTGGTAATTCAGTGTAGCCTCGCAGCGATCAGCAGAAGATATGCATTATTGTCTTTACCCTTATCAATCAAAGGAGACTTACTGTCATGGTAAGCGAGGATACCCCTAAGTGGCACTTGTTGAGGATTCTAGAGATGTGAAATACTGTAATAACCCTTGCAATGCGTACACGAGCTCAAAACTCAATGAAATCTGTTGCACCCAAATTGGGGGGATCTGCTACCGGAGTTCGTGTCTTTACCTCGAGTCTCTGTTCTTTTATGTAAATTTCCAACAGAAGCAGTATTCAGGAACTGCAGCTTTTCAAGCGACTCTACAGCCTAACAATGACTTGACGGGCCATTTTAAGGTTGACTTTACACTGAATGGACATGAAACATCAATGAGACATAACATGTACATCAGTATGATGTAAGCGCCTGAATTTAAGTTATCGAACAAGGCCCAACTAGGAAGACCCGTTCAGATGTGAAAATTCGTGCTAACTATCGAGTCGGAGACCGCTTGACTCTCAAGAACAACTTAGTCCCCAATTTCGTCAAAATGTCGGAGGCTTTATTCGACAGCTGTGTTGGGCTACATTTGGAAGCTGGGACATATGCATCGAACAATGGCTCTTAATATTGAGATTCTAGTCTCTATCAATATCATTATTTTCTGCATCACGCACCATAAAGTTCATCCAGGTCATCGTGACGGTGGGAATTCAACCAGAAAAGTCGCTGAAGCTTAGCATATGGATTGCGATAACACAGATTTCAACGAGCTAGGGATAGATTTCATGTAAACACAGAGAGGTTCCACGTGCAATCAGTGGAGCAAAATATGTTGCATCTATCTTCCATCTCTTTGAAAAGTTTGGGCACTTGTTGACATTTTCAATATGTATTATCAAGCCGTTGTATTTTGCATACCACGCACCTCTAGCACCAATCTCCACAACTTATGGTTCCATGCAATTTCTCAAGGGCCTAAGATATTGACTTGAAACAACTGATTACCAAGGCAAAGTTCGGCCCCTTTGATCGAATTATCAGATCTCCAGCACGAGTCGAAGATCTTGCCACCGGTACGAGCGACGTCATTACTACACGAATTCCGTCAGACTCAGAACAAAACCATGTGAGATGGCGCACACGCCATCCTGTACTCACCAATTTGCTTGCTGGAAACTGCTTGTCGATTTGGACGCACTGACTTGTGCGTTTCCGATGCGGCACATCTGTATGTTATACTGATTCTGACCAATGCCGCAGTTAATTCCTCGCGCGCCCTTGTCGGCAAGATACTTTAAGCATGCTGCGGCGTCGTTTGCCTAGAAAAATACCCTGTTAGCATGAAGGGGTGGTGTGCAAGGTTGTTTGAGATGTACATTAGCCCTGGGCCAGTCAAATTCGTCCATGCATCGCGGGGCTCTTATAGTCAAAGGATTGGCGGCAGCAACAGCTGCATCCTTAGCGGCGACGGCTTCTTCGGGTGTCAAGTGGTCACCGTTGGGGTCGGCGATGATGTCTTCGATCCATTGGGCGAAGGTGAACGTAGCGGTTGAGGTCGATCCCGTGGTAGGAATGGCTGCTACGGAGGCAGACAGAGCAAGCAGGGTCAGAATGGGAAGGGAGTAATTAACCATGGCGACTACGGTTTGAGATTTGAACTACCGGACGTGTTTGGTTGAACTTCAGTAGGAATGTTCGGCAACGCCTACAGAAGTGTTCATAAGAAGTTGGCCATATATATACGCAAGTATTTGGCATCGGCTCGATACGGTGTATTGATATTGGTGTGCATACTCAGGGTACGATAATACAAATCCCCTTGCAGAAGGATTCCTCAAGAACCTAATTGCATGCATCTCAGTGTCCCAGCGCCGGTGGCGAACCTGCTTCAGTTCCATTTCGGTGGAAACAAACTGGTGACAGGGTTTTTCTCTTAGCATCCGACGGCAATTGAACCGCGATTGAGAAGGTCCTTTTTGCTAGTGCACTACGTTGTAAAGCAAGACAAGAATCCAGGCTCACCATCGTGTAAGGAACGAGCTCCTTCGCTCGTACTGTTCATTGCTTGATCCTTGGGGCACGTGCCGTCTACTCCTTGGACCTATCTGCGCGCTCGAGAATTACGCGGCTCCGTCTAGTGTACGAGGCATCCGAATATCCGGTAAGGCCACCCAATCTACTGCTTACTCTGAACTAAGGTGAACATGTGCCTGAGCAATACGAGCTTCTCCGCTGTGGACCTAGATACGATCTGGGTAAATACAACAATTAGCAGTCGGATCGTCAACAGATCAGAGCGTACCGAGAACGGCCCGACCACCTCGATAAGCGACCATACTTGGGAGACACCCTGCACCTCGTTCAAGTATCGACATCTTTTCCACCCTAGAAAACATTTGCTGTTTAATCAAGTCGTACTTCACTGAGCAACAGTGTGTTGATCATGAGGAGAAAGAAACTTGGATGCCTGTACGCAAAGTCTTAGCAGCGACAATTTGATGTTTCTTGAGATGCCAATGTCACCGGTGGTGGGGCATGTCCTTAGGCCCCCTGCGTGTTAGCAGGCTCTTCAACCATCGAGCTTACCTTAGCTAATTATAGTACCGCTAGATCTTATAGAGATAAGGTTAAGGATAAGGTTATATTGTAAAGTAAGCTTTGCGGTCGTCGGAAAAATGAAAAAGAAGACGCAGGTGGCCTAGATTCGAGTGTCTGGAATGAGAGGTGACAAGGGCTGGGGTAACGAGCCCGCGTACATGGCTGTCATAGACACTTCTAGAAACCAGTATCATCGTTGGTACTGACATTCCCTTCTTATCAGAATGTGTGCTTGATCTAGAGAGTGGCTCCTCGTTGACTATGCCCCAAACATTAACACAATGCACCGCAGGCGGCCTCCATCACTCTCCTTCCTCTTTCTCTAGCGTCTTAATGAATGGGCATGGTTGTCTAGCGCTGTAGTAATTGACCTTTACGTGTACTTCCTAAATCTAGATATTATTCGACTCTCGCTTCAAGACTCCGAAGTCTATTCACCTTGTTCTAAGAGTTCCTTAGCCGCTATCGCCTCAAACGCGCGCACATGCCTCCGAGCAGCCAGCCTATCCAAGACCCAAAACACTGACCCACCAATCGATAAATAAAATTCCAGCTCCTATGAAGTAGAACGCGAACCATACAAGAATTACGGCTTTATAGATGGGCAGCATTGCCGCGCAGTAGAAAGACCCTAAGAGCCATGCCGTTGCGACGGGTAAAGTCAGCGCTACGTCTGCGTTCATATCTCACATTTTTGAACCTAACCTCTTTTTCCTTCTTAGTAGCGGTTTGAAGGCGGGTATGGGATCTATGGTGGAATCAGACTGAGAAAGTGAGTAATTTGGATGATGTCAAGTAGGTATCATAATGTATCTTGATGGCAAACCTGTGGTGAAGGGGAATAAGGCTGTATAAACGATTCCTAGCTACGGATGGTGATTTATTGTTATCAGATTGCTGAACTCGCACTGGAGAACTGAAGACGACACGGATCTCAGGAGTTTCGTCAGCACGAGACCACACTCTAACACTTGGGAATCTGTGCTCGGGCTTGTATTTGCAGGCCTTTGAGATGTAGAAACAAGCTCCATGTTTGAAGCTTGGGAAATTTCGATGAAAGCTGTTCTCAATGACTAACCAGGTTGAGTTCCACCCGCTTGGTATCCAGCTGATCTACAAGCAAGCTTGATGGCTCGAACGTGTAGAAAACATCTTCACTTTCAGATTGCGCATGAACAAACGAGGTCATGGAGACGATCAATTACATAGACCAGGAACTTGGGTGATTTGTGTTGAGGTGCGTGTTGGTACAGCAGATATGATGGACCAACGATCAATGAATCATCGCCTACCAAAGTGTCCCAGCCAACCTTCGCCAAAGCCCATCTATTTCGATTGTCGCCGTATTATCTCGGGCCGTTATCTAAAAATAAGGACAGAGGCAGTCGATGTAGACTGAGAATGATAGCTAAGTACATGTCGCCAGTGTCGTGATACTTGAGCAGTTCTCGATTGTCCAGGTCCATGACATTCGTGATAATCAGAGGAATACATCTGGTCATAGTGGTGGATCGACCAGAGAGTTTGTTCCAAACGGTGGTAAATTCGTTAGATTCTTTGAAAAAGGTTGTGTTGAAGCCTCTTTCGAGAGCAATGTCGACGCACTCGCACTGGGGGAGAGATGAATGCCTGTCCTCTCCACTACCCATTGGCAGCATATTATGAATATTAGTCTCCCGATCTAATAGAACTGAATCGTCTGATTCGAAAGGCTGCTCAGAGGTGAAGCGTTCCGCGTATCGCCCGTGGGTAGTTGAGCGCCTACCCAGAACTACCGCAGTATTTAGGTATTGTACAGTAATGGTAGGCTGTAGCACGCCTTCTTGAAAGGTCCAAATGCAAGACGTCCAGACGCTACATGCCATACGAGCACGTGCTTCAACGTTCAGACTTCTCGAAGCCGTGGGCCTGCTGTATTTGTTATGTCGAAGGCATCGATCTTGGGCACAGTGGCCATAAATTCAGCATCTAAAACTAGACTGGTAATTGCACTTTTGTATATGGATGCAATTTTGTCAATCTGTATCAGTCGGAGTAGCTGTTCCTCTGGACTAAAAGGAATACACAAGGCATCCATCCAGAAAAGAACGCGATCCTAGACATCAATCAGCACATATCTATTGAATAGCATGCTTACAGGCCACGAGAATTACCTAATTTACCCTTCCCAAACAACTCCGGAAGTGCTAAGAGGTTCGCGTTCAGTCGCCTGATTTGGCATAACGGAAGCGAGTTCTCTTTCGGATTTCCGAGACCATCAGCCCAAACATGCGAGATGGCTACGTACTTGGATGTTATAGACCGGGTGTGGACGCAAAAATTCAGCACTGCACTTGGATCATCGCCACCCTCAATTGATATGAGCGGGATACCCCCATCGCGGATGATCTTGTCAAGCTCTTTGTTGGGCGTCAAGACATGTGAACATGAACAATGCTCCGTGACATGACTAGTAATGTACCTATCTGGATCTGTATTGTATGCAACGCAAGCCAAGTGCCTCAAGCAGTCATAATGGTCAGTGAGCCGATAAGGTGTCGCTTCCAACGGCTAGATATGAGAAGGTCTTGTCGTCATAAAGCTTTGCTAAATGGTTGACTTGATGCAAACACCACCCGTTCAACAGCACCTGCTCTTTTTTCACTTGAAATTGCTGATGTTCACTTGAATATCCTTCTAATTGAGGCAAACCATTCTTGTTATGGTCAAGGCGCGTGTTCGATTGTTCAGCCGTGTAAAAGCGATAGCTTCTTTTTGGCAGATGTGAGACGGCTCGATGCCTTCTCGCGTCATCATTGCGTGAGCGAGTAGCGGCACCCAAAGTGTTTATAGAATTAAGAAAATTCAGATACTTGTTAAATGGAAGGAGCGTCTTCAGAATCCATCGTAATGATGGTGGTGAGAAGCGCTCGTCGAGGCTGTTCTGGTCAGGCAACAGTACGAGGCTGAACAAGTGGTGTGAAATGAAGGCTGAAGAATCACCGCTGTCGGCGAATTACATGTTGCCGCCTCATCCGGTCTGAAGAAGACAGAAGACTCAACCTGCAGAGCTATTTGGACTACGTAACACTAATAGAGAATCGATTCAACATCTACTGCGGTACGAGCAGTTAATGTTACCAATTTCTCCTAGCAAAGCCACAGATCATATAACATTGAATTCAGCTATGAAAACGGAAGCCAAGCGACTAACATAATACGCAAAGAAATTATTATTTATTTGAATTAGAAGCGAAGAATTAAATTCACACGACGAATTTTGTGTGGTACATTAAGAAGAGAATGATCTCGGCACTTGTACTAGTGATGAGCTTAGCACAGCCATCAACTCTATGTTCAGCTGTTACCAGCGTGCATTGAAGTGCTACGGATACCTATCGGATGTCTCGCTTAGCTGTGATTTATTGCTACTATTGTAAGCTGCCTCGTGTGAGACCAACCAAGCTTGAGGCTCGCTTGGAGCATGACTCGAGCTCAGGCTCGCTCACGTGCAGCATGCGGCTGTGCACTCTAAGCGCCCATCGAGCTTCAGCCTGATCCACGAATCTTGGGCAAGCTGAGAGATATACCACTCACTGCTTCACTGCGTTTCCTACGATAACACGCTTCCAGTGTGATCGAAATTGCCCAGCATTCTCTACTTGGAGAGAAAATGCGGAGGCTATCATGCGTCTCCTAAAACGCTTACAAGGCGACGACTTCAAGCTAGTTTCTTTCGATGACGAGCCTCCTCCATATGCTATACTATCGCACACCTGGACCATAGGTCAAGAAGTCACATACAATGAGCTGCTGGCCGGGACAAGAAAAGATACGCCTGGCTACGCCAAAATCCGCTTCTGCGCTGGACGAGCCGCAGCAGATCGCCTCGAGTATTTCTGGGTAGACACCTGTTGCATTGACAAGTCTACTAGCGATGAGCTTAGTACAGCCATTAATTCTATGTTCCGCTGGTACCAGCGTGCATCTAAGTGCTATGTATACCTATCGGATGTCTCCGTGCCAGACGAGGTTACTGACGCTGAGGCCTTCCGGATAACATGGGAGGAAGCCTTTCGACGGAGCCGATGGTTCACGCGAGGCTGGACATTGCAAGAACTCCTCGCACCTGCTAGTGTTGAGTTCTTTTCTAAGGAGGGCAAGCGGCTGGGTAATAGGATGTCGTTAGAGCAAGAAGTCCATGAGATTACTCGCGTTCCTGTCAGAGCATTAAGAGGACAACGTCTCACTGAGTTCAGTATTGAAGAGCGTATGAGCTGGGCAGCTCAGCGCACAACGACGTTGAAGGAAGACAAAGTATATTGTTTGCTGGGAATCTTTGGAGTATTCTTATCGCTTATATATGGAGAAGGAGAAGCATACGCGAGTCTCCGGCTGAGGGAGGAGATACAGAAGCGGAAGGAAGGACAGGGACTAGAAAGCCTCCATAAATTGTCCGGTACGTCATAATCCTAGCATAGCAGAATGGTGGACCCCGCAACTAAGGTCCGCAAGTCGGTATGAGCTGGGGCACGGTTCAAAACTAAGGACTCTAACACCCGAGCCGGCGTCCTCCATTGCAGGCGATGCGCTAACGTTTGTTGACTTGCAGACCAATCTTTAACCCCGCTAAGACCATCATGCAATGTCCCCTTCCGCAAAGACAACGACTATGTCAACCGTGGTGATATTCTCGCAAGGGTTGACAAGCGATGCTCGCAGCCAGCAGGTCGGGCCGCGCTTGTAGGCTTCGGAGGATTCGGGTACAACTCGACCTTCACTAGGCTTGGCCAACGCTAACTAGCAGCAGGAAATCGCAGCTCGCGATCGAGTATGCGCACCGCGTTCGACAAAGCTCCCCCAACACATGGATATTCTGGGTATATGCTAGCAACTCAGCGCGGGTAGAGGAGGCATTTTGTGACATCGCAGAAAGAGTTGGGCTGTGTTCTCAGCCTGGTGCCGCGGCAGACATTATCCCACTCGTCTATAAGTGGCTATGTAATGAAACTAATGGCCGGTGGTTGATGATCGTGGACAATGCCGACGATGAGATTACGATCGAGTCGCAGAAGGATGGACAGAGCGTATCGCTAACCTCGTTGTTACCGCAAAGCGACCACGGAACGATTATTGTCACTTCACGGAACGCTGATGTTGCACGAAGCCTTGTAGGCCGTCAGCAGGACATTATTGTAGTCGGTACAATGAGTCAAGGCGAGGCTGTTGAACTTCTACAGAATAAACTAGGAGACGGGCCGCGGGACGGTGCGACACAGCTTGTTGAAGCTCTGGATTGTATCCCGCTTGCCATCGTCCAAGCGGCAGCTTATATCAATCGACTTGGGTCGCGGATGTCAGTCGAAAAATACTTCAGCGAGCTTAAGGGGGGCGAGAAAAAGGTACAGCTGCTCCAGAAGGCGGCCTCAGATACGCGACGTGATGGGAAGGCGCTGAACTCTGTTCTCGCGACTTGGCAAATCTCCTTCGAGTATATCCGCCAGAAGCGACCATCGGCGGCATGCCTCCTCTCGTTTATGAGTTTCTTCAATCAACAAGGCATCCCCGAGTTCATGATTCGTCATTACACGGATAGAGATAGTGAGGACGAAGATGACACTTCAAGCAGCAGACTCGAAGAGGACGTTGACTTTGAGGAGGATGTAGCTATACTTCTCGCCTTCTCACTAGTAGGCACGACAAAACGAGAAGATGAATTTGATATGCACGGGCTAGTCCAGCTCGCGATGCGAACATGGCTTAGGTCAACTAAAGCAGATAGAAGATGGCACCGAGCCTTTATACAGGCGATGGCTCAGGAGTTCCCTAATGGCGATTACGCGAACTGGCCGAGATGCCAGACTCTTTTTCCACACGTGCTGCCCATGGTAGGGCAGGAAAGTTCAGCTATCGGAAAGAACGACCAGTGGGCTTTACTGTTGAACAACACGGGGAGGTACGCGTGGCGACAAGGACTCTACGCACAAGCAGAAGGCATAGTCGTAAAGGCTGTGGAAATGCGAAGGAAGACATTAGGTGCTGATGACTCCAGGACACTTGAAAGCTTAAGCCTCGTTGGCTCTATCATAACAGACTTAGGCAAGTACGAGGAGGCGGAATCGATGCACAGGAAGACGCTAGCGACTCGTGAGAAGGTGCTTGGTGTTGAGCATCCTTCCACGCTGACGAGCATGAACAACTTGGCGCTCGTGCTGGACAGCCAAGGCAAGTACGAGGAGGCGGAATCGATGCACAGGAAGACGCTAGCGACCCGTGAGAAGGTGCTTGGTGTTGAGCATCCAGACACGCTGTCGAGCATGAACAGCTTGGCGCTCGTGCTGGACAGGCAAGGCAAGTACGAGGAGGCGGAATCGATGCACAGGAAGACGCTAGCGACCCGTGAGAAGGTGCTTGGTGTTGAGCATCCTTCCACGCTGTCGAGCATGAACAACTTGGCGCTCGTGCTGGACAGGCAAGGCAAGTACGAGGAGGCGGAATCGATGCACAGGAAGACGCTAGCGACTACTGAGAAGGTGCTTGGTGTTGAGCATCCTTCCACGCTGTCGAGCATGAACAACTTGGCTCTCGTGCTGGACAGGCAAGGCAAGTACGAGGAGGCGGAATCGATGCACAGGAAGACGCTAGCGACTACTGAGAAGGTGCTTGGTGTTGAGCATCCTTCCACGCTGACGAGCATGAACAACTTGGCTGGAGTGCTGGACAGGCAAGGCAAGTACGAGGAGGCGGAATCGATGCACAGGAAGACGCTAGCGACTACTGAGAAGGTGCTTGGTGTTGAGCATCCTTCCACACTGTCGAGCATGAACAACTTGGCTCTCGTGCTGGACAGGCAAGGCAAGTACGAGGAGGCGGAATCGATGCACAGGAAGACGCTAGCGACTACTGAGAAGGTGCTTGGTGTTGAGCATCCTTCCACGCTGTCGAGCATGAACAACTTGGCGCTCGTGCTGGACAGGCAAGGCAAGTACGAGGAGGCGGAATCGATGCACAGGAAGACGCTAGCGACTCGTGAGAATGTGCTTGGTGTTGAGCATCCAGACACGCTGTCGAGCATGAACAACTTGGCGCTCGTGCTGGACAGCCAAGGCAAGTACGAGGAGGCGGAATCGATGCACAGGAAGACGCTAGCGACCCGTGAGAAGGTGCTTGGTGTTGAGCATCCTTCCACGCTGACGAGCATGAACAACTTGGCTACAGTGCTGGACAGCCAAGGCAAGTACGAGGAGGCGGAATCGATGCACAGGAAGACGCTAGCGACCCGTGAGAAGGTGCTTGGTGTTGAGCATCCTTCCACACTGTCGAGCATGAACAACTTGGCGCTCGTGCTGGACAGGCAAGGCAAGTACGAGGAGGCAGAATCGATGCACAGGCAGACGCTAGCGACTCGTGAGAATGTGCTTGGTGTTGAGCATCCAGACACGCTAACGAGCGTGTACTGCCTCGCTTATCTTCTTGCACATCGGCAACGTTATGGCGAATCTAAAGCTCTGTATGAAAGAGCATGCGATGGGTACAATGCCATTCTTGGGGAGAATCATCCTACTACTCGCGCGTGTCTCCAACACTATTCACAGATGCTTTCGAATTTGGGTTCCTCTAGAGGCCATACGCGCTAGTGTATGCGGCAAGCACGCAAACGGCTAGAACTGTCACGTCGGCTCGTGAAAACAAGTGTTAGTTTTAGCGTATAATGGACTGTAAATAATGACAAGACCGATTTGTACGATATAGAATATTACACCCATACGTCTAGCTCACTTCTAAGACCAAGCACACTTCTTTATCACGAACAGGCTAGGCGACGAACGAGCGGATTGTGTTGTGCATGAGCTATGCTCCAAGCAAGTCGCAGTGAGATCTTGATCTATCTACCCTGATATAGGCTACTTAACTAGCTGTTGGAGCTAAAACTTCCCATTCCTTTACGCCCACACCACCAAACTGGCTTCCACTTCCGGACGCCGTCAAGATAGCCCTCACCGATGTCGTGCTAATCTGCGAGAACTTGACCTCTGCTGGGTTGTTCGATACAGTTGTTGGATACGAGCCCACCACTCCAGGAACAGCTGTCCAAGCCCCAGCACTGTTGAGATATTCCATCCTCCAGCTCGCCGGTGGAGGAACACCAACATTTGAACCGGCGGGCTGGTCAGCAAAGAACGCCATTCTCGCCCCATTCAATGTCACTGCCGAGTCCCATGTAAGAACGAGGGTGGAGGTTTGCGGTGACTGGGCACCGTTGTATGAGGACCAGTATTGCGGTGGCAGGGGATTAACTGGGACTTTACCGTCGTTGATGGCTGCGATCCAGTACTGGATGGGGGTTGAGCCGACAGAGCTTGGGCGGGCACGCAGAGCAACATTGCGAGCAGGCTGAGCGGCAGGTGCTGGCCGACGGGTTTGTACAACCTTATTGATGCGAGGAGGGGACTGGGTGTCATCGAAAGTCATCTCATCGAAAGCAACGCTACGCCGGAAATGCCCACCCGTGTTCGCGTCGGCGGTGTGGTATACGAGGTACCATCGTCCATTGAGTTCGACTGCGCCAGAATGCGATGTTGTCGAAGATACGATGCCTAGAAGTACGCCGCGATAGGTCCATGGTCCTAACGGCGAGGACGCGGTACCATATGCGATGCAAGCGTGGTACGAGGTAGGTGTACAAGGTGACTGTGGGCCCGCGTTATTGGCAGCGTACAGCATGTAGTATGTGCCCTTTCGCTTCATGATCCAAGGAGCTTCGAAGAAGCCAGATAAACTTGTCACAGTTGTGACCTGAGACGTTATGGTCACCATATCGCTAGACATTTGGTATCCACGGAGCGCTCCAAAGGTGCCATAGTAGATAATCGCCCGACCATCATCGTCGACAAGAACTGTAGGATCAATATTCTGGATATTGTTGCCCGGCGACGGTACGGATTGCGAGAGAATCGGACCAGAAGGGTGAGCATCTTTGTACGGGCCTAGCGGGCTATTTGAAACAGCGACTCCGATGGCAAATTTATCCTGGTTGCGTGAAGCCGCCTCTGTAACTGGTGCATACAGATAAAACTTCCCATTTGGTCCCACCACAATCTGCGAAGCATACGCTGTCCCTGGAGCAGCCCAAGCAAAGACCCCCTCTGGTTTGGCGATTCCTGGGTAGAAGGACCATTCCGAGCCCGCTGGGTTAGGAGTTGATTTCGAGACGAATAGCTCCCATTCGTTGATTACGAAACTGTTATCATTTTGAGGCGCTGCGTCTCGACCTGCAAGGATGTATAGGCTGTTGTTCACGACGAAGGGTGCTGGATCGGCGGAGAAGTAGGATCCGTCAGCAAGGATAGGGTTACCTGTCGACTGGATTGTGATAGGCTGTGTCTGAGCAATTACGCCCAAGCACTTGAGTAGCAGGAATGTCACTCGCAACCGGGAAGCCATCTGGAGTATTGAGTGGGGAAATTACTTGTCGATACTCTGATAGACTAACGATCGCTCTCGATTATATGGTATCCCCAACGAGCAGTGCGTTTCGACTTAGTTGGCGCATAACTGTAATAACACTATGAATTTAGATTTGCGGGGAACACAATATGAAAGGTTACAATTGTTCCACCCGTCTCGGAGTATTACCCTTCCGTTGGGCCTTCGCAGTTGCCATCTGTAGTTAGCGCGTGTTTCGAGTGTTATTGCTTAGCTTGACGTCCGTGTCGAGCAATAGCCTTACTGAGTCCTATTCTGTCGATTGATTATTACCATGGGAAATGCATGTGTTGTAAATGTGCCTAATTTGGAGGCATTGTGATGTCACAATGTTCATATGCGGACTAGCTGTGCCCACTACGACAGCCTCTCCACAAGCGAATACATTAAGTCTGTGCGCAATAGTGAACTATTCTGATCTGTCCTAATTGTACATGCTTACTTGACAAGTACTTCATCTCCCAATCGCGTTTCGCCTCAGGCAGCCGCTTCATGAAGCCAAGTGTAATTATTCCCCCATTGAGCTCCTCAGCAATACGATTGTCATTTCGAGTAATTTCAACCGGACGATCTTGTGGCGGGTTCAATATCGGCCTCTTCTCAAGGCGGGCCTTGAGAAGGACACTAGGTGTGCTGAAATACGAGTACGGTTGCTTTATGATCATTCCTATTCGTTCGTCTTAGCATCTCGGAGCTTTGCCCGATGCTATCGGCGAATTCAGACTTAAATTGCCTAACATTCGAGTTAATGAAATGTATCGTAGAAGACGTGCGTGTTAAATCTTACAACATAATTCCGTGTTGCAGAGAGCATTTTCAAGTCGGCCTTGGGAGACTTTGACGTTTTGAAATCACAACCACCCGTTCATATAGCTATGTGTTCCGCTTTCTAGGACAGATGCTCGTACGCATACTAAATAATTAGTTATCATAAATGGCAGCACCCTCTCACTGATCGTGGTGGACCATTTTCGGCGGCGGATCGGGTGAGTTTGGGTTGCTGGCACGTCATTCTCATTTCTCCAATATCGATACTAGCTTGTCTTGAATCAGACCCCAGGTGCGTCCCTCATTCCAGAGGCTGCGCATGCCGCTGATGAGCGCTATGGAGAAGTTGTTCGTCGGTATGCTCTGGAAAAATGATGTTGCAGACGAGAATGGCGATTAGAGCCAGAGATGGGCCTCGTATATAGCATATTGAAGTGCTTGCGTATTTAGTCAGAGTATGTTGAGAGAATATTGCAGGAGCAAATGAGCTTGACTATGTAAATGGTGGCGCAACAATCGGTTCTGTGCAAAACATACTAATGGCAGTACCCGTTCGTGTTGTTTGTTAATTGTCAGTCGCATGTTCGCGATAATATTTCGAGTTTCGTACAAACAGATTTCACTAAGCGAACCCCTTACAATGTTTCGCGAAGAACCTTGCTCATAAAGCGCATTGCTATTGCCAAACACGCCTCCACAATTGAATTCAGACGAGGCTGCATCCGCCATCTCCCGTGAGGCTGATTCGCTGGTCGTTTTGTGCACACAGGCGTTCGCCAATTGCAACTTGAAGAAGCAATATCAGCACGACGGAGGCTAATGTCAGTCATTGTGCGTTGCCCACGTGTCGCCGTTGTCGTTGCAGCGGCCAGGCACGGCCGACACCAAACCAACGGTCCTGTGTTGGGCTGTCGCACCAGTGTAGATAAGTTGTAAGAGACACTAGGGTTGCAAATGTCTCTGGTATCAGAGGGCTTGCGAGGTCGGATGATAGAATGACAGGACAGGCTCGATGCGAACGATTACATTGTCCATACATGCCATGGTGACAGCGAACTGTTTTCCTGCAGGTACTTTCTGCGATCTCACCTGCCCGAAGCTCTATACAGCTCTGCCGCACAGCATCATTACCCTTTCATAGCACCGTGCCCGTGTAAATGTTTATCCCAACGTCCGTGCAGAAGGATGAGGCTGAGGAAAGTTGAGCCGGCTGAGTTCGCGGAAAGCTTATCCTAACGGAAAGACTTGCCAATTTGGAGTTCTGCCAACGGTTGCTTCCACAGTTGATCGCGGCATCCAAACACGGCTCGGAGCTCTTCTGTAATACAGGCCAGGCGCGATAGAAAGGCGCGAGAATGCCAGTGTGTTTTCAGAGGCGTTTGCAGTATGCTAAGTCGCAGCATGAAATGGCACCGTGCCGGCCCTTCGTTCGACTGAAGTGCCTTGGCCGATTCACGAGCCGAATGACGCAGCCCATCATCCTTGGAAAGGCGGCGCCTTCAAGTTCGCGAAGCGACACCCCACTTCGCCATTCGTTGCTTGAGAAAGGCTCTAGGGATAAGGTCTACGACCGCCATGGGCCTTAATAGGCTTGCGCGACCCGCCCATGACGGCTTCATCCGTCATGCGACTTGTCGCCATGAGCCTCTAGAACATTTCGCAATCCACAACAGGATTTCTGCTTTACTCATCAGCCGTTTTGTCATCGCAGGGGAATAAGGAGGAACTAGCGCGTTATACCCGAGTGGATACTAGTTTAGCCCTAAGGCGGAACAAATTCTAAACAAACGTCAACTGTCTCGCGAAAAGTCCTCAAGTATTCAGAAGGACTTTGAAGAGATAGCGTTGGCCTTCAGAAGGGCCTATGGGAACGAAGAAACGATGAATACGTCAAATAGGTTGAGCATGGACTCAACACGCGAAGCACAGGAAGGAAGCGGATCAAGCGACTACGAGAAGAAACAAGAATCTGCAATGGATATTGATGAAGAGAAAGCAATTGGGCTAGATGGGACTGAATACACTGTACCGCGGGAGGAAGAGGTCGAACCGATCACAAAAGAAAGGAGCCAGCGCAGACTTTCACATGATGATAGAAGTCTGAAGACTGTCAGATCGCACCACTCAAGAGCAGGGGGCGATGGTTACACATGCTTCGATGCCGATCCAAATGACCACCGACCGAACAAGTCCAAGTCCGGGATTGTGACCGAAGAGCCATATCTTGTCACCTGGGATGGCGATGCTGATCCATTAAATCCCCACAGCATGACCAAGCTTCGGCGCTGGGCTATCGTCTTCATTTGCGCCGCTAGTTCACTCTGCGTGTACGTAGTTCGCTGGTCCTCATTGAATAGGCTGGTGCACAAACTAATATTTGATGAAATAGGACTTGCACTTCGTCGCTATATACGTTGACGTATGGTCAGCTAGGTCCCGAGTTCGGGTCATCACGGCTCGTATGCACGCTTGGGCTGTCGCTCTTCGTTGCCGGAATGGGAACAGGGCCTATGATCCTCAGTCCTCTTTCTGAGGTGCGTAATTCCTGCTGCCCCGGCGCTGCAGACTAGTCCCCGCACGGCAATTTTCTCACCTGAGCTAGTTCTATGGTCGAAGACCCATTTACATCTGCTCGTTCAGTTTTTTCCTGATTTGGATGATCCCATGTGCGGTTGCTCAGAATATGCAGACCATGTTAGTGGCTCGGTTTTTGGATGGCCTTGCAGGCTCAGCCTTCCTCAGTGTCGCTGGAGGCACGGTAGGGGACATGTTTGGAAAACACGTCAGTGACAGCTAATCTAATAGATTACTACATGCTAACACAAATAGGAACTCTCGGCGCCCATGATGGTGTACACTGCGAGCCCATTTGTCGGGCCAGAGGTTGGACCGCTCGTAGCAGGATTCATCGTGGAGAATACTACGTGGAGATGGTAAGTGCTTATCAAGAGACCCACAGCCCTGCATCGCACGACGGCTCCTGCGGATCTAATCATCTTGGTCGTACTGCCACTCCCTTTCTCCAGCCTTCGTATTCGCCCTACCCTGAATAACATCATTACTTGCCACAGCAACAAGCGGTGTACTGACTTCAAAATAGGTGCTTCTACGTACTCGTCATCTGGTCGGCTGTCCAGGTAAGGTGGTGACGCACACGATGTGTACCAGAGACTAATGCTAGCCCTTCAGCTTTTCCTGATCGTCATGTTCGTGCCTGAAACGTACCACCCCGTTCTTCTTCGCAGAAAAGCGATTCAACTGCGAAAAGAAACGGGCAACCAAGAATGGATCGCTCCGATTGAGAAGCTGGACAGGTCAATCACTAAAACCGTTCTCTGGTCATGTATTAGGCCGTTTCAATTGCTTTTCTTTGAGCCAATGGTGGGTCTCTACGTCCAGCAGGGAAATGATTGGTGGACTGACTGTTGTGCCACAGTGCCTGAACCTCTGCATCTTGTCTGCAATTCTTTTGGGGATCCTGTATCTGTTCTTTGGCGCATTTCCCCTTGTTTGTAAGTGGCGTTCAAGTGCGAATTGCAAGTGAAACATACACTGACTTCATCTCTGCAATTCTAGTCCAGAACAATCATGGTTTCAGCGTCTCTCAAACCGGTCTTGCATTCTTGGGCCTCTTTGTTGGCATGATCACCGGCGTCTCTACCGATCCGATCTGGAGAAAGATATACGGTCGGCTCGTGCGGCAACGCGAGGAGCAAGGGGGAGAGCCTGGTGGCTCGGAACCGGAGTTTCGACTTCCATCAACGATACTCGGCGCTTGGGTCGTTCCAATTTCACTTTTTGGTAAGCAGGTGCTCATCCTTGACATTTGGAATCCCTCTAATTTGTGTATGCAGGGTTTGGGTGGACCACGTATTCTTCTGTGAGTCTACGATCTTTGTTGAATTCATTGCAGATTCCGCGGCTAACATCCTGGTCTTTGCAGGTTCACTGGATAGGTACGACAGTATCCTGCATATTGTCAAGTTGCAATGATAACAACTAACCATGACACTGCAGTTCCAATAATCTTCTCAGGCATCTTTGGCATTGGGTTCGTTAGGCCCCCCTTCTCAAACGCTGCAAGTGTCATGGATGGACTGATGGCTGACCGCTTTCTGTGACGTAGAGTGATTTGGGTGTACTCAGGAGTATTCACGTTTCTTGTTGAGGCCGTAAGTCCAACAACCGACATCGGACTGGGCTCGTGGGATCATTTGATAACCTCGCCGAACAGTACCCTGTATATGCTGCATCGGCACTTGCGGCCAACAGCTTCGCGCGGTCGTACTTTGCTGCGGCATTCCCACTGTTTGGTGTCCAGATGTACAACAGTAAGTCTTTGAGACGGTGGATTATTGATGAAAGAGCGGTCACTGATTTGGAAAAAGATCTCGGTTACCAGTGGGCAACAACAGTACTTGCATTTCTAGCACTAGCAATGGCGCCGTAAGAGCATCCCAGCGGAGTGGTTACGGGGGGGTCACTAACGCATGATATCGCAGATTCCCAATTCTGTTCTTTCGATATGGCAAGCGGCTCAGGGGTAAGAGTCGATATGCATCGGCATAGGCAGGCGTGGGATGGACACAAGAGCATGTGGCGGACTTGAGTGGAAAGCTACTAATAATAGAGAAGTAACACAGCATTGGCATGGCATCATTTTTATTGAATCAAGGATTTTGCTCCCCTACGTGAGACAACCTGAAGCACGCTGGCTGGGCCTTTGTGCAACGAAGGGCCAGCGCCACGAGGGCGGCCACGCCAGCTCAAGGGATTGCGAGCACAATGTGACAGAGTGAATGCGGTCTTGGTACGGTTTTGGCGAGGGAGGTGCGCCCTCGCGCAGGGGAACGTGGGCGGTAAGCCAGAGGCACGGTTGACGAAACAATCGAGGGCACACAGAGCTCGCGAAGCGTAGACGAGCGCGATGGGAATGGTGATAGCTGGTAGCACAGGGCGTTCAATGAGAACGCGACGGGCCATTGAGGGGAAGCCGCCAAGACCAGCGAGGCCACGGGTGCATGCATGCCCTGTAGCCGAGCGAGGCACATGTAGAATTGCGGCTGCTTGCTTTTTGGGCATGCGCTGTGTGGCCTGAGATGGAGAAATGGAAGTGCGAGGGGGGATGGACAAGGCGGACCAAGTAGGAATAGATTTCCCATGGGTACTCTACAGGGCCCCTAGTTCGAGACTCGCAGCTGTCAGGCCTCAATCGGTCAGCAAAGAGCTCGTCATGGCCGAAGAGCGGGCTGGCAGAACGCGCACTACTCAAGACGGCGGCGTGTGAGTGGCAGCTGGGCGGTTGGTGGTTCGCTAGTGGGCTGGCCAAGCGACAGCGGCATACCGGCCGACAGGGACCGAGGTAGCCTGGGTGGGTCCGCACCATAGAGCAAACCTCGACGGCCAATTGCGGGGGATCGCAGTTGCGCGCATCATCGACGAGCCCAAGGACACCACACGAGCAGCACCCCAACGTCGCGAGTGCCCCCAGCATCAATTGCACACAGTCTGCCGCTCTGCCTCGAGCGCGGCGACTGCAGCCGGCCCCTCCACCGCCTTGGCGCCGCTTCCCCGGAGGACGACCGCGCCTTCCAGCTTGCCGGCCGTGATCAACACAGCCCTCCAGGCGCCGTCCCACAACGTCGCCCTACTGCGTTGCTGCTTCCTTACTCACAGCGACGACGCCCCAGCCGTCACTGCCTCTGCTGCCCGCGGGCGCGGCACCCCCGGCGACCTCGCACCATCCCAGCTCGACTCCAGCAGCATGGGCAGCGCGGCTCGGTAGCATCTGGCTATCAAACATGATTCTGTGTGCTCCTGGAACGCTCCCTCAACTGCATGGACCCCGGCCCCGTACCACAACAGCTCTGTCCCATACCTGCCCGCCGGATTGAGTGCTCTTCACTCTCTCTCGGTCGTTAGCGCCTCCGCCATAGCAGCTGTCAGAGTGCCACAGCAGCACCCGTTCGACCAGCCAACGCATGGTGATCGCACTCCCTAAACACATAGCTGGAACGCCGCCTCTCGTGCGCTCGCGACACATTGGCCGCACCGTTTTGCTGGGTCCTTCCCACGAGTACCATTGACGGCATTGCGCAGCGCTAGCCCTGCTTCTCCAGCACCTATACCAGTCCACAGCAGCAGTCCGTGCGTGGCCGAGTGCCTGCGCATCGCAGAGGGGATATCATGTCTTCCCCCGAGGATGCAACTCCCTCGCCGGAATACAGTGGAGATCTGGACGACGACATGGCTGCCGAACAAGCAACCGACCCCCAACACGATGGCTCGCCCTCGCAGAAGACGGCCAACGGCAACCCCGATTCAAATCTAAAAGACCCTCTGAGGCCACGAAGGAAGAAGGCGCGGAGGGCATGTTTTGCCTGCCAGAGAGCCCATCTGACTTGTGGTGAGTAGCTTCTTTTGCTCGCCCTTCATGAATGACTGTGGCATTCCAGTTGCAGCATGATGAGCAAGCAATTGAGCAGAAGATACTAATAGCAAACCCCAGGCGACGAGAGACCATGCAATCGCTGCATCAAGCGTGGCCTCCAAGACCACTGCATGGATGGCGTTCGCAAGAAAGCAAAGTACCTCCATGATGCTCCAGATGGTGCTCTCATGCCAGGTGTAGGCGGCCACTATCCCTACATGAATGGTAACCGACCCACGCCAATTCCTAACCAGGATACACAAACGACTCCAGTAGCTCCACAAGCGAACCTTTACACCCAGGCTTCTCCAACCTCCTACTACACTCCTAACCCAATACCAGGCTCTCTACCAGTGAGCCAGGATGGCCGAACATTCAACAACCAGCAATCTCCAATATCGCCCTCGTTCAGCCAAGCCCACCATGGCTCGGTTCCAAATGCGCCGAGCAGCACCATGGCCCAGGGTCAACCTGGACAGATGCCCCAGTTTGGCCCACTTTTCGATCCGAGCGATCCAGCATTGTTCAACTTCGACATTTCGAGTCTGAATTTTGGCAATCACTATGGCGCTCTTGAATTCGGAATGCTCGGCCATATGTCATCTGGCGCTGCTGAGCAGGCTCACGATAATAGCTTGATGAATCCTATGAACCAAGCTGCTGGCATATATAATCAACCAATGCCAGTGAGCTATGCAGATCAATCCAATCCGGGTGCAGCCATGTCCTTTGGCCCGAATGGGCTTCCAGCAGGCGAGTGGCAAGATTCAAACTCTCGCCAGGGGAGCATGCAGGTCCAGACGCCCAATAACACCCCAGCTACTGTATATATGGACCATGGCAGTCATCGAAATGATAGTCTCAATGGCCCTCATGCGTTCGCAATAGGTCAAGGGCCAGCTAGCCATTCAACTGCTAGTCCTGCGTCAACAGATGCGTCTGCATTCGAGAATGATAACCCGCTCGCGTCTGCTGCATTCTTTGCTCACTCGAATCGCACACATGCCCAGCGTTCGCCGGCAATGAGCCGATCGCAACAAGAGAACAGGCCTCCCACTACAGCGTTGCAACCCATACACTCGAATGGCGTTCGCAAACGCCAGCGTGATACTAAGAGTATCTATCAAGGCATCACTAAGCCATATGACTACGTAAAGGGCTATCACAGGCTTTACCAACTGATCAACAAAAAGTACTCACGACCATGGGTCGCCAAAGCCCAAGAATACCTCCAAAACTACCGGCCAGTGCTGTTACAGGTTCGCGAGGAGCTAAACACAGATGACTTGATCCATCAAGAAATGGGCCTGCAACGTAATCTGATGACTCTCCAGGAGCACTTTGCCGAAGTAGGCACCCCGTTCTTGATTTGCCGTCGCTCAGGAGAGGTCATTGGGATCAACAAGGAGTTCACCATACTTACTGGATGGAAGCGAGAGGTTCTTCTCGGCCAAGAGCCAAATGCCAATGTTAACCTGGGCGCAAATCGCGATGCAAACGAAAGCGAAATATCGACCCAAAACACAACGCCCAACCTTACCGCCCAAGAGTCGGACACTGGCACCCTCAACGTAAACATTATCGAACTCATGGATGCCAAATCCGCTCTCGAGTTCCTGCAGCACTTTTCTGAACTATGCTATCAGGACCCACGTGGCTATGCATCTCAACGCGTCAATATGTTGCGCTACCAGACCAAGGCTGACGTAGACCGCATCCAAGAAATGAAGGCAAATGCAGCTGCCGATGTTAAGCCTGATCCTCTGATTAAAATGGAAGGAGGGGCTGTGCATCAGGGTGAGAGTGCAATGCAGAGGCTGGGTGCCAAGAATGGCATGGTGGACTGTATGATTTGGTGGCACATCAAGAGAGATATTTTTGATATGCCTGTATTGGTGTGTATGAGTGTAAGTCGCATTTCACCCCGCGATCACATGCGATGACTACTAACGAAGATCACAGGTTATGCCGGTACTCGACAAAGGCCTGCAGTAACTGCAGATCTACCTCGGCTTGTACGTTTTCCTACAGCATTCAGGAATTTGGGGCTTCCGAGGTTTCTTTCGTCATCAATAAACTACATCGCATACAGGGGGTTTGTTCACGCAACATGTGACGAGTAGGGCAATGTGGCGGTAGTAAAAGTGGCTTGGGATCTGTATGGACGGGACAATTTCGTATTCTTTTCTTTTCCTTTTTGACAGTGTGCTTCCACACAATAGACGTTCTAGCTAGCTAACAACGACCGTACTTGGGTGTTGTGGGTGTGTGCTGAAAGCCTAACACCGTCAGAGGCAGTTCCATTTCAATTCGAACATATGATTCGTGGGAAGATCACGAAGAGATGTTGTAGCCGGATAAAGGGTATAGGGTAATCCTTAATGGGTTTCTCCAGCATTGAGCAGCTGGGGCGGCGAATGGGTGTTTAGGGCGTATACAAGGGCGCCATCATGGCAAATTATTGAAAATGGGGAATACCAAATCAGCCGTCAGGTACTTGAAAACTTAATCTTTGATTAACGTGGCGCTATGCGATCGTGACGCCGTCTATCATCTACTTTTCAGTAGTCTGAACCTCCACTCACCTTCACATGGTCTATTCATGTGACTTCTACTCCATCTGAGACATGCCCACTCCATCCTTCTGCCCCACGCCTTCCCGGCTCTTCGCCGCTCCCTCATCCTCGCCCCCTCGCAGCCAGCTATCCTCCCTCCACTTCCGATACGCCTCACGCTCCAAACTCCGCTGCGCAACCCTAATATCCTCCCTGATATCCTCCACCAGCGCATCCTTGCTCACATAATCGTACTCGGGCCGTATGAACCCCAGTATGACAAGCGAAAGCGTCGCGCCGTAGAAGTCGGCAGAAAAGTTGTGCAGGATGTGGATCTCAATGGAGCGCTGTGTGTTTTTGTAGTAAGGATTGTATCCTATGCTTAGCACTGTTGGGAAAACAGTCGAGTCGGAGGGTGTCGAGGACGAGTAGTCGAGGTCTGCTACGCCGTGGTTTTTGGAATGCTCTGGCACCGATGTGTCGTCTGTGGCGCTGGGAACGCTGGACGGGGTGGTTTGTGCCGCGATGGAGGTAGAGTCTAGTGTGCACCAGCCGTAGTAGATGCCTGAGGAGAGGTCGTCGTGGCCGCCTATGCTGAGGCCGGAGAGAGGGATGTTTGCCGTGGGGATGCCGAGCTGGTTGATCGGTTAGTACTTTGGCACACAGACTTCTGGCAAGGAGAGAAGACTAGAAGGGGATGTGTACCTCTTTACTTCCTCGTCCGAAGCCTTTGATGACTGGTCCTCGTAGTTTCAGTGGGAATGGTGTTTGCGGCGTATCAGGGCCGGCGATCGGGTCGCGGGGACCGTCTGGACGTCCCATTGTGATTGATTGTTTCGTGCAGAGGACTTTTCGAAGAATTGGGTGGAGAGAAGGTGTCTGCGAAATGTCGTGATTGCACCGGAACTTTCTGGACAATCGGCATGGAGGGGTCCGATCGGAACCGTGGGGCGAGTAACAAGCGTCACGGAGCAATGTAATGGATTAGTCAGCTTTTTCTATGGATGTCATTGCGTTGTAGCTCTTTTTTGGTGAAGTCAATGTAAGAAAAAAATGCATCGCTATGTTATTAGCTAAGCCTCAGCGACATCTGTTTACCTCGTTGGGCTTGGGTCGCATTGGGCGAGTTCCGTTCTCCCGCAGCATGGCCTCCGCATCAGGCAGCCAGGTCTCACGCCTCAACGATGAAGCGCCCGCTTTCATTTACGGTACTGCCTGGAAAAAGGACCGAACGAAGGAATTGGTAAAAGAGGCTATTGCACAAGGCTTTCGTCGTGTCGATACTGCAGCACAGCCACGGCATTACCAGGAGGCGCTGGTTGGTGAGGCGCTTCGCGAGGCGTACGCCGAGGGTGTTGTGACAAGATCAGACCTCTATGTGAGCGCGAACAAGGATTGTGTACTTCCAGGCTAATCAACTTCAGGTCCAAACAAAGTACACTACGCCTGCAGGACAGGACTTGAATAACATGCCCTACAATCCTGACGCTCCTCTAGACGAGCAGGTTCATACCTCAGTGGCATCCTCCTTGAAGACGTTGCGACCAAAAGAGGATTCAGAAGAAGGCTCTTATGTCGACTGCTTGCTTCTACACTCACCTTTGCCCACAATTCAGCAGACACTCCAAGCCTGGAAGTTACTTGAATCATATGTCCCAAGCCAGATCCGGTCTCTCGGAATATCAAACGTCACTCTCCCTATTCTTGAAGCCATATTCGAGCATTCAAACATCAAGCCGTCAGTCGTTCAAAACCGCTTCTACCCTCAAACGCAGTACGATGTACCGCTTCGCGCATTTTGCAACGAGCATGGAATCACGTACCAGTCATTCTGGACTTTGACCGGCAATCCTGCTCTCCTTAAGTCGAAACCTGTGATTGCGCTGGCTCGGGCAGCAGGCGTCGATCAATACATAACACTCTATGCGTTGGTTATGAACCTTGGAGTGGTTGTTCTGAACGGAACTACTTCGACTGAACATATGCGTGAAGATTTGGAGGGCATTGTTAAAGTGCGACAGTGGTCGCAATCTCACCGACACGACTGGAATGGAATTAGTGATGCCTTCGAGAGTTTGATTGAGCGCTCGAAATGATCATTTCCCGCTTGGTTCTAACGATGCCACTGTGCGAAACGATATAACAATGCAGTATGAGAATGTCTTGGAATTATGCCGCCTTTTCACTTCGAGATTTTGTTGTTCACTTTGTACCGGATCTCCTTCAGCGACGAGCGCTCCCATCGTGTTTATGCTTGGTGGACGTTACTTCTGATAACTACCACCATAAAATTGAAGGGATTATAGGATTTCACGCTTCCTTTTTGACAATTCTAGGCAATATTGGAAAGAGGGAATTACAGCCTCTCTCAATATTCAGCTTACCGGGATGAAGGACAAGGTGTCCGATATCGTATTCATCGGTTGGCAAACTAGTCAGCTGCAGCTCAGCCGCAGTCAACCTCACAACTGGAACTTGTAGCCTCGTCTTCTCTAATAGCCTCGACTCACCTCACGAAACAACACGTCTTGACGATATTGCGCCAATGCGCAACGTTACTTCATTCTAGTTATAACTGGATCTTGTGTCTTCAGGATGTCGAACATCCGCACAACATTGCCGATTCCCACTCAGCCTTGGGAATCAGCCAAGGCCAAATTCCTAGAGGGACTGTCGCAAGAACAAGCCATTCGATTCAAAGACGCTACAGCTGAGAACTTATTCTACGATGCGAGTGCTGCGCAAAAGAGACATGCAAAAAACAGCCGCAGTTGGCTGCTGCAGGAGCGACTCTCCTCTCTCGTCAACGCAATCGACGACTACGGCAAGGCACTTGATGTATACTCGAACACATACGGTCTTGTCATCAGTCCTTTATGGGGAAGTTTGAGAATAGTTTTGCATGTGAGCCTATAGAATCTTTTGCTCCTGTCCCTAACAAGCCAACCAAAGACCTCACTTATTTGCGTTCGGTTTTGACGAGAACTCATTCATCGGCTTCGGCCAAGGCTTCTATGATATTAATGGAAATTATTTTGTCACTTAGCCGGATCACTGACTTGTCACGAAGATTGCAGGCGAAGCTGGAAAGTTCCAAGAGAGCCTCACGGACATGTTGGCACAAATCGGCGATGTGCTCCCACGCTTTCGCATCTATCAAACGCTGTTTAGCAATCACGAACGCCTTCTGGTGGCCCTTTCTGAGGCTTTTCTGGATGTTTTAAGCTTTTGTATCACAACAAAAGAGTTCTTCACTCGCGCAAAGAGGTCAAAGAGTGAGAGCCCTCGTACAAAATTTTTAGTTTCCTTGACTCACTGTTTCAGTCCCGTTGTCGATCGTTCTCAAGGGTGCGTGGAAGCCATATCGGCAAGACTTCGATGTCTATATGAATAAGTTCCGCAAACACAGTAAGCGGGTAGAGAAAGAGGCGGGCATCGCACACTATATCGAGTCCGCAAAGATGAGAGAAGTTCAACGAGCCAATCGTGAGCTTCAACTTAGAAATAGCAAACTGCAAAGACGCCACCAAATCCTATCCGCCATACCTACTTCCAACTACTGGAGCATGCAATCGAAATTGTCCACCCTGAGGCACCCTGGGTCAAATACCTGGATTCAAGGGACACCAGAGTATATCTCCTGGCGCTCCTCACCAAAGTCTGATTGTCTTTGCTGCTACGGAATCCCAGGCTCAGGGAAATCCGTATTGGCAGCGAGTGTTGTTGAGGATCTGCTGGCCTGCACAGCGGATCCAGCGTCGCTAGTGATATACTACTACTGCGATTTCGCCGAAACAGTCTCCCTCGATCCTGCCTGTCTTGTTTCCTCGCTTATTAAACAAGTTCTGGAAAGGGCTCCCCTCGACCAATTTACTGATTCATTTGATTGCCCTTTGCAAGAAGGGAAGCCCGCACCAAACCTGCAAGAATCTTTACGCTATCTCACAGAGCTAATCAAAGGTTTTGCCAGTGCTTACATAATCCTTGATGGATTGGATCAAATTACTCCTGATGGCCAGTCTATCGTTCTAGAAATAATCCAGAATCTCCTTTGCAACACTTCCATCGTCAGCAAAATATTCGTCACCAGCCGTCTAGAAGAATATATCATCAAGCGGACCTTAAAGGCTTACAAATCTGTTCAGCTATCTAATGGCTGTGCACAGGAAGATATCGCACTGTTCATCAAAGAGAATATAGAATCATCTGTAATGGCACAGAATCCCTTGCTTAAGGATTCACGCTTGAGGGAAGAAGTCACCCAAGCACTCCTGTCCGGAGCTAATGGCATGTAAGCAATCTCCAGTTCTATGCTCAAGCAGATTAAGTCACTCAATAGATGGCTAATCTTGGCCAAGGTTTTTATGGGTTAAATTTCAGCTTTATGACATTGCTCAAGTCATGACTGAACATGCCATGCGAACGACAATTCAAAATCTCCCAAAAGACCTCAGTGAAACATACGCGAGAATCCTAGAAAATGTTCGCCTCTCACCTGGCGGAAGTGTTAAATGCGAGACAATGCAAAAGGTATTCCGATGGGTCGCGGGTGCACGACGTCCATTGACGCTTGTTGAACTTGAGGAAGCTGTGGGCCTTGAGAAGACCGATAAATTTCTTCATCTGGATCGTTTAGCGACAGGTGCAGGTGAACGGCTTATCGCTTCTTGCAGCAACCTTGTCATTCTCAATGAGGCCGACTCGACAGTTTCGTTCGCGCATCAGACAGTCCAACAGTATCTTTGTTCACAAACTGAACTTGTTGATCGATGGCCTCATTTCAATCTACAATCGGTGAACGAACATATTGCCGAGATTTGTCTCGCTTATCTTGCTTTCTCAGACTTCGAAACACAGTTAACCAAGGTCTCTGAAGTCAAACTGGAACAAAAGAGCGCGGAGCTTCTTGTCTGGTGGAACGTACCGCTTGCGACCTCAATCAAAGGGCTCCTCACCTGGCCACGAGCAATGCGCAGGACCTCAACTAATGATACTCATCGCCACATAGCATTCCCGGCTCCGGTTCTTCTACAACCTTCTGATACCCTGGCCAGTAAATATGCCATGCTCGACTATATCATCACGTTTTGGGCCTTTCATACTGCTGATTTGACAACCCAATCGTCGTGCTGGCCAGTTTTCAAACAGATTGTCACCGAGCGACAGCTGGCTTTCAACTTTCGCCCTTGGGACGAGCCAGAGCACTGCGCTAGAGTTCAGCAATTAAGGGTCTATTACACGAAGCTATATCACGCAGAATCTCTTCCCAGTGATTGGCGCAGGAGAAATTTGCTGCTTTACGCCTGGGCGATGAGACATGGGATAGGCTCCTTCTTGTCCCTAGTGGACCGGAAAAGCCTGGCTGTCTATCTGACCATCATGACACAAGAGTTGCAGGTCGAGGGTCTAGAAAACCATTGGATCACAGAGCCTCACGCTGAGCAAGAATTGAATGCATTTCTCGATCTCACGGCCACAAAAGGTCCTGCCCAGCCCTCTCGAAATGGATTCTGGAGCGGTGAACTCATTGTTCATCTTGTCAGAGAGTACAGCCCGCGTCATTTCGTTGCGGACAGCTTGATACTGAGGTTGCTTGACTTTGTCTCCAGAGAATGCTTGCGATGGACAGATAGCGAAGAGTGTCAGGATAGCATTTTCTGTCAAGCCACGTTGCTTGCCTTGCAGTCAGACGACATACCCCTTTTCACCCGCCTGATTCGTTATTATATCCGCAATCAACGGCAATTTTCCACCATTTTGGTGGCAGTTATTCGAGAAGGTCATGTCAGACAGAAGGTCTTGGAGACATTACTATTTCACTACTTCTCCGGACTGGGCTCAGATAAAGACATGTGGGAGCTCTTCTTCGCCTTATATCATTGTTTTCCCGTACTCGAACCACTCTTGCTCGATACCCAAAAATTCTCTGAAATGTGCTTCTCAATCAAAAAAGCCCTACTTGTCATCATATTGGCAGTCAAGAAGCGACCTGCCTACCTCAAGCAAATGATCGGCGACCTCGAGGGCAGAACAGAACTCAGAGCTGCACTTTCATTCGAAAATTTCGACTGGAGAAGAACCACTTTCGGAACAGGAGAACTATACGATGCTATTATACAGCTGAATAATCGCAGCTTGGCTGCAGACGCTGTCCTGATGTATCAGCTTGGAAAGGAGTTTCAAAAATTATATCAGAAAACTTGGCCAAAAACTGAGAATAGTGAGCAAAAAATAGCCGGAATGCTTGATAAAGTTGGGCCACTCTTTAGTGCTGAAGCATTCGAAAGCGATAGTTTACGATGTCTCATGTGGGCAATCCAGAATTCCTTCATACCCGTGGTTCAGAGGCTTGTGCCTTATTATACCACTTTCCTACAAGATGAAGCGAATACCAAAATCATCAAAGATATTATCAAGGCTGCTGCAATTACCGATTCAACTGGCGATTCGGTAGTTGTAAGTTTATCCGGGAGTCTCGGGCCAGTGTCTATCGACTCAGGTCCCGACTCAGTAGCAATGTGTTTGTCGCGGATTCGCTGGCCTGAATCCGTCCGCGAAGCAATTAGAGATGGATCTGTTTTTCCGCATGCGTGGTTGCATAATCTTATGCCACCTATCAAAAGACGCGATTGGATTGAGAGAATGGGATTTGCGTCATTAATTAAGTAGAGAAGTTATCTGTACTTAATTCGAACATATCGTTTTATAACCCGATTCACTTATACCCTGCGAAGGGTGCAAACCCTACTATGGTTGTGATTGAAATTAGGGTCGCACTCCTTGCGCTTGCCAAAACCTGCAAACCGATGGGACTGTCAATGTGCATGGTTGAAGGATTAGCACACCTACTAGCCGAAGGGAGGAATTGATCTAGAAAGTTTGGTGGGGGAATCGCTGGGCGACCAGCAGTCGAAAGTGTCCTGTCAATTCCTGGCTGCTTGTAACGAAGGAGCCAAGCTTGTCCAAGCCTCTTTGCTGTCTTTTTAGATGTATCTCAGTAATTGTGGCCAATATTTAGGCAAGTTCTAGCTTGTCATAGCCATAAAAGCCCATGGACTTGCGTTCAATTGCATCATAGCGCTGGCACAGTGACCTTTTACTTAATTGTGGTGTGTGTTATCCATGATGTTTTTGCTCTCCTAGTCAACTTCCACACCATGCTTTCTAATCCACCCAAGTTTTTATTTTACACTCCTCCACCCCATCCTAGAACCACAGCTACCACCAAGCCCAGCAGAGCATCCCACCCTAATGCTTTCACCGCATACCCGCCCTCCCCAACCACTTTTAACACTTCCCTTACATTCAACTCTTTCCTCATCATTGCCGCATTTGCTACTACAAATCCTCCTGCAACAGTAATACACTTCACCACTTCCTCATCCCGTAGACTCAATAAAGAAGAATGAGGAAGCAGTAAGATAGCGCGTTCAAACAAGACGAGGGTACTAAAGATGGGGTGGCTACGTAGTGATGGTAGAGCGAGAAGAGAGGCGTTGAGGAGGATATTGGGAAGTTGGAGGGACGCCTTTGGTTTTAGTCGTTGAGGTGGAGATGCCGGATTGGACTTGCTAGATTCGGATGACGGTATTGGCGGTTGAATGTCCGGGGATGAGATATGTAACTGGATGATGAAAAGCGTGGCTGTGAAGCTTATAGGGAGAATTTGGCTAAGGAGGATGTAAGTCCGCATCGTTGATGCATCGATGCGGCGTCTCCGCGCTGTAAGTTGTCAGTGTCTTATGTCCCTAAATTTCAAGAGCACAATAACACCTTTCTGAGCTATCCAGATATTCCAGAACCATGTTGCTGTTATAGCACCCTGCGTCCATACCGCATTCGGTGCATCTTTTACCAGGTCATGCGCAAAGTCTTGAAATAGTGTTGAACTTAGCATCCATCTCTTCAAATTTTCAGCCGAAAGAGCAGATAAGCTCAGGTACTTGTCTCCACTCCACTCAAGGTAGTGGGTAATTAGGAACATGAGCATGTTGTAGGATAATGTTGCGAAGCTGAGAGAGCCAAGGAAGGCGTAAATCTTAATATGCCGCGCCCTGGCGCCCCTAGCAATGTTGAGTTCCTCATCTTTCGTTGAACTGCTGAATATGGCGCTGTATTGACTGTAGAGCGAATATACAATCGTGATCGTGGCGTACAACGCAGCAACAATATACGAGAGGAAGATCGCGGCACCAATGTAGTTATTCGGCGGCATGACATAATGCACTAACGACTCATAGCCTGGGAAATCCATAATAATTATCTAACGAGAAAGAAATGTAATGAGGAGAAAACGAGATATGAAAAATTATTGCTCGACGAAAATGAGTAGTTGAGGCCAGATGTGTGGAGGCATCAGAGTGTAAGGTAGCTGACGTCATGAGACAATCCGTGTCTGAGAATTCGGGCGACGACACACTCTCGGCTGCTATTACCTGCTAAATAGTGATATAACCTAGATGATAACATTCAACTGGAAGTGGTATTTTTTCAATAAAAATATTAACTGGTTCGAATTGCCGTAGTGTTTAGCCTCGGAGACTCCCATAATCTTCCATGATTGTGATGGAAACCTCAACACTGCCAGTATGGCAGGCTTCACCAACTTGTCCCTTTTCTTTTCAACACTATATTAAAAGTGCAAAGACGGCGCTCAACACCACCTCAAAACTTCAATTTATTTCTCTCCAACAACCCTACATTTTGTGAGCCACACTCTCCCCCCTACACCTACACTCTTACCCCTACTCCATCCACCCTCTCCAAAAACCGAATATCCACCCCTCGCATATTAAGCCCAAACCACCCTCTCAGCTGCGGCGTCCCTGCAACCTCTGCATCAAACTCCGCCACCAACCCCGCCAACACCTTGATGATGAAGAACTTGGCAAGATACTGCCCCGTACAACTGTGACTCCCGCCCCCAAACCCCATCCACACACTATCCATCCTCCCAATCTCCCTCCTCTTCGCCTCCGTACCGTCCGGCATCCAGCGCTCCGGCTCGAACGCCTCAGGGCGCGGAAATAGCACGGGGTCGTAGTGCACAGCGTACAGACTGGCGCCGACGGTCGTCCCGGGAGGCAGGAACGTGTTGCAGAATGTGGCCCCGGATGGGGGGACGACGCGGGGGAGGAAGAATCCTACGGCGGGGTAGAGACGCATGCTTTCTTTGAGGACGGCGAGGAAGAGGGGGACTTTATTGACGATGTCGGTGTACCCTGAGGCGCGCGTGATGCCGTGATGGTGCATTTCTTGCCGCAGGCGGTGCAGCAGCGCTGGGCTTTTGAACGCGTAGTAAATTGTCGTTGCGAGCGTGAGCATGATTGTATCGTGTCCGGCGGCGAAGTTCACAATCGCAGTATCGAGAACCCAACTTGGTCGGAATCGGGTTTCCTTGTCATGATGCAACTTCATCAGGGTAGCTAGGAGATCTTTTTCTTTACCCTGGCCGTCACCTTTGTCACCTTCGTCCTCGTATCCATCACTCTCTACTTTCCTTTTCCCATCTTGCCCGTGCCTTACTACAATGCCCGGCCGATCACCCATCAATGCCAACCCCTTCGTACTCTCTAACCCTTTCAGCCTCTCCATGATCTCCGGCATGCAGAAGCCAAAGATAGGGAACATCTTCGGCCTACTGCGCAAGCCCAGCACCAAACAGGCTGGAACTGAAAGCCATAGGCCCACTTTGGGGATCGAATGCATGACCCTGACAAAGCCAGGGAAGAGACCGAGAACAGTGAACCAAGCCCACACTGCGTCGCTGACAGCGCCGTTCCCGCCATCGTTGCCCGCAGCGGTGTAGTCGGGGGATTTTGAGAATGTGAAGTGGGACAGCGCGTCGAGGGCAAAGATGTGTGACCATTCCGAGAGGCTGACAGTTTTGCCGTTGAGGCTCTTGATGCGGGCGAGGTACTTCTCGATGTACGCATCCAGCAATCGCTCATGTTTCTCCATTCCCTGGATCGAGTACGCGGGCCCGATAGCTCGTTTCTGCAGTCTATACCGTTCCTTGTTGGTCTCCGTGAACAAGTCGAGATGATCTTCTCCTCTTCTGAGCTTGTCAGGCGCTGCGCAGACTTGATACCAATCGCTCTTTATGAAGCTAGTGGTCGCGCCGAAGCCTGTCCTGATGGCATCTTCATGGCAAACAAGGACCCAATTCGGCGCTATTCGCACAATAGGACCATATTTCCTGTGTAGCGCTGGGAAAAATATATGATTCTCCCCCTTTCTCACGTGCCAGACAAGCCAAAACTTGGTCAGACCTGCGAGCCACGGTCCAGGGACTTTGCGAAGAGGATGGGAGAAGAATCTGGATATGAACGTAGGAAGGATGAAGAGCGGGATGAAAGAGAGAATAGTCCAAGAAGCTAGTGAAAACATTGTCAGGGTGGAGAGAGTGGATAGATCCGAAGTTGGTCGGATATCGTGATAGAATTGCGTTGTAGCAACCATCGTACGAACAGTCTCGATAATATGACGTCTGACCAGACCATCGCCAACAGTATGCAGAGCTGACAGTCCAGTTTTCCTCATTGGCCGCTTGAGTGTGATCGACTGCACTGTTAACTTAAGTTAATTGCCTAGCCTGCGTAAGCATTTGTGCGACGTGATCGACAAATCATCTTCTCCATATACTTGTGGGTAGGGATGTCCACTGCCCACGAATAAATGCTGGTGGGGCTGTGTCGTATGTAAACAAAACAATATGAAACATGACATTGGTATATTAGATACAAAATGGTTTTTGTTTCGAGGTCGGGAAGAATGTCGCTACGAGGTGCCGGCGTGAACGCCTACCGAGACTTTCCTTAATCCTAAATGAAGAAACCCAAACCGGACGATTATACATGCTGCCGAATAATTCAACCCCCAAAGTGACTGGGCAGTATGTTCTCGCTCGTACCCACATCGGCTGCGCTAAATGTAACTGAGAATGCATCAACGAAAAGAGTCACACATATGAGCCCGTTACCTGTCTCCGAGCAAAGGTTGCGTCTCGCTGCTTTCCCCAGCATTGCCCTTCTTCTTCTTACCTCGCTTCTTCCTCTTCCTTTTGCTTGCGCCTTTGCCACCCGCATTCGCCGACTCTGCATCTGAATGCTTCTGGTCTTCAGCACCGTCAGCATGTTTGCCCGTGGCTTTGTCCTCAGAGTCACTAGAACTTGTAGTCTCCAACACAATCTTCTTTATCCCATTCACATCCACGACATTCTCGGAGATACTACCGCTCCGAGCTGTGTGGCGTTTCTTAGGAGGGCTCCGGGAGCGCGATTTGACGGAATGAAGCGAGCCAATGGTACTAACAGATCGCGTCCGTTCTCTTGAGCCGTGGTTCTCGTTCTTGTCATTGACAATCAAGTGCGCATTCTCGTCGTTCTCATCTGCGGTGGCCTTGGGGGAGAGGATATCTTCATCTGCTGCTTTCCGTCCAGAACGGCCAGATTTCCAAGACATGCGATCGCCACCAGGAGCCATGGTACCGTATCCCACAGCTAGGCTATGGACGCCATCGCTAGCCTCGCGACCTGCAGATGCTAACAAGCCCGCACCGATGCCTCCTTCCGGAGCGTGCGAATCCTCGGCCACCACACTTCGTGAGGGTGGTCGTTCTAGTTCAGATAGGCGTTCATTCTCTGGAATCGTGTTAGGGATATCGGGGGCGGTGCTGGTCTGACCACCAGGCTTGATCTTGACAGTGTTGATGCGGGTTGTCTTTGGCCTATTTGCAGCATTGGATGGGCCTAAGTGCTTCAGATGTTGGAGGACGTCTGGATCATCACTTGACAATGGCCCTAATGTGGCCTTGCTGCCGCTACTGCGACGCCGCAGCATAAAGGAAGGCTTAGGCGGACCATCAGACATTTCTGGCAGCGACAGCTTTCGTGGAGCCGTCCCATTCTGTTCGACTTCGGCATCGCCGTCTATTATGGGCTGTTCAGAAGGTTTTCTGGAGACATCAGTGACGACTTTGCCTCTGGGAACGCGAGCGCGAGGAGCTGGAGCCATGCGGCGAATCGCTTTGTGAACATCGATGAAGACGTCAGACTCGTCGATGATTTCCCTGTGATAGTCAGTAGCTGTGCATGTGTGACAATCGCGAAGACTTACTCTCCAATTAATTCTTCGATGACATCTTCTAGAGTGACCACGCCGACAGCACCACGAGCCTCGGCTGGGAACTCAGAGACCAGGACCATGTGAGACTTGCCCTCTTGGAAGAAGTTGAGGATGTCCAAGCAGCTCGTCTCGGGACGTGTTTCTGGGAGGGTGGCTAGGGCGAAGTCGCGCACACGCTGAGCATCCTCGGGGTCGTATGTGATGAGCATTTTGACCAGCAACATGCCAACGAAGTTGTTCCTGTTTTCAGGGGTATGGATAGGAATACGGGAATAGCCAGCAGAAAGAATGGTGTCCATCATCTTCTCGTCCAAGACGGTATCAGACGACATGGTGAATACATCCTTCATCGGTGTCATGATGTTGCCCACAGCCTTGGCTTTGAGGTCCAAGACGGCAGTGATGATGGTGACTTCATCCTCGTTGAGGCGCTCGTGCTCCAGCCCCAATGACTGGTGCAGACTGACCAATGTCTTTAAACCACCCTTCTTGTATACGGTTCCGTGGTCCTCGCCGAGGAGGTAGTCGAGGAGCTTGGCGGTGGGCCAGGCGGCGATTCCCATGATGTACATGAGGGCGAGCACAATGGGCGACATGAATGCGCCAATTGGCAACCCGTAGCGCACGCATATGGATTGGGGGACGACCTCGCCGAAGATGACTGAGCTTGTTAACAATGCGAGACGGGCTCAATGAAGAATGCGCATACCAATGAGCACAGTAGAACTGACGACAGCAGGCCAGCCGCCACCGAGGGACCTGTCCAGGACTATAGGAAGGGTTTCGTTGGTGATGACGTTGCTCAGAAGCAGAGTGACCAAGACCCAGTGCTTGCCTCTGTTCAGGAGTCGCAGCACTTTGGCGGCATTCTTGCGCTCATGGGCGTCGCCCGAGTGAGCGAGGACCTGGAGGTAGATTTCATCCTGGCCCATCAACCTGCACAACAGACGTCAGCACAGGGTTGCACAAGTGGAGCACCGTGGTAAACATACGCGATGGTCAGGCCAGCAAAGATGCCACCCGCCAGAACAAGGGCAATTGCGATGCCCAGGTACAGCCAGAGACTCGCGTCGTCGGGCGACTTAGGGAGGTCCTCGTCGGCAAGCGCGTGGACAATGCCTCCAAACGGCATGGGCAGCGCCTTGACCAGAGGTGCAAAGGCGTGGAAGAGGCCGAGGAGGAGCATGTTGACGCGCGACGACATGCCATTGCCCGGGCGCGAGTGAGTGGAGCTCATGGCAGTGGCCATAGCTGAATGGATGGGAGCACCGAAGTGCGGGAGATGAGGATGGTCTCCGTACGAATGGGCCTCGCGGATGGCTGATAGAGGGAATGAGGATGGTGGGCGACGCAAATAATGAATGCGGGAGCCACTGGTCGAGTGCGTCTGTGCGCAGCTGCAACCAAGACGCAAGCTCAGGGAACGACTTGCGCTGTCTCAGTCTCACAAAGCAAGCCAAGCACGAATTGCTGTGCCGCAGGAGCCGCTTCAATATTGCGGCTCTCGCTGCCGTCGGACAAGCCCGACCATCCTCTGTCAAGATCCTGAGCTTCAGCGGACAAGGAGTTCCGCTGCAAAAGGAAAAAGCTTTGCCTAGTCCCCGCTGCCGTTCGAACCGTTTGGCGACAAACGCCATCATAGCCTCGATCGTCATCGTGCATCAGTGCGCCTGTGCAAGCCAGGATCACGTGGCTTGTGGACTTTCCCCGCTAGTTTCACGCTTAACTCCGCCAGGGCTGCATTCTAGAGAGCCGCTGGTAACCGTCACATACAACCGCACAACCGGCTCACGCTGCTTGCTTCGCCCAGCATGTCCTTTTCGTCACCTCGTCTCTGTGCATTGTGGCCAGCTTGTGTTCTCTCCCCTACCTAGCCATGGCTGCAAAGACACCCTCTATGCGCGCATTATCGCGATACCTCCTCCGCCCTCAAGCGTCGCTCCATCCCCGTTGTCAACAACGCGCTCAGACCAAACACTACTCCGCAGCAGCAGCTGGTGCACGTCTCAATGGCACTGTAGAATATGACACCACTCCAATTCTCCACCACACTGCAAAGTCAACCCTGTCAAACCCAGAGTTACCCGCAGACATACGCAAAGGCCAAACTAAGCGCATAAACCTATACACCGCCGTCAACGAAGCGCTAAGACATGCATTACAAACAGACGAGAGGGTCTTGGTGTTTGGCGAGGACATCCAGTTTGGAGGCGTCTTCAGGTGCACCATGAACCTCGCAGCAGACTTCGGCACAGAGCGCGTCTTCAACACACCACTGAGCGAGCAGGGTTTGGTCGGCTTTGCAGTAGGAGCCGCTGCTGAAGGCATGAAGCCAGTTGCAGAGATCCAATTCGCAGATTATGTTTTCCCCGCCTTTGACCAAATACACAACGAGGTAGCCAAGTATAGATACAGGTCAGGAAGCACCGGTGTTAACTGTGGTGGCATGGTTATTCGCATGCCCAGTGGCAGTGTAGGACATGGCGCGCTGTAAGATTTCTTACCATATTCTAAGACAGCAAATGACTAACACATCACTTCAGATATCACACACAATCTCCCGAAGCTCTCTTCACGCACACGCCTGGTCTTCGTGTCGTAATACCCCGTTCACCTGTCCAAGCAAAAGGCCTTCTACTCTCAGCAATCCGCAGTCAGGACCCAGTGATTTTCATGGAGCCCAAGATCTTATACCGTGCTGCTGTCGAACAGGTCCCTGTGGACGCTTTCTACCTTCCCCTCGACAAGGCTGAGGTGCTCAAGACAGGCAAAGACGTCACTATAGTCTCCTATGGAACCCCATTATACACATGTTCAGCCGCAATAGAAGCAGCGGAAAGAGACTTTGGGTGCAGTGTCGAGTTGATTGATTTGCGAACAATATACCCCTGGGACAGGGCGACAGTATTGGAGAGTGTAAAGAAGACGGGACGGGCAATTGTTGTCCATGAGAGCATGATGAACGCAGGTGTCGGCGCCGAGGTTGCGGCCACGATACAAGAACAAGCCTTCCTAAGGTTAGAAGCGCCAGTCAAGAGAGTCACTGGGTGGGCAACCCACACGGGCTTGATTTTCGAGAAGTTTGTCATTCCAGATGTAACGAGTAAGTCACAAACGGCCCCCAAATTCTCCACGCAATATGTTACTAATGAATGAACAGGGGTATATGATGCCATCAAGAAGACACTAGACTACTGAATAGAAGTAGAAAAGCATTCAACAGAGCTTTAATTGATCAGCATGGTTCCCTTCCTGCAGGTGCATCGATGCTTTGTCTCTTCAGTACAAGGTTCTCTAATTGCTGTTGTCCTAACCGTCTAGTCTCCGCGGGGCCTCCATCTTTCTCGCTTCAGCCTCCGGCACGGCTATTGGCCCAAAGCTGTGCTACATACTGCCCCCTGTTGCTCTCTTATCGACACCGTCGCATTATTGGTTATCAAGTGTAGAAATGCTTCCTATCGCCTACATGGCTCGTATTGAGCCACCACACGCTTTATAATGTAAGCGCGCATTGATAGATACCCCTCAGCCTCACGCCTTTTGGATTGTTTCTTCCTCTGCATTTTCTCACAATCCTTGCGTATGGAGAGTACTACCTGCTCAGCTGCTGTTGTTTGCGCTTTCCTGTCATTTGATGTTTTGTCAAAGCCATGGCTCCTGCCTCTAGTACCTCAACTGGCAGTGGTGTTCCGACGCCCTTGCCCCTCAACCCACAACCTACACTCTCCTCTGGCTTCGCAGGCGAAGAGTTCTCCAATAACCTCTTCTCAGACTTGGCGCCCCTTCTCACTTTGTTCGGAGAGCAGGTCACCAAACAATTCCTCAGTATGGCGCTCGGCTGGGCAGACAACATTCTCCTCGCTATGGGGCCGCTGGGAGTGATTACCGCCGTTGTATCAGCAATCAGAATCGGTGGCGTTAGGTTCATGAAAGCGTTGATCGGCCGGTTAGTACCTTACGTCCAAGAGTAAATTTTCGCGTGGTCCTGGCCAAGGACTAATTGAATGTTCAGTGCGCGAGAAAATCAGTCAACAGCAGAGGTAGAGCTGCTATCGTCAACATCCGAAAATGTCTCTGAACTGTGGAATGGCAGGGAAATCGTTCGCCAATTAGGCCATGTTCCCACCAAAGAGCTTATCGTGTATTCCGGACGCAACGAACAAGATGAAATCCGAATCGTTGATCTCAGGGAAGCTTGCCAACAAAATGTGCTAAGAGAAGACCGACCGAACCTAGTAGTAAAGGGAACAGAAAAAAAACCTCGTTTCAGCTCCATTCATCTCTCTGCACAACCGCCAAACCTTACACTCAACATTGACAAGACCTCGCCGAGCAACGCGGAAGTTTGGATTCTAGCATTGTTGGGCGTGGCTCTGCAAGCCGTTGCGCTGATCGTTCCAGGGCTAATGACTTATCACTGGAAACTGAAAAAGGGCGCTTCTGCAGTACAACGCTACGCATATCCCGTCTTTCTCCTCGGATCTTGTGCTTTATTCTTCGGCATGGCGTTGTGTTCGCGCATCATTGAAACAGCGACTATCGAGCAAAGTTTTACGCCTCCCCAGCCGAACAAAATCAAAGCAATTTTTCGTCTCCAAATGGCTTGCACCATGGGAGACCAGGATTACAAACCGTTTGTCATTCTAAATTCAGCCGCCAACAAACGTATCCGCACATCTCGATCGCTACAAAAGGGCTCCCTCGATAAAAAAACAAAAACTCAATCATACCTGCAAAAGGCTAAGACAGCTACTGCAGTCTTCTTTGCTCTTGCCGGTTTTATTTGCCAGTTTGTTGGACTAAGAGCGTTACACTGGTCTGCTACCATCATTCAGCTTGGCGTCACCGTTGCCATGACTGGTATCCGCTCATATGTGCGAAGAGGAATTTCCCGCAAACCGAAAGCGCTAGAGCTTCGTAAATCAGATCCTGACTGGATAGCACTTTCCGTAGGTGCTGCCTGCCTTTTTGGATGGCCTGCAGATGAGCGAATGTGGCCCGAGAACACCTGTCCTTCTCTAGACATTTGCACAGGCGGTTACGGTTATATTATAGGACCAAATGAGATGGCTGAAAATTCTAACGTCCAAGAAATGAAAAGGTTTTGCAGGACGCAGTCTTCGCCGGCTCGCTTCCTACGAAGAGGCATTGAAACCCACACAATTGTGTGGATGGCGGCAGACAATTCTCTTCATATTCGACCTCGCAATCTGTGGGAATCCGCTCGTATGGAAGAGCGTTGTGTTCCGACACCAATGACCACCGCAGACCCCAGGATTACCCTACGAGACATGCTGCGACCCTTTTCCAAGACGGAAGATCATGGCCTTGGGCAACTAGCGGAAATCCTTGCGCAGGCCATGAAACGTACTATCGAGCTCATGCAGCAATTTAAGAATCAAGGACTCCTGGAAAGTGGGATAGACGTTGGGAGAACGCGCTTTAAGTGGACGCATTTAGTTGACAATAATTTCGTCGACCACACAGGTTATTTCTCGCGGCTTGAACTATTTTGGGCAACAGACTATCTATTACGTGATGTAGATAAACGATTCCATGCGATTCTGGCCCTTTGGATACACAGTCTTTACCTTCGAAACACGTCCATTTTGCTCGATATCGAGCGGACGCAAGAAGGAACCACAGGAATAGCCCAGGCCCGCTTTCAGAAACGAACCAGTTATATGCGCTTCATTGCAAGGATCAGCCCGAGAGACAGAGATACTGAAGTCAAGGATATGCAGCGCTGGACTGGTAAAAGGGTAACTTCGCGATCTATTTTCACGTCTCAAATCAATTCTGAGAATGGCTGGGACTCACCCTCGCCCCGTTGGCCAATCTTCGGAGTGAGCCTCGAGCATATGGAAAATTATACCCCTAGCAAAAACAAGGGCGGCACGACTTCCGATCGGTACCTTGCAGTCGATCTGCCGTATACACTACCCACCCAATGCGCGCTCGAGCTCTTCTCGGGCTTCATTACCGCGGTGGCTGAGCATACGGCGACTTTGCGTGGCTTATTGTTCAATGAATGCCACCCGGACGACGGAAACACGGGTATTCGTCACTATCATCCGTGGCTTAGAAGCATTTCTCAAGTTTTGGTTGAAGTTGGCATCGTAAATAACATACCAGATGCTAATGCAATCGTCATCCCACCTTTTGCCCGACGAGGACTGCTAAAACCGAATCAGCCCATCCCGGTTATCGTTACACCACCCAATAAACCTGAACCGTTTTCGATAGAGTAGACAAATATGCGTGGTGGAATAGCGCGATAATTCGTCGTTGCGCTTTGATAGCATCTTCTTCGAAGCCATAATAAAGCTTAACTTCCTCTAATCGGTATCTTTGAAGAAATCAGTGAATATGTACGCAGCCATTCCGTCTTTCGAGGCCGTAATTTTGCTAGCTGCCTTGTAGCACATTGCAGCATGCGCTGAGGGTCAGAGAAGCTTACGAGATTATCATGATATCTCGAAACATGGGTTATTCCTCTGCTAAAAATTAGGAGCCTCTTGTGTAACTTGCTCGATTCCACCCCAAGGAGATAAACCTTGCAAATTGTCAAATTGGGTTACATTTTTCTTCATCGACGCTTTATACTCGTTTAGGAGGCTCTGCGGATTAAAAGTCTGTAGACGTGGGGAAGGAGCAAGGATTAGCAAGATCTTATGCATCCACCGGTATCAGATTTTTTATTTTTCGAGCCCGGTGCGCAAGCTTACATTGCAGTGGCTGCAAGCTTCACATCTCGGTATCGATGGCGAGCTGTTCTAGCGGCGGGAGTGCCTCGCGCTAAACGCATTGGAGTTCCCTACGAGCAAGACGTCATGACTTGGATATGTTGAAGATTATGTCACGATTTTTCGTTGCTTTGATGAAGTCTTGAACAGCGAGGTTGTCAATTGGTGTCTCTGCTACTTTTGATACCATTTCATCTCACCAGGGCTAAATCCCTCAAATAATTCGAACCAATACTCTGCCATAATGGCTGGAAGAACAATCGCAGCACCAATAGTCCGCCAGGCTCTTCGCGTCGTACCACGACAAAATGGGCTCACAGCGTCATCGAGGCGTTTCCTGAACACCGAGACAGCTCCCAGTCTGTACGCAGCACGCGCCCACGTCGTCGGCGCACGAACAGGGTCCGTCATTCACGATATAACGCAACCCCCGCTCAGCACCTAACTAACTCCACCCAGCCATGTCGACGGCGAAAACCTCAAAGTCGACCTCACAATGGCCAAAGCCCTAGGCGGCAAAGGCGACGAAGGCAAAACCAACCCAGAAGAGCTCTTCGCCGCAGGCTACGGCGCATGCTTCCAGAGCGCCATGAACGCCGTTGCGCCGACGCTCGGTGTCAAAATGCCACCCAAGCCCGAGGACTCGGTCGTTGAGTCGACGGTCGAGCTTGTGGGTAGCATGAAGGATCTGGATATGGGGCTAAGGGTGCAGCTTCTGGTCCGGGTGCGCGGGCTGGCGAAGGAGGAGCTGGAGAAGGTTGTGCACAAGGCGAGGCAGGTTTGTCCGTATAGTCGGGCGACGGAGGGGAATGTTTATACGACGGTGCGGTGTGAGACTATGTAGGGAAGTGTCGGGGTGGATTGCTGGGGAGGTGGGTTGTACAGAGCTCTTGTGTATGTTGGATTAATCGAAAATAAAAATAATGTGGTGAGCAAAATAGGATTTGTAAATAGTAAGGGGAGTTGAAAGAAGATCATGTCCCAGATTCATTTGCTTTATAGCGAATCAGGTGATGGCGCTTGAGTTTGTGAGGCCAGATGATTTAATATGATCTTCACCTTCTTAGTAGTGAACAAATACTCTATAATCGGGCCTCCTTCTCAGTTTCTACAATAGCAGCCAACATGCCCTCCATGACATCTTCCCCATCTTCAGCTTCCGTAACCCACGTTACTCTCCCGCTCTTCGGACTTCTTACCTCCAGCTCCATCTTCATCTGCTGTACTACACAGATGACTTCGCCCTCCTTGACTATATCACCTTCATCAACAAGCACCTCTACCAGCTTACCGGGGAACGGAATACTGATATGTGACGGATCTGAGGGGTTGCCGCGCCGGTGATGCGAGGTTGCTGCCGAGGCGCTGGCGGATGTTGCACTTAGAGTTATCGTGTATGGTGTTGACTGTGGGGTGGTGGAAGAACTTGTAGAAGGTGTTGTGAATAGGAGTTCTGCGCTTAATGAGGTGGGGAATTCGTTGCGGAGGACGCGGGTTAACTCAAGGTGGTGCGGCGGTGGTTGTGAGCCAGACTTGCTTGCGGATTCCGGGGAAGACAGGGTGATGGACCATGCATCTCCCTTGCGGAAGAGTGTATTAGCTGTTGACAAAGCTGGACTTAAAGATGAGCCTCCAGAACCCAGCGCGAGATGATTCTTGCGAGAATTGGATATTTGCTGGCCTGATAGGAGAAGCTCTTCTTGTTTACTTTCCAGCCATTGCGTGTCACACCTGCCTTCTAAGAAATCCGGGTGCGCAACGATGGCTCTCAACACATCAAGATTGGTCTTGACACCGGAGATTTGGGTATCATCTAGCGCGCGCTGGGCTTTCCTCACTGTATCCTCCCACGAAGAGGCTGTGACAATGACTTTGGCTATGAGGCTGTCAAAATCTGCAGAGACAACTGATGGATGCCCACTTATGAGATTAGTGTCGACGCGAATTCCGTTTCCAGTGGGAAATATGAAAGAGGTGATCTTGCCAATGGACAAGGACCAGTCGCTTTGCACATTCTCGGCTGTGATACGCAGCTGGATGGAATGCGCAGGTGGAGCAATCTCAGGGTCACGTTTTGTATTAGGCAAACCGCAGGTATCGAGTCTGGCGCCCTGAGCCAGGAGGAGCTGCGCTTTGACAATATCGGTCATCGATATCGATTCAGTAATGGTGTGCTCGACCTGCAGTCGCGGGTTGACTTCTAAAAAGTAGTACTCTTTCGTGGTAGGATGGACTAAAAATTCGAATGTACCGAGGGAGAAGTATTGAATCTGTTTGTTTATCAGTATTGAATCGACGGTAATCAAGTTATCAGACACCTACGTGTCTCGCCATCTTCAGTGCATCCTCGATGACACTCGCGATAAGCTTGCGATCAGGCACCACACTTGGTGCTAATTCAACAATCTTTTGGTAGCGTCTCTGGATACTACACTCGCGTTCCCAAAGATGCGTTACATCTCCAGTACCGTCACCGATAATCTGCACTTCAACGTGGCGGTATCCATCTATTGCAGCTTTTTCAGCGAAAAGCTGTTTGGAAGGGCTCTCCTCGGCTGCTCGTTTGACTGAGCTTGCTAACTGCTCTTCATTTCGAATGAGACGGATGCCCCGGCCCCCACCTCCATCTACGGCCTTCACCATAATGGGATACCCGATCTCATTGGCGAACCGACGGACATCCTCTACACTGCTGGTGGGCTGCCGTAGAGCTGGAGATACAGGAACTTGGCCTGTGACAAGGTGTGAGGACAGGACGATCTTCGAGTCTTCACACTACTCACAATCTTCCGCAAGCTGCCTCGCCTTCAGCTTATCCCCCGTACTTCCTAGGATGCCCCATCCGGGACCAACTACAACAGCTCCAGCTTCTTCCCACATCCTCTTGGAGAAAACATCAGATTCGGAGAGAAAGCCATAGCCTGGATGAACAGCATCAATGTGATGCTTTTTAACGATACCAATGAGGGCGTCAATGCTCATAAAAGACGCTGCCGATGGTAGTTCTATTACATTTGCTGCTCTTGCAGCATGTGATATATCACCAGAGACATAGACGGCATATGTTTCTATATCTAATTCTCGAGCTGAAGAGATGATTCGCGTTGCTATTTCACCCCTTGAACAGTGAGCTTATGTTGATTTCTTGAACTGTGGAAACTATTACTCACCTGTTTGCGATAAGCAGACGTTTGATGGGTCTCTGTTCAGGCCGCGACATCTTTTTTCGACTTTTTAGCCCAGCCTTTGAGATTCTCGACGTCTTTTCAGGGCTGCTGTACGCTTCGACACAGATGACTCCAGCCGAAGAATGGCCGAGACGAATGGCAAGTGGTAGGGCTCAACAGGGCGTTAATGGAGGTTTGATAGAAGACTTGACAACTTCTCAAGATCTTGAATCTAGATGAGGCGCAACTCAAAGCGCAGTCTAGAAACAATGTAACAGCACTGTAACAATTGATCAAGTTACCGAAGAATAATGTGGGGGTGAACCAGGGTAACCGCGGGGGAAGCCCGAGATGCCTCGGCACCCCAGCTACCCCAGCTTTTTCGACAACCCCATTTGAAGCACATCCGAACTATCGTTATGTGACGTTCACCCTGTAGCTCCGTCCAAGGAGCCCCAAATCAACCGAATCTATTACATTCCCTCGTTTGTGACCATGGCCGGTGACGAACAATCATCGCCGCCAAAAGACGCGTCTACGTCATCAACCGCGAAGGACCGACTCGACCAAGTTAGCTCCCACATCGCCCCTAACACGCCCAAGAAACGACGAAGAAAAGGCGGAAACTCGGATCTCCCTGCCGACTATTCAGACATTCTTGGACAAATCGAGACGCTCCGCAAGATCGCAGCGACTCCGGATACAAACAATAGAGGCTACGTACGGCAGAAGCAGGCGGGAAAATTATGGGTGAGGGAGCGGGTCGAGCAACTGCTTGATCCAGGGAGCTTTCAGGAGGTGGGAAGTGTGAGTGGAACGGTCACATGGAAACAATTGGGTCCATTGAAGGAAGAGCCTGTTGATTATGTGCCGTCAAACAATGTGCAAGGTATGCAATTCAAGCGTCGAACTGGAATATCAGACTGATGATAGATAGGGTTCGGTCGCCTGAGAGGGCGGAAGATCGTATTCACGGCTGATGACTTCTCGATACGGGCTGGACACGCGGATGGCGCGTTGATGGATAAGACAGTACGTACATTTGAATGCATCGCATCTTACATACTAATGATTGCATAGGTGTACATGGAAAAGCTTGCTATTGCGCTTAAAATACCAATTGTCAAGTTAGTCGATGGCTCATCAGGCGGAGGCTCTGTGACCAGTATCCGGTCGATGGGCTATTCTTACATCCCTCCACTCCCGGCCTTTACGCAGGTGGTCCAACAGCTCAATATGGGAATACCCAACTTGGGTGCGGTGGTTGGTCCGGCCATAGGGTTAGGCGCAGCACGTGTTGTCGCATGCCATTTTTCAGTCATGGCTGCTGACATCGGATCGCTATTTAACGCAGGGCCAAATGTCGTCAAGAATGCCACTTTCGAGGAAGGCCTCTCATTCACTGACCTAGGCGGCCCGGCAATGCACTGTACAAATGGGACCATTGATAATCTGGCACCTGATGAGGCAGGTTGCTTCGAGCAGCTTCGAACCGTCCTGAGCTACCTTCCGGATTGCGGCACGAAACTTCCTCCCATAGTCGAATGCTCGGATCCAATTGACCGTATGTCCGAAATCCTTCGTTCGATCATACCACGTGCGCAGAACAGGATGTACAATCCGCGCGCTATTATAACCGAAGTCGTCGACCAGGGCTCCTTCTTCGAGATTGGCTCACTATGGGGCACCACGGCCATTGTGGGACTTGCGAGGTTTGGAGGCAGGCCGGTTGGCATTGTATCTCTCAATTGCGAGGTCAATGCCGGTGCAATAGATGCTCTAGGCTCACAGAAGCTCACCCGCATGCTAAAGTTCCTGGATGTCTTCAACATTCCTTTGATACAATTCGTGGACATCCCGGGTTATGCCATCGGCACGGTCGCTGAGCGCACTGCGACGATGCGGCACGGCATCACCCTCGCCGCAACTTACTACAGTACGACGATGCCAATTTTCAGCGTTATTGTCCGACGCGTGTACGGCGTAGCAGGGGGCATCATGCTAGATTGCCGCGACCCTCGGATGCGAGTGGCGTGGCCTTCCGGGATGTGGGGATCACTTCCGCTAGAAGGCGGCATTGAAGTTGGCCACTCATTCGAGCTTAAAGAAATCGAACGGAAAGAGGGCAAGGAGAAGCGAGATGAGCGATATGCAGAACTCGATAACGAGTACAGGCGGCTTATGAATCCGGTGCGGACAGCAAATGCTTTTGGCGTCGAAGAGATCATCGATCCTGCATTTACACGGCGTCTGTGCTGTGAGTGGGTGAGCCATGTTTATGAGAGCCTATTGCCGCAGAGGGTCATGGAGAGGATCACTGGGAAGCTTCAGCCCACTTTCGCGTAGGAATGCGAGTGCGGTGTTCTGCGAAGGCATCGTATTTTGAACGGCCCGTTTTCGCTCCGATTCGGCTGGGTTCAAGAGTTGTAAGAATAGCCGTTTCGGTACGAAGAATGATTTGTTCCTAACGTTTCATGGGCTATGCGTGCGCTCCGTCCCGCGTCAGCAAAGCCGCGCTGGATCCTTCGACGCTGACTTCGTGCAACAAAGTCTGCAAACGGACAGTTAATCTGATTCAGCTTTCGCCCTGAAGATCACTTAGCCGTATACCCGTGTACACGTATTCGGTTTCAGGTAATCCTGAACCATTCCAGCCCCAACCCAAAGCATGCGGGTCGAAAAACTGCACAAAGCTTGAACCGGACTTGAGCCCAAGCTCACGGTACCGAGCTTCACATCAGCGGATGTGGCGTCATCCTAGAACCCTTGATTGGTGTCGAGGCTGCCTTAAGGATGGGGGCACAGCACTTGTTGTTGGTCATTTATCCCGCTTGGCAGATTTGACTGAAGATAAGTTACCAATCCGGTAAAAAGGTTAGACGATCCGAAACCTTTGTTGTATGCTTCGCGGTCGTTCTATCACGACAAAGTCAACCTTACTATGATGAAAACCTTGCCAGGGTCCTATCCAACGCTCTTCCCATGTTCCAGTCCCGAAGTAGACCCCAGAACACATCAAAGCTATTCTTTTCCGCCTGTCTGGCACCGAGTCAAGTACCCCTACCTCATTCGTCACGGAACACCCTGTTCATATATTACCACCAACTTAGGGGGGCGAATGTCAATGCGTTCTATCCCAGTAACACTCCCGTGCTCGCCGTCTTACCGGCAGCCCGTAGATTACTCCAGACTTGACCGCGCCCCAAAAGTCTGGGGCATAAAGATCTCTCCGCGTCCCCACCCGCCCGGACGCCGGTCAACGTCTATTGAATAGCATACATTACCTTCTATTTGCCAAGGCTCACTGATTTGTTACCAAAGTGTTTGACTACTGCGACACATATCGACCGAGAGTTTTGAAGAGGAGGTGGGATGGCGCCCGTGGGCGCAGCTGCAGCTGCAAGACAGGCCGATCCTATCTTGACACGGATCGTCGAGCAGGACACAGTCTCCTGGTACAGAAAGAAAAATCTAAGGAGACTCTACGCGTTGCTGCTGCCGACATGTATTGGGATCGAGATGACGAGTGGGTTCGACTCGCAGATGATTAACACGGTGCAGATTGCTCCGACATGGCAGGCTTGTGAGTTTACACTACTGAATCAGAGGGTCTGGCTGCTGAATGACTGGTTTGGAGCTTGTACTGATCGACAACTGCAGACTTTCATAAACCTCAAGGAGCCCTTTTGGGTATTATATCAGCGGCCTATAACCTGGGTGCTATCTGCGCGCTACCAATCGTCCCGTATATAAACGATACTTTTGGACGGCGATGGGCAATCTTCATCGGGTCCTGGATAATGGTTATTGGATCAATCATCCAAGCCCTATCTATCAATGGTATTGCCTCACTATCAACTACGATGACCCTGCTGATTTACAATAGCTGGCATGTATATCGCCGCTCGCTGGACCCTTGGTTTTGGTATTCCCTTCTGCATCATCGCCGGCTCCTCGCTCATGGGCGAACTCGCTTATCCTAAAGAACGACCTATCATGACCTCTTTATTCAACGCCCTGTGGTTCGTAGGCTCGCTCATCGCGGCGGGCATCTCTTACGGTACCCAAAATATCGAAAGTGACTGGGCGTGGCGGATCCCTTCGATTCTGCAAGCTGGTCCAAGTCTGGTACAGATCGTGTTCATATTCATGATTCCGGAGTCGCCGCGGTTCTTGGTCAGCAAAGACAGGAGGGAGGAGGCGTTCCATACGTTAATCAAGTATCATGCAGAGGGAGATGTGAAGAGTGTGTTTGCGGCGGCGGAAATGGCACAGATTGAACACACGATTCGGATTGAGCTGGAGAACTCGAAACGCTCGTGGCGCGAACTCTTTGTTGTCCCCGGTCTGCGCAAGCGTATCATCATTGGCTCTTTCCTTGGCCTCTTCACACAGTGGTCTGGAAACACGCTTCTATCTTACTATCTGAATGAGATCCTCGACCTTATCGGATTTAAGAACTCGCAATTCAAAGGCAAACTTAACGTTGGGCTAAATTCTTGGAATTTGGTCAACGCGGTGTGCATCAGTCTTTTGGTCAGGCGGTTTCCCAGACGCAAGATGTACCTCACATGCGCGATCTCCTTACTCTGCTGCTATATCGCTTGGACGATCTCAGTGCAGCAGTCCATCACGAAGAAAAGAGTTGAGCCGGCGCGCTTGACGGTTGCAATCATTTTCATCTACCAGGCCTGTTATAATATCGGTTATAATGCTTTAACGTATAGTAAGTCTCTACATTCGATCGAATAGAGCTAGTCAATTTGGACGAATAGAACCAGGTTGGCTGACAAGCAACAGCTTTCCTTGTCGAACTATTCCCATTTGCCCAACGCGCGAAGGGAATAACAGTATTCCAGTTCTTTGGCCGCTCGGCGGCCTTCTTCACGACATTTGTCAATCCTATTGGCCTACATAGTATTCGGTGGAAGTGGATGATCACATACTGCTGCTGGCTAGCTTTTGAGATTTTGTTCATCGTAAGTAACATGACCTTCCCTCATACTCGTGGGGCAGTGTAGCTAACCAGCTGTCAGTATTTCATGTTCCCCGAAACATATGGTCGCACGCTTGAAGAGTTGGCCTTCCTCTTCGAAGACAGAGCATTAGCGGAAGAAGCGACAATGAATGTTGAGAAGCAAATGCAGTATTCAGAACGCCGATATACCAGGGTTGAAGAAAGAACGAGCTGGGAGATGGACGTTGTCATAGCTAATCCAGTCAGAGCAGGGAGTAGAGAGAGTGGCAAGGGAACTACCGGGCCACCGAGGGGCGAGGCACGAGATATGAGAAAGGGAGATTGGTGGGAGGATTAATAGCTTGAAACCCTACTTAATGTATGAATGCCAATGTTCCTACTTTCTGACTGTGATTCGTGGATGTGGGTCCTACAAGAGATTGAGTGCGCATCCTACTTTGGGCTGGAACACACGCTTAGTATCCCATATTGCCCCGGCTGCCTACCTGGGAAGCGATGCGAGATCACAAGAGAGTACGATGCTTATTTTAGCGACTTTAGATCTCCGCTTCGGAACGAAACGCCGGGTACCATCCATTCTTCGCTCTCCGGGCTCCTCGGAGTGGGGGCTTCAACGCCAGGGTCCAACATGATGTGGCTCGCGTAAAATTACCCCGCATCGCACACAAAGACTGCCAGTGACTCAACATGTTTCTTGTTGCGTCTCAGCCTTGAGAAAGTTTCTCGCCAGAGATTGCCCGTCCGTGGACAGAATTTTTAATGAGAATATAACTTTTGCAAAAGCAAAATGTCCCATCGGTTTTGTAGTGTACGTTTATCCTCTTACATTACTCACTTGCCCCCGCTAATATCCAATTCAGGTAGCGGTTATCACTCCGGATTCTGATTCATCGTCAGAGTCTTCCGGCAACCCCGGTTCGATTCCGGGCAAGACCTCTCTTTTTTGCTTTTATTTTGTTCGGGAAAAGTGCAGCGAGTGTGGAGCGGCCGGGGATAGGTGTCGATTTTTGACTGAGCTGATTCTTTATACGGGACTTTGAGAGAATTACCGTCACTCTTCCACATTGTAACGGTAATACTTATTGTTGCAGTATATAACGCCTTCAATCTCAGCAGGCAAGAGATTTGTCTTTGCCCGCGACAGTTATTTAATCACTTTGATGGTTCATTTTGAACATAGGGTGATGGCTTTTATATTTGGAAGCTGTGCAGGATAGAGACGACTTTATTTGTCGCCCCAAAACTGCTTCATGGATGCTCTTTATTCTAGTTCTTATCTTTTTCCTGTCCATACAAATACCAGAGCCACCATACAGTTGCAAACCAAAAATAATGACTGTGTTTACCCCAAATTGTAATGCCTAGGCTGTTTGGCGTTCATTCGGACTTCGCTGTCCGCGACCGTGGTGCAAGCAATGCTGGCCCTTTGGAGCGGAACATTGCAGGTATCCTTGTTGGGCAAAGTGATTTCTTGCGAAAAGAGCGAGATCTTGGTATCGTAGCGGCAGTAGTTACCATGGAAGGTATGTTGCTATTGTGTCTGTTGAGTGTAAGCCGAGAATGGAATGTAAGTTAGGGTAAGGGAGGTAGCGACCTTGACACGGTTGAAGGCGTCTCTGGTGCCCAATTGACTTCCCGCCATTTAATTGTTTCCATATTTTCTTTATCAGATTCAGATTGTTTTCTGTGCCTTGCTCCTCAATAAAACCCGGAGGGTTTATATACAGATCACGAAAAGTATGGTTGTCGCGACGAAGATTTATACCAGGCAGGAAATTTTGTATAGATTGGACACCGCCTTCCTGACGCGCAATACATATACGAACCCATTGCCAAGTTTGAGGCAGTGAGGGCATCGCAAGTCTCATGATGGTCGGCCGATGATGCGGACATCTTTGTGCCACTTCGGACTTCGATAAGCTTACGCTCTCCCCGCATTGTGATCGTCTTCGGAGGAAAGGCGGCTCTGTGCAATGCTTACTCCGGTCGCTCTAGATCACACCATATACAAAACGCCCTCATTCTCGTCAGGCTGACTGCTTGCACTGTAGGAATTGTCTGGCGCGCGGCCCGAATCGAAAATGAGGAGACGCGTACATTGGTCCAACATCACGAGCTGTGTCAGCCAAACTGCAGAAGTGACTGAAAAACATCATTTAGTGACACGTGAAACTAGGGAACGGAAGGTTGGGCCGCAAAAGAGAAATTGGGCAGTATGCATTGATACGCTCACGCTTTGCCACTGCTACCACAAATGTCCATCCACCTCTCCGTCTCCGCTTGGATAACTCTCATCTGTTCATCAATCAACTTCACCAACGACCAATTTGCCGCATTCTTCCTCAAAACCTCATTGCCGACCTCCAGTAATAATTTATTGACGTTCAGCTTGATTCCACCAGATCGTATACACCTCTTCATAACCTCAGGAGGAAAGTCATTGGTGCCGTGTAGCGCAATTATGACGCGCTTGTTTATTTGCTTGTCTATTGACTCGAGGCGGTCGTAATGTAATTGGCCTTCCTTTGGGCCAGCAGGGCCGTAGTCGCCGTGGACGTTGCCGATTGATGGTGCGAGAATATCGACGCCAGCGCCGATGAAGTTGTCGACATCTTCAGGAGATGTGAAAAGCGCTACGTAAGGTTAGCAATTTGTGTGAAGATCCTGATTCATGAGGTCCGTACCTTCAAGATCTCCAGTGTCTGCAATCCCATCTTCACCACCTTCTATTCTCCCGCTTTCAGCTTCTACCGCAATGCCTCGGTCATGGCATTCTTTTGTCAATATCTTTGTCTTTTCTAGGTTCTCTTTCTCATCGTAATGAGACATGTCCACCATGACTGAATCAACAGGTAATGTCGCAATGATCTCTCGGATGTGCTCCACGCTTTGCGCGTGATCAATGTGTAACGAAAGAGGTACTGACGCAGTCTTTACTGCAATAGCAGCGGTATGCGCGAGTAGTGGAAGTTGCTTGAGTGTGGATGGAAACAACTGAATAATCAATGGGGATCGCTTTGCTTCTGCTGCACGCACGAGTGCTGTGAGCTGCTCGACGTTGTAGCTGAATGCTATTAGCCGAAAAATCCTGTGTATGGGCACGTTTACCTACGCAATGGCAGCCATGACGCCATATTTGCCTGCAGCTGCGGAATTGAGGATTTGTAGAGTTCTATTTTCTTTTATTGCTGTCATGGTAGCCAGCCGTAAAGGTCAAGGTAGGTGGAAGATAGGATCTAGGGCGTAAGATACGATCAATAAGGTCAGTGAAGGAGTAAAAGTAGAAGAGAAATGCGAATCGCAGCACTTGTTCGGAACCATTTCGGAACCATGTCGGAACAGTAGCTTGGTTAACTGCCGCCTCTACAATCGTCCTGCGCGGGTTGCTGTGAACGGAGATGCCGAGAACACGCGGCGAACGTAGAATCTAATTGGATCCCGTGTCGGGACACCTTGGCTTCTCGGTTGCGGCGATCTTTTCTGGAATTCCTTGCTTTAAACTCCTCGCTGCTGCGGCTGTACCCGGTTGGCTGGCTGGGATAGTGCACCGATGTGACCCGTAACGAGGCACAAAGGCCCTTCGCGAGCGGAGTAATCCCCATGTAATGGTTGTCGCCATCGAAACGAGTCCCGCTTTTACCCCATTTGAAGGTCCACTCCTGTTACCTGACTTACAAGTTTCCTATTTCAGTTTGCGGGGAAGCCATTCTTGATTCATGTTGCGCTATGCATTATGCCGAAGACTCGCATCTGGAGCTCTGACGGCGACATGCACTCGTACCGAGCCAGTGGAACCATACAAACACGTCAAGACAGCTGTTAGTGCTTCGAACAGAAGTGCTTAGCTCCGAACTGCAGGAACATATAGACGAGCGGCGGATGGCTGACCCGGGAATATGGTGAGCTCTTGGTTCTACGCACGTGGCGAAGGAACGTGTGGCAAGCACTTGAACGCATGCATGGGAGGACGTTTGAGTCAAGAACCAAGAACTTGCTTATATTTATGATTCATTTCGCCAATAGCTGGTAAGGTCATTCAAGAGCGTCTTTGGCGGGAATCTAGCGATATCTAAAATCTTCTCCAGGAGGTGCAAGATAGCCGCCTGCTTGATAGGACTCTGCACACAGAGGCCGGCTAGAGCTGGTAAGTACTCTGTTATAGGTTTCAATGGCAGAGATTGTGAAACTCACCGGCATAGAGTGCCTGGACGTTAACAAATGCACTCGGGATATCTTTCCCCTCATCCATCATAGCGATACCGCATATAGTCTCAACACTTTCGTCTAGGTATCGTTGCCGCACTCGAAAATCATCCATGCCACCCATTGAAGGCTGGTTGATGAGTACAATGATCCGAGCGAAGTGAAATGTTTGTATAGCAGCAGCGTAAGACGGAGGATGAATCCAGATAGGAGTGAAGAGACTGTTCGAATCTGGTAGCGGTACTTTGTAAATTGGCTGAAACGAGGGTGGCAAGACACGATACCAGTCTTCGAGCGCCTGTAGCAATCTCTCGCCTTGATTGATACGTGTGTTGATATCGTATTTTTTCTCATTGGCAGCAAAGTCGACACACCTGCCGCAAATGTACACAATTCTTAAGCTGAGTTCATCTGCACTCAAGTCCATCAATCGTTTCGTAGGTCGCCAGATGGTCAATACCCTGCGTCCTTCACGGAAAGCTACCCAGGTGTCTTGCCGTATCCAACACCACCAGGCAGCCCTTCGGAGACGGTCTTGGCATTCACCATTGTTGTTCTGCGATCGTTGTATCCAAAAGATACCACGAAGATGTCTTTCCCACGCACCGTTGCTGTACTGCCCTTCTGCGTCAAACATCTCGTAGGTGGAGATAAGGAGGGCGGTCGCAATAATCTCTTGAGATTTAGAGTATGAAGGATAGAAAAGATTTTGAGACAGGTAGCGTAGTGTTTCGTAGTAGTACTGCGTCGCCGCTTGAATAAACGGGTTCACAATGTGGCTTCCTTCGCTACAACTGGAGCGCGGTGTCTGATCGCTCAAGCTGAGCTGGTGCATTTGCGGCTCATTGATGAGTGCCATATGCCGTGCTGCTACTGCGAGCAGAGACTTCAAGACACCGACATTATGAACTGCTAGACCGGGAACAGTAGTCGTGAATTGGTTTGAAGGGTCGAAAAGGTCTAATATGGGGCCAATCGCGCTGATATAGTGATGAAACAGTCCAAGTTCATCACCTGTCAAGGGTATGTTCTCAAGGGAATTCCATTGCTCCTGCAAAGGGAGCTCATGGGCTGCTCTTGGTGATTGGAGCTGGGGATCTATTTGCTCTTCTCCAGGAACTGGACTTTGCCGTCTTGAGAGGCATGTGCGATCAAGTTCCAGATTGAGGTTGTACTTGTCGATATTGTTGATTGCATCCTCGGCCAAGAGGTCATACCACTCTGCTGGTGCCGTGTTGGGCGATGGTATAGAAGTGACATTGGTTAATGGCGAATCGAAGAGTAGTTCAGGGGAATTGGTGAACAGTTGAGGATCAACTTCCCCTGTTACCGACTTCCTGGTAACAACTGGAGACGTAGATGTCGTTGATACATCGTCCTGAAGTGACGGGGTTGACATATGCGCAGAACCCGGCCCGCTGGTCTTTGGGTCTGCAGGAATATCGATCGGCGATGCATAGAGACATTCTCTATCTGACTTGGTGCATGTTACGCACCGGGGTCTTAGCTCATCGCATTTAACCCTTCTTTTTCGGCAAGTAAGACTGGGCAAGAACAATCAGCCTGGTCCGAGACGCGATGTCACGCATTCGATACCAAGATGCGTCATTTGAAAATTGACGATATATCGTACGACATGCGTCAAGCACGCGGTGAGCTGATAGTGGCCTAGATGATGCGCATCGTGCGTCCGCCAGGGTAGTGAGCTTACCAGCCAGTTGTCGTTCGCAAGCCCCGGGCGCGTGAAGGACGCGGTTTCCGAGGTTTGGGAACGCCTGTTGATGACACCGGCATCACAGGCAGCGATGCGCATGCTGAGATGGCTTCGCTTCGAGGATGTGTTTTCGCTTCGAGGGTGATGGTTTTGTTGAGGGGGAGGATGTGGGGAACCGCAGGCAAACTCCTCGGTTTTCTCCCCCGGCAGTTCGGCGGCGCAACTCTTGAAGACAGCAGGAAGAAGAAACACACGTGATCGTGGGCTGAGTGAGTGTTGACACTGTAGTTGCAATGGAATGGAAGAACGAAGCTAAGTTTCGCGTGTCAAAGGTTTGCGCATTTGCGGGAGCCCAATGCATACAGCCAGGGCATCACAGCCCTATGGCGCGGGAAAACACCGGATAACCCCAATCAGTAATCCAATATACTCGCGGCGCCTTACGGAAAGCCCTTTTGCGATTACAGTGCGGCGTTCCTGTACTTGCAAGTCAGTAAGTCATGGAGCGCAAGTTACCCAGACAGAGCCTAGTCACACAGTTTATCCTCGAAGTGTCTTCACCTCACCCTCTCTCACCAATACAACATGTTTCCACACAATCATCGCAAACAAATACACAGCTGACGTGGACTTGAGACTGAAAATTTGCATTCGTAGTAATCATATATTAACCGGCCAAACCAACCAAACTCCTTTCCAATGCAGCAGAATATGACTAGCCAGCAACCAAGGCTCTACCAAGCACCCACAATGCCAGCCACAGGGATATCGATACCAGTTGTGTAGCTTGCACCGTCTGAGAGCAAGTACACGTAGGCACCGCCCAACTCCCTGGGGTCGGCCAACCTGGGCATGCCGCCATAGTACTGCATCTTGAGATTCCAGTCTGGTGCACGCTCAACGTAGTAGGTCATCTGTGTTCGAACGAAGCCAGGGGAGATGGAGTTGACTCTGATACCGTGCTTTGCCCACTCCATCGCGAGGGTGTGCGCCATGTTGCGCACGGCACCCTTGGTGCCCCCGTATGGCGCAGAAGGAGCAGCCCTGTTTGGACGATACGAGGTCATTGATGCGGTGAAGACAATGGAGCCCTTGATACCGAGCTCGATGAACTTCTTTGCCGCAGCCGTGGCGCAAAAGTATGCACCAAACACATTGAGATTGAAGAGCTGCTCGAGCTGGGGACGGTCGAAGTTCAGGGCTGGCTGGTGTTTGGTCATGCCTGCATTGGCGATCATGCCATCAATGCGGCCCGATTGCGAAACAATCTCGTCAACAGCCTTGATTACGCTCTCTTCAGAAGTGACATCGCAGTGCAAGTAGTGCACACGCTTGGGGTTGGCCTTCTGGAGTGCCTGGAACTCTTCACCGGGCTCGAAAAGGTCGAGAGAGTAGATCTCAGCGGCATCGTTTGCAAGGCACACCGTTGCCAGCCCAAGACCGATTCCTCGGTTTGCGCCCGTGATAGCGACAACTTTGCCCTTCAGCGTGATCTTCCAGTCGAAATCTTCCTTCGGCTCAGTTGTGAGATACACTGGATTCGGAACAGACTGCTCGACCTGAGCACTTCCATTCGCATGCCCATTCGTAGGCGCAGTCTGGCTGACATCTGGCAAAACTGCGGAGGGAGACATTTCGGTTACGCGGAACTACCGATCAAGGAAGTGTAACGAATTGTGGAAGGTCTGGCGAAGAGAAGCGAGCTTTGAACTGTTTTTATGAGCGGGCCTTACCTGCCTGGAAATCGAACTCTTAAGTACAAAAGTAAATGTCTACCCTGCGAGAGTTTTGTGGCGAGAAAGACTCTTCCGGTTTGTCCGACTGTCTATCACAGGGAAGAACGACGCGAGCCAAACATTTGCTAGATGCGACATTCGTAGAGAGCAGCCCAGATCCCCAAAACAAGCTCGTTGCGAGCTGCCCTGTCGACGCGACCAGCATTCCACCGCTACTCCGCCCTTCCTTGCCGTTCCCTCTGCCAGACACTTCGCTAATTGGCACGACCTCGCTTCGAGGCACAACATTCGGGTTGAGTCGCAAGCTCCTCCCAGTCCCGTTCGACAAAGAATCTCCGCTGTGTTCGGAACCAATCAACACGCTAACTAACCCGCAATCCTGGGTCTAGCTCGGCGGCGTCGGCTGACAGTCCGGGGTCTGGGATTCCACCTGGGGTAGACGCAAAAGGACCGGAGAATCTGGGGCACACCAAGCTCGGTTTTAGGAGCATCACCTAAACTTGACAGCATCGTAATCCATACATCTATAAAGCTTCCAGGATATCACGTCTTTGCAGAAATATCCCAGTCAATTGACGTGATAGACTTTGCGGAGTTGACAAAAAAACATCGCCTCGTCAAATCTTTTCCATCGACTATCTTCCATTTGCCCCTTGCTGCTTCCGCATCAAGTTTACCATGTCGTCAACACCACGCTCCCTGGACCCCTCAGACCTGAAGGATATGGAGACCACAAAGCAAATTGAGGTTACAGGGGACCTCACATGGACACCAGAGGAGGAGAAGGCGCTTGTCAGGAAGATTGATCTCTTCTTGCTCCCGACCATCTGGCTCATGTATTTGCTGTCATACATGGACCGCACAAAGTATGCATTTCCTCCAAACCCTCCAAGATCAATGGCTAATGTGATTATAGTATTGGCAATGCTAAAATTGCTGGTATGGCCGATGATCTTAAGCTCAGCTCGAATCAATACAGCATTGCGCTCGTCGTATTCTTCGTCACTTATGTCGCCTTTGAACCGCCCTCGAATATGTTGCTGGTCCGCTTGAAGCCATCGATCTACCTTCCTGTTATCATGACCATTTGGGGTGCATTGACCTGCGTCATGGCTGTCATTCAAGATTTCAAACATCTCGTTGCTCTCCGAATTCTGGTCGGTGTGTTCGAGTCTGGTTTCGCCCCCGGTATCCTCCTCATCATTTCCTCATGGTACAAGAAGGAGGAACAGTCGAAGCGCTTCGGTGTCTACATGTCTGCTGCTATCCTCTCTGGAGCTTTTGGTGGTCTCCTTGCTGGAGCTATCACTGGTGGCATGGAAGGTACCTCTGGACTCCGAGGCTGGCGCTGGCTGTTCATCATTGAGGGCGTTGCAACAATCGTTTGGGCCATCGCCGCCTCTTTTATCCTGCTCGACTTCCCTGCCAATACCAAGCGATTGACCGATCGTGAGAGGATGATTGCCATTGCACGCCTCCGAGAGGGTGGTGTGCAGACCTACGCCGAAGGCGAGGAGAGGATGTCCAACGGAAAAGCCTTCCGCTTGGCAATCTTCGACTGGAGGACACTTGGTTTCATCGTCGGCTATATGGTAAGTTTTATTCCCCATAATGGTCACCAAAACGCTTCTGACATTTGCTAGGTCATTGTTGGCTCCTCAACTCTGTCATACTTCTATCCCACCCTCGTCAACGGTCTTGGCTACAAATCCACCGTCCAAGCGCAATATATGACCGTCCCCATCTACGGTGTTGCCTTTGTTTGCACAGCGGTAACCACTTACTTCGCCGACTCGATTTCCAACCATCGCGGTCTTGTGATTTCCGGCTGGCTCTCTTTCGCCCTCATCACGTCGATCCTCGTATGTACCATCTACAACTTCACTGCGCGCTACGCCCTTCTGGTTCTTATGGCTGCTGGTCTATGGTCGTCAAATGCTGTTGCGTTGTCATTTGCTAGTGCCACGTTTGGCTCCATGGAGCCTCAAGTCCGCGCCATCGCACTTGCTCTTGTCAATGCTATGGGCAATCTCGCTTCAATTTATGGAGCATATCTATTCCCAGCAGAGGACAAGCCAAAGTATCTCATGGGCTTTGGTGTCATCTCCGGCATGTTAGGTCTCGGTGTTTGCGTTTATATCTTCATGCACGTTGCTCTTCGCAGAAAGGAGGGCCGGCCTCTCTTCTTCTAAGCGGTATGAACTTACGGTATAGAGATGGAAAATTATAGTTGATACCCTGTCACACGCGGTGACATTTGTAAATATGGATTATAGTATATATTCATCGTAGATTTTACATGAAATGAAGCGAATGATTAAACAAATCTGAAAGGATTCCCTAGCAGTGATGATTTTATAAAATCCGTGGTCTGCTCTCTTGAAGACAACCTTTGCGCTTTTTCACTTTACTCAGTGCGAAATCCAACTTCTACCTTCAACCTCTACTCTTTATGATGCTTAAAGAATCTGCACTACAATTATTCCAGCAGCGCAGGACCAGCTTTGGTAGGACACTTTAGATGCACCCTAAATGCCTACACTTCGCGTGCAATTAAAGACACACATAAAGACGCACATGAATAACGTTGATACGCTATCTGAACCTTCATTGTCCATCACTAGAGTATGATCAATTTCCTGCACTATGGCGACGAATTCCTAAAGCTATATCCATGTATTCTAAACCCCCACATCTCAGTGGCGGAATATGTACTGCAGCTTTCATAATCGCTATTTACGCTATAATCCCAAAGTCAGTACACACTCGACTGTATCTTTTGTCTGGCGTAATCTCGAATCAAATCTCAATAGAGCCTGTAGATACAATGACCACAAAAGTGGAAGCACGTTAAGATTGCTAACAAGCAATCACCGGAATGTATGGAGTTGAGTGTTATAATTCGTGTTGGAAATTGTGAGGAACTAAGTAGATTGGAGCGAATCAGGTGGGCCAATGCGTAACGATGGGCCCAGTAGTGTCTCTTTAGGATCTCACTAACATAATTTTAGGGCTTAATATTCAGCATGTATCAATGAAATATATTGAAGACTAACTAGAATCAAGTCGCAGATGGCGGTGGTTCCTTGGCAGTATTAATATAGATCAATTTTTAGGACTTCTGTCCAGTAACATAGCTAGAGGCGATCCAACGTCAGTGATGCGATAACTATCGAAATATTAGTGCTATGAATCAAGCTGCAACAGCAAATAATATGAGACTGGCAACTTGACCGTAGGCACTATAAATTCATCTAGGGTATCTCAATCAAACACCACCTTCTTCCCCGGCGCCTTCGCGCCCTTGATATCGATCTTAAGCTTCTTGCTCTCCTTCGCTGCCTTGGCAGCCTGCCAACTAGGATGCAACTCGCCCTTATCATCTCTCTTGACGCCACCACTCTTCTTCTGACCAAGCGGCTCCGCGTTGCCACCACTTTGTTGTGGTCCTCGTCCTCTTGGTGCACCACCTCTATGGCCCCGTCCCCGTTTGTCGTCGGAAACGGCTCCTCTCTTAGCATCCCAGCCCTGGTTCCTTCCTGTATTCTCCAAGTGCTTCGCTTTGGCACCGAACTTGGCCTCTGCAATCTTCTGGCGCGCGCGCTGTCCACGACGGTTTTTTCTTGGAGCGATATCGACGTCGATATCTGAGGCTTCTGACTCAGACCCTGATATATAAGCTGCATGGCTGAGGGCGGGAATAAATGAAGATGAGGTGGTGGGTTTAGTGTCCTTCCGGGTTTTTGATTTGGATTGGGATGGCGCTGTTAGTGACTCGGAGTCTGACTCGGAGTCTGCATCGGAGGCAGATGAAGGAGTATCTGAGAGTGATTGTACTGAGAGAAAATGTTTCTTGTATTCGGGTTCAGGCTCGGTTTCCTGGGCCTCCTCGCTGCTCAAGCCTTGGAATGAGTCGTCTTCTGAATCCTCCAATCCAGCGTACAAGTCGTCCTCCGGATTATGTTCACTTTCACTGTCCCCTATACTCGGTGGCCGCTCGTCACCCGAAATTGAGTCTTCACTCTCGTCCTCCCCAGACGAAGGCTCCGCTATCCTGGCACTGAAGGCCATGTACGGATCATCCATGTCGTCGCCCACGTCTGGCATATCCTCATCCTCGTCCTCTTCTGCTTTCGACTTCTTTGCAGGTTGAACGTTTCTATTCTGCAGTTTCTCTGGCCCCTCGCCTGCGCCAACAATCCCCTTCAAGTCTTCAATCACCTCATCGACGGCCTTCTTCACCGCGGCCACCTTGTACAAGCGCGCTGTCACGTTCAGTGTCGCTGGGTCTTTTGCGGGGGCTCGCCCTTCATATCCCTTTTCTTCACTCCCTGCGCCGCCATTGAGGTAGTCTTGCAGTGCCTCGGCGTCTTTCAAGCTCTTGACTTTCCCTATTGTCCGCCTCAAATTCTGATCGGCAAGTTTTTCCAGGTCCAGCCCTTTGAGCACCGCATATTCAACCTCTAGACGTTCTAGGGCTCTCGTGTCTTTCTTTGCCTGGGCCGTCTTCTTGCGGCGGCTGTGTTTTTGTCGCTCGAGGCCAGCGCCGACGCGCAGAGCAGCGAGAAGTGGTTTGAGCGCATTGGTGATGCGTTGAGTACAGAGCTTCTTTTGACGCGCGGTAGATGATGCAGGTTTGGCCTGGGAGGGTGAAGGCGAGGTGCGCTTTCGTTTCGGCATTTTGTATGAGGGTTTGCGGTGCCCGTTATGTCAAGACATCATGTGGAAATTTTGGAGATGCGACAAACCTTATCGATAAGGCTCGCGTAGACCTGCCCCTTGGGGAATGTTTTGCTTCATGGAGTGCACACCCAGTCGCATCTAACCGTAATAGCGCAGTTGATGGTCGAGTAAATGTGCATTCAAAAGCTGTTTACAAACGGCACACACGACTCCTTGGTAGCTAGCGCCACCTGCTCTTTATAAAAGAAAGCGATAGCAGCCTACCGCTATATCAGGGATAATCCCCTTGGGCTCGCTTCACAGCATATATATAGACAAAATCAGGCGTGATACTGATATCGGGTCAAAAAGTTCCCCACGAAGTTCTGCAAGGCCAAGTGTAGCCATGCCAGACTTTGAGCGTTGTACATGTTTCTGTCCTTGACGCCTGGTTGGAATCCTTACGCTCATGGAAACGCTTGCAGGAAAATGCATGGCTCTTGAAGAAGACAAACAGTAGACTCAAAAGCGACAGGGCCTGAGCATAGATACAGCCGCTGTTTCAACACGTCATGTCGCATAAAGCTACGTTATCCAAGCTCGATGATGAAGCAAAGTAAGTCGAGCTGAGCGAGGTGGCTAATGCAACGCAGCTGGGGACGAGCATTGTGGCGCAGCGACACCATTGCGTTATTTACCCCTGGACTGCGCCTCGATCTTGTCGCGAAGAAGCTGATTCAATCTAGGATTGGCCACTTCAGTGAGCTAAGTAGTGTCTTTGAATGGATGATCTACAGGGACACCGGCCTCGGAACGCACCCGAAAGCCAAGCAAAGCTTAGGAAGGCTTGCTCAGCCTGTCATATGTCGTCAGTGGATACCTACCCATGCTCTTCTCGGCCGCAAGTGGATTCACAAGTGGTCCTGCTGTCAATCTTTTCGCCCACCACTGATGGGATGTCTTTGGTTGTGTCCTCTGCGGGCTTTTGGATGCGAGGTTACCGCGGTCCTTCTTCGCTCGTATCCGGGGCCAGAACCGCACCAGACCCATGGCGCTGCCACATCAATCAACATGCTTCTGCTATGCTGCAGCTACGCAATGTATGCACCATTCGGCTGGATCTCATAATTGCTAATCACCGATTTGAACTGATCTGCAAGAGCTGCAGGTTAACTGATGCACCGCAATGGCCAACATCATAGAAGAGATAAATAGCGCACCTCATCCCCCCACCAAGGTCTGCTAGTCAACACATAACTCTCACTACCTTAGACCACTTCATTTACAATGGGCTTCCTCAACGAACTTGTCTCTGAGTTCACGCATTCTGGCCACCAGGGCCAGCAACAGCATGGAAGTTCTCAGGGCGGAAACAACCCACCGCCTGTCTCCCCACCATGGTGAGAATGGCCCGAGTGTGAACTGCAGTGACGACAAACTGACTTTGTATTTCAATGCTCAGGTTTGCTGAGTGGGATGCCCGCGATAACCGATGGCTTTTTGTAAACCAGCAGACCGGTGAGCGAACATTTACGTATCCCGGCCCGGGATACGGGCAACAGCAGGGCGGCTACGGCAACCAAGGCGGATATGGCAACCAGGGCGCATACAATCAGAACACATACAACCAGAGCCAGGGTGATTACCAGCAAGAAGAGCATAAGAAGCAAGGAGGAAACGGGTGGAAGTACGCAGCTGCTGGGGCTGCCGGGCTCGCCGGTGGGGCGCTCCTCATGCATGAAGGCGAGGAAATGAGTATGTTTCCTTCCATAAGAGCAATATGCTCGGTATGGAGGAGCAGTACTAACAGACCTGTGTAGAAGAAGGCTGGGATCGCGACAAGGATCGCCTGGAGAATGATGTGTCCAACTTTCCCGAGAACGCAGCGGGATGGACAGGCGAGCAAGTCGGTCGTGTGGAAGGTTTCGGCGATCGTGTCGAGAACCGCTGGGACAACGCTGTTGACGATGTCGAGGATTTCCCAGAGAACGCTGCCAATTGGACAGGCCAAAAGGTGCAAGAGGTCGAGGATATACCACAAGACATTGAAAATCGATGGGACAATGCGGTCGACAACGTGGAAGACTTCGGTGACCGTATGGATAACGCGTACGACGAGGGAAGAGACGAGCAGAGGTATGATGATGACAGGAGAGATGATGACTACTAAGAGATAGTTGGAAAGAATAGGCATTCGAATCTATCACGTGGAGTCGAAGTTCTCCAATATTGGCGATGAAAGCTTACATGTTCCATCTGCTGTACGCCGGGCCATGTGTGCCTTCCCAACGCCTAGGCAAACCACACGAGGCAGAATCTGCCTTAAGCCTCCGAGAACCAAACAAGTGGGTTTGTAACCACCCATGGTCATTCGCTTGGATGCCGTGCCCTATCAGACAGCAGTATTCTAGCGAAGACCTTTTGGGTTTGGCGCTTGTGTACTCGGTTCCCAGTAGTGGCATGACAACAAGCCATAACACAATACCTGATCCGGCATTTTGAGCATATAAGAACAGCTGATTTACGCCTGCACCGAGTAGTAGCTTGGTTTCATGCCACGACCGAGTCAATACTGCGTGTTTGTCACTACATGTCGCAGTCGCGGATTTGTGCTCGCCGACAGAAACCTGCATGCGAAGACAGCGACGTTTTAAGGCGTGCCATGATCCTAAGCTTGGCGCTCTTGATCGTTCTAACTTGATTAATATCCATCCACACGAGTTTGTGTGGTGGGGTATGAAACGGCTCTTGGATATAAGACGCGGTTGTGTTCCCTTGAATATTGCACCTACCATCCCGTTACATCGCTCTATCACGAGATCTTAAAGTACACTGCCTGGTGTGACAATGGTCTCTACCAACCTCATCGTCCAGTACACCATCCTTGTGACCTCTTTGGTGCTTGTTGCTCTCTCCACGGCTAGTTTCTATCTCACCGGCAATGCTTTCTTCACTCTCGCCAGGGATTACCCGCCTGATAAGTACGTTTGGTGGGGACATGTATATAACCCGGACCCGGAGCTTCCCTACCACATGGTCTGGCTTAAGTACGACTGGACTACCGAGAATCTCCTATGGGTGACAAATGGCATGAACATTGTGGCCGGCATCCTCGGACTCGCTATATTCGTCTCCACCTTGAAGCCGGCTAAAAGTCAAACAGTAAGATAACTCCTTTCTTCTCATACTGGCCAATAATTCTATACTAACACTTATGCTAGGCCTACGGAACTTTCTGCAAGATTGTATCCTGGGTGCGCATCCCCGCCATCGCCCTCACAGCCGGCGCCTTCCTGACTACGCTCGTAAGCTTCATCTGGGCGTCCGTACACCGCGTAGATCTTAAGAAGTCCACTTGCGACTGGAGAGATGGCCTAAACGCCGACAACGTGTTTATCTGCTCACGCGAACTTGTAGCATGCGAGATTGGCCAGCTCATTACCAGTCGTTGGTACGATCCTCGTTGGAAGAACACTATACAGGCGTGTAACGAAACCAAAGCATACCGCATGATCATGATCCCATTGACCATCTTCTCGCTTGTGCTGGTCGTGGCATATGGAGTGCAGGTTTATCTGGACAAGAAGGAAGCGGTAGAAGTAGCAGAGGCAAGGGTTGGTAGGCTTCAACAAGAGGACTAGAGTAAGAGGTTGTATGATATAGGACCGTGAAGGACGATTGACGATCTTGCAATGCGAAGCAGAAAAGCGACATGTAAATTAAGAATGGCGGTATCATCCACATGTTTTGATAGGAAAATCGGCATATTTAGATCGTATCAAGTGTGGTATACGGGTACGATTTCTCGTTACTATGATGTAGACTCCGTGACGGCCAAGCTCGACGTGGAGAATAAGTTTATAAGGATACTATGAGGTATCGGTAGGTCAATGGAACTATAGGTTGATGGAACGAGATTTAATTAATGTGAGTAGGATGACTCGTCACACACTCGTATGCAGAATGTAGAGTAAACGTTTTAAGTAACTCGATGTGCGTCCATTATTGGTTGACCGGTAGCCCGCTGACCTGAACTAGAGTGCCTGACTCACTTTATAGCGTTGAGCACATCTTATGAAGTGCCGAAGGTCCAAACCGTAAGCATGATCAAATCACCTTAGCGCAAGAGTACTTGATACAGCGGACGAAAAGTATGGGCAAGACCTTCATGCGAAAGGTAACAAGAGGTGGCTTTTGCAGCTCTAAATTACTGCTAATTCAAAGTCTGTAAAATAAAGCAACCCTTATCAACATACATCGTTGTTCTCAAAGCATCGCGATGACGGGGTTGCGTCAAGTGATCAAATCGCAAGCGAAGTTCCACCAAACTCAGCTTCGGATACCTATAGGTAAGACTACCAGTGCATACGATAAAGCAGTATTCCAAGCTTACTTGCTAAATATTAACTTCGACCGGTACCGGCTCATATCCACGCTAAATACTCATGAGCATCTTCGTATTTTTGGGCAGCAACCAACGATACGGCGAGGCATAACCTTCCCTGCCGTTGCAGCACTCTGGTGACCCCATGACCGAAATAATCTTACTTTCATGGATGTATAAGCCCAACAACTTGCTCTGGTCCAGGTGGCGCCTCAGTACCGGCTGGCTTTAACGAATAGTATTATGAAATCTATATGGAAGCGGCTTTCTGCTTCAGGTGCCGCTCAACGGGTCTGAATTAGCCCGGGGTGTCTATACTCAGAATGGTTTCATATTCATAATTGCCTAGAATGCCCAAGTTGGAATGCTGCCCCGGCTTCGCGCGGTTGCCAATGAAGAAAGTGTGTAGCACTCAATGGAGATAGTGCCAAATCGGATAACTAAGACGCGCCCCAGGCCCCGAGTATATGCTTCATAATTTGTGGCCATAGACTGACATGGATGCATGATAGTTCTGTCTTACGGTCATATATCGCTACTAGAAAATTCTTGCGCAGGATCCCTAGATGCGGTTCAACACTTGCACTTCGCTTAGCCCCTAATCCGCAACTATCATTTTAGCAGTCTGAGCGTTGATTTTATTGCATTGTTTGCGTACATGGCTTTTAGCGTATCTGAATACGATGGGGCGACAGCCGGAGTGCAATTCCCGCCGAACAGAACTTTGTTTGCACGGGTCGGTCCGAGAAGCCACGGTTCATCGATCAGAATGCATCTTTTCCCTGCGACACGGACATAACCTAAGATTCTTTGGCTATGCATGACGTCCGTGGTAAACGTTGGCATCTTAAGGCATCCAGCGTGAAGGATCGATATATGGGTCGCTCCTAGCCCAACGTGGTTCGCTCAGCCGTGAAGATGGGACTGATTGGTGAGCAGTCGGAGAAAAAGTCCTTCAAATCCTAAGCTAAGCTGGGTGGTCTACGTAGTATGCGGGGTAAGATCCTCCAGTTTCTATCCATGAAATCACCAACAGACCATCATGCCTAATGAGGAAGGCAAATATCGTTGGAGTGGAGAGCACACCAGATATTTCTCAAGGTTTGCATCAACTGACCTGGTCTGTGGGTCATTTCTCGCCCGAGGGATCGAGCGGATGGTCGGATTCGATGGTACTGTGTAGCAGATCATTGCTCATAGCGTGACATCTCACCTGTTCGATAGATGATGGTTGCACTGAGGGCGTAGGACGAAGGAACAAGGCGCATAACAAGTGGCCATTTGCGTACCACCAAGATGACGACCTTTCGAGCCTTTTAGGGTATTCTTCGGAAGACAAGACCTCCAACTCCGAGCACCGGGCCATGATAGAGTATAAGAACGTGAAGTTAGCTGTGCAAAAGAAGACAACCCATCGCAACGAAAGCATCCACCACTTCGCCCTCTTACTTCCAAGCCCAAGGCTACGTTTCAGTGACTTAAGATCTTTCAAGATGAAGTTCCTCGCCCAAGTCTTCACTGCCATGGCTGTCATCAACACTGCGCTTGCAGTGCCAGTTGGTTTGTCTCAACAACATTATCGCTTGTCATCTTGTCAGTAACACTGACCATCTACTCTCAGCAGAGGCAGAGTCAAACGCCATCGAAGTCCGTGATGCCAAAACCGATGCCATTGTCCAAGGCATGGTAAGCTGTCTCGTTCCTTAGCTGTTCCATAGGAAAATTTTACAGCCAATCGGTCTAACTGACTTCCCTAGTTCATTGACAAGCGCCAAGTATGCTACTGCTATGGCGGGGTTTGCACGCCCGGATGCTATGATAAGAAGGAAAAGCGACAGGTTTGCTACTGTTATGGAGGCGTTTGCACACCTGGCTGTCCATAAATGATTATATGCCTTGATTTGGTGCGAACAGAATTAGTGCAAGGCTTTGAGATCTTTATGAATCAACCAACTGTTATACAACGCGTTCCACCTTTATCGTTCCCCAACTCAGTTCCTGTATCCACACAAGCATTGGGGGGAATGTTATCTGATATCCATGTGATTACAGTCGCGACTCTAGAATTTATCTAGATGTCATGAAGCTGCCAGGCTTCGCTTCTGGTCGTGCCATGGACTGGTTCATTCTGACCTCGAAACTCCACTGACGGTACAAAAAGGTAAATACCTCATTGGACAGCTATGTATTACCAGTTGCTTGATCTCCTCCCATTGTATTGTGGGGCGGCGGTGAACATAAATAGTTTTCTCACTGGCGAGGCCTATAATAAAACTTCCAGTATTCGAAGCTTTGCGGCTTAGATATTTATGGAGAATGAAGAATACCAACGATTGACACTAAGCTGTCGCCTAGACCGTCTACCAGTTGGCTGGCGCACACGATGACCTGAAGTTTGCGCATCACAATATGAGACCAAGTCGTCACTCACATAACCAGCTTAATAAAAAAATCAACCAATAGATGGTGTCGTTACACTGGAAGGCTGGCGCTGGCGGAAGTCTCCCGACTATTCGCTGAGTTGCGACCAGGGATCAGTCGGACCGGCCCGCATTCCGCGTTGGAACCTTGGTGAGTGACCATGGACCTGGATAGTTTAGGCGAAAACTAGTGTACAACGTTACAGGACCTTGTGGAAGATCATACCGTTTATGTCCAAGAGGTTTTAGCATTTTTAGACCAATAATGCATGTGGACCATTGATGTACGATATCATTACGTACCCTCATCTAAGCAGTCTTCTCTCGTCTATGCGCTTTGTTTCCATCGAGTTTAGATAACATTTCAAACATAATATCTGACACTTAAAAATGCTTGCCTAGAACCTAAAGAATGCTGAATCATTCTTCATTCTCTTAATATTTATCCTCCAGGGCATCAACAGCAAACTGTAAAGTAATATCACTAGCATTCAAAAGGTTTCCAGGCACACGAGTGTTTGCTTGTTACGTAGGCCCATGATTATAATTGTCCTTCGATTCTACAGTAAAATCATGTCTACTCCTTGAATCCGACTAGTTTTTTGACTACAGTTCTCGAGAAGGCTGATCCTCACTTTTGTCCACTGCGCAGTTTCTGGATATACACTTTCAGTGCATATCCACAATGAAACATCAGAAATGCTATACAAATTTATGCACTCATATTTAGCTATCACATCGCTGAGATTTCAATTTGATGCCCTGGCACTCTGTAGAATAGCCAACTTTGGGGGCTCCACAACATATACCTCCGTTTCCACGACTTCTTCTGACTTTTCTCGCGACCAAAAACATGGTTCTTTCCTATAATCTGCTTCTTGTATCAATGTGGTTACTAAAATGACAGTTTCAAGGCTTCTGGAACCAGTATAAATCCAATTATCTTCTTCACAGACACTGTTTGCAACAATTTGCAGCGTCTTAGCAGCCGCAAGCACAATGAGTGCTGGCATCTTCAAAGACAATGGCGAATATCATCTCGTTGACCTGTCGAAAAGCATTACGCCATCTTCAAGGGCAAGCTTCGATATGTGTCAATTGTCCAAAGCAACGAGAGTTTTCGAGCAGTACCGAACGTATTACAAAGGATGAAAAGCCGAAGGTCCCCGAGATCCGTATCCCAAGACCTGTAACGGCCGGGGTCAAGAAAGCGATCGTTCGAAAACACTTCGAGATAGTCAGTCGCCCGTCAGTTGGAGCACCAGCTCTTGGGTCTTGTAAGCAACAGATAACTAACGAATCTGCGTTGGGGACCAAAGAATAGAGATAATAAATATGCTCAATTGAAAAATAAATCATCACAACTTCACGATAGCTTAGTGATGCCACTTGCTTCCAAGTCAAAAGTCATCCAGAATCGAGATCGAAGCCCTGCAAACCAAGTTGGCGAGGCCTGCGCTCATCCCTCCTCAACACCAGCCAGCCTCCGAGCAGAAAAGCAAGGAAATGCAGTTTATGAGAAGTCCTGTAACGCCGCACATTTATGATCGCAATGCGCCAATAAATGAAACGTCTCTTATCACTGATGACTGGACGCTTTTGAAGCCCGATAAAGACTCTCCCCGAACTACACTGGCCGAAGGTATGAGTATATTTAAGCCAAGAAGTTCCGCGACAGTGACTCTGAAGAAATGGCTTTCAAATCGTTTCAAGAGCGTCCTGGGGCATGAACGGCGACGCAAAGAAGAGGCTGGTGCTAAGAAAGAGGCGCCAAGGCCTCGCCAATTTGGGTATGGTAGCTTTGGGCCACAAAATCGTGTTCCAATCTACCGATTCACAACAGCGTACGATATTGGTACTTTCAACAACCTCGCCTCAATTGAGAAGAATGGTGGTCCGAAGAGTACTGTGAACGGAGGTCCTGGATTTTGTCGTCTAGAACCGCCATGCAGCGGGCTTCAAGTCTGGATGAACGGCAAACCTGGGTTTGTTAAGCAGAGGTCTCCAGACTGAACAACAGTGGAGGAATAGAATGAACAAAACGTGGTGAAATTTTCCGAAGAGCCTCCCACCCCTCGGAAGAATTACCTTGTAAGGTTCCTCTGCTCGCATTATACGGAGGTAACTAGCTTTGTCAAGAATTCGTTTGCCCACAAAAATGTCGGGGTTTCCTTGGGGTTAAGGTGGGGCGAATAGTGGGACTCGGCACTTAAAAACAATGTTTGGCGAACGAGTCGGACCGCATTGCTACGATGAGCATTGTCGTGGGAAAGGTGGCGGAGAAGGATATGAGGAACATCGAGATGCTTGTGGCAGGCATTAAGATCGTTTGGCAATGGAATGCGTTCATCGGAGGTGTCCGGCACCGAGGTATTGTTCGATATTAGATAGATGCGTAGCAAGGATATTATCTTTATCCTCCTTCGAAGCTGTACCTGTTCAGGTTCCGAGGTCCCGAGACCCTTCAGCTGGAGGCCGGGAGCTTTTCTATATACAGATGGCCACCGGCAGTGACCTTACCGTTTTAACGCTCATCACTTCCACAATAATGGCAAATCAGGCAAATCTCCTTCAGGCACACTTGCCAGAACGAATGTAATTGGGTGCTAGTAGCGACCAAGCCCACGTGTATCGTAGAACTCCTAGAGGTCGCCAGCATATTTCTCCTGGTGACAACCCCAATTCCAGGTTTTGCCTCTTGAGGACCTGCATATCATTTGCGGAGTCGACACGTGAGATGTTGATTGGACAATTGTTATCTGGGTGATCATGACGCCAAACTCGAACAGGCATGTGTATTGGACGCCAAGACCGACGGACAGCCACTGCCAAGGTATGCAACGGTACACAAGCGGAGGCGACCGCTGGCAACCTCTGACCTCACCATACTCATATAAGAAGTGGATAACCACAGACATGAAGATTTGTCGTCACCCCGCATCAATCGCCCTTCTCATTCATTTTTCGGGATCTCTCTTACGAAAGAAGCGAAAATGAAGTTCTCCCCCAAGTCAAGCGTGCCCCTCATCGCACTGTCAGCACTGACCGCCACTACGAATGCGGAAGATGCGCTGTACAGCAGACGGATGGCGAAGCGTGGAATCGATGATCAGGGCAATTTCAACATCTGTAAGATTGGAGAACTTAATCAACCTCCACTGTATTAACGCTATTGCAGCTTTCTTCCACGTCAACGACGTCCACGCTCATCTGGACCAGTTCAGCTCATCAGGAACTGACTGCACACGGCCGGAGCGAGGCTGCTATGGAGGTTACGCTCGTATCAAGACCGTGATTGAAGAGCAGCGGCCAAAGTACAACGATAGCCTATGGCTGAACGTTGGAGATGAATTTCAAGGCACGCTGTTCTACTCCTTCTATGGAGGCGAGAAGATTGCCGAGACGCTCAATCAACTCAATTTTTCAGCAATGACCCTCGGAAACCATGAGTTTGATGCCGGCGATGAGAAATTGGGCCAGTTTCTTGAGAATCTGACATTTCCTATCATTAGTGCAAATGTGCATTCGCAGAATGAGAAAGTGAACAAAAGTGTAAAGCCGTACCACATTTTCCAAGAGCAAGGCCTAGCCTTGATTGGAGTTACTACAGATGAGACACCTGGAATCAGTAATCCTGATGACTCAACCGTCTTCTCTGACGTTGTCGAGGTAAATAAAACACTGAGCGCATACTTTTAGGGTTTCTAACACATTGCAGGCTGTCCAAGGCGCTATTGACGAAATCAAGTCGACAACCAACATCACCAGGATTGCGGCTATTACTCATATCGGTTATGATAAAGACCAGGAGCTTGCCAAGGCAACAAAAGGCCTTCAGCTTATCATGGGTGGTCACAGCCACACGCTTCTTGGCGACATGCCAAACGCTAGTGGCAAATATCCCACTATTGTCGAGAACGGGGACGGTGATGAGGTGTTCATTGTCACTGCTTATCGATGGGGCGAGTATGTCGGCTACATCGACGTCACCTACGATCCTCAGGGCAAAATCCTTGCGTACCATGGCGCACCCATTCACATTACGAACACCACGAAGCAAGAACCCAAGCTTCAAGAACAAATCAACGAATGGCGCAAACCTTTTGAGGCCTTCGCCGCCGAAGTTTTGGGTACCAGCAAAGTCAATCTTGACCAAACTACTTGCCGGAGACAGGAGTGCTTACTCGGTGACTTTATGGCTGATGCAATGCTTGCGTACCGCAAAAACCTCACCCAGGACGTCGACTTTGCTCTCATCAATGCTGGTGGTATCCGCGCTACTATTGATGAGGGTGACATCACCCGCGGTGAAGTTCTGACCTCGTTCCCTTTTGGCAACTCCGTTGTACAGATCGCAATCAAGGGCCAGCAGCTCTGGGAGGTCCTCGAGGGTATCGTCACAGGTGTAAACATTGCCAACAAGAAGGCTGTGACTTCCTTCTTCCAGGTCAGCAAAGGTATCAAAATCGAATACAACCCCGCGAACAGCAACAACACGAAGCTTATCTCTGTTACAATCGGCGATAAGCCGCTCGCGAACGACACTACCTACAATGTTGTCACGCTTGATTTCATTGCCGGCGGTGGTGATAACTTTTTCACGCCCACTACCGACTTTGTCAGTCTTGATACGCAAGATGAGGTGCTTGTGCAGTATATTGCATCTCAGAGTCCCGTAGACATCAAACTTGATGGCCGTATCTCGAACGTCACACGTCAAAGAGACGGTACCCCCGGATCAGGCAATGGCACTTCGCCAACCTCGAGCGGTTCGCCACCTCAGCAGACAGGTGCAGCAGCTCGTCTTGGAGCTGGAGCCGCGACCATTAGTGTTTTGAGCGTACTTGCCGGTCTACTTATGCTTTAAGTCCGAATAATTTAATGTACTATAATGAAATGGCGCCGACATGCGATGTGCATGATGCGCCATATGAGAAAAGAATACGATTTTGCCGCACTTACTTTAGTGCAGCCTTACTTACTCATTTGTGTTGGTCCTTTATCTTTTAGGTAGTATTGCCAAGCTGCAAATATTCATTGATGTCCCTTTGTTGCGCATTATACACAACTTGAAGTAGGGCCGGCATCGCAGATTTTAATCTGGATCTTCCAGTACAGTATCAGTAGAGCCTTGCGAAGTACCCCAATTTTTTCAGAGTTGTAAATTTGGATTAAACACTCTCGGCGCAGCTTCATCTACGGGACGCCGCTTCTGCAGGGATATTATTAGTATGGAACAGTAGCAGAAATTTCACTAAGAGTGACTAGCTCTGCTGCAACCTGATTGATAGCAAATTTCTGAGGAAGAGAGAATGGCTCATTCGTTATAAACTCGAATTTCGGTTGGATACGGATGACAAAGAAACATTGGAGTGCATACAGTGATCATTTAAAGTATCGGAGAATTAAGACTCCTGCAGGCCAGCGCTCGGATCTTGGAAGCTGTCAAGCATAAGCTTGCGCTCAGGGCAGCCTCTTTCTTCGCAACCAGGTCCGATGGCATGCCCTCCAGATTCAACCCGTTCTCCTTCTTCCGTTGTTTGCAATTCTTGAGGAGATGTCTCTTCTGGCTGCGCGGCAGCTTCCACATCAATTTCTCTTGGTTCGCCTTCACTTTGCACACCCTGAGGGATGTTGTCAAAAGGTGGAAGATGAGGTAACGGCAATCCTGATCCGATAGTAATCGAAACAGAATGGTTGCTGGGATCCATAGGCCCGACAGAGACCTTGACCTTTCTTGCTACATCTTCAAACGTATCTCCAGTATGCAACTCGTTCCCCACAAGATACACGATATCGTCCCAGAAATTCGGCATATTGTACGCAAAACTCCCTGTAGGCGTATGCTCTCCGCCTGCAAAACATTTGCCATTTAGTGGCAAATAATAGAGAGTTTGACATTTGTTGCAGGATCGCCAGTCGCGCTGGCCGTTGGCGTTGGTGTAGTCCATAGTATAATTGTCGGGGCTGGAGACGTCATGTGTGGTGTTGTTAACACATTTACCGGCGAATTTGCTGTAAACCAGTGCATTGCATCGACCACAAATTTTCCAGTCTTGTTGGCCTTGCGCATTTAGATCGTTCTTCGCGATGCCATAATCACCGCTTCCCAGGTAGTCGTGGAAGCCGCTCGCCGCACAGGCTCCAAAGGATGCATTGAACATACCCTTACACTTGTTGCAATAGCAAAAGCGTTCTATGTTGGTGAGCTGTGTACTCTTGAGCGTGTAGCCGCCGCTACCGGAATGGTCGTGGATGCCACCTGCGGGACATGTGGCTGGGCCGGGATTGTCGGTGAACGCGATGACAGAGCATTTGCGGCACCACTTCCAGCCTCTCTGTCCTGAAGCATTATTGTCGTTCAGACGTAGTGCAAGATCTGATCCAGGTCTAGTACGATGACCTTTGCCTGGTCGCCCCGCGCAGTAGCCGGCTAGACCGGTGTAGAAGACGGAGAGACATTCCATGCATGTAGCCCAATCGTTTTGTAGTGTGCCGGTTCCACGACCTTCAATCTGATAATTTCCGCTCCTTGCATGATCATGCAGGCCACCCGAAGGACAAGCTGCAGCAGATGCGCCAAAGAGCACGTTGCAACGCCTGCACCAACGGAATCCATTTTGACCTGTTGAATACTTGCTACGCATTTCGTGGATTAGAACGCATGCTTGGCCTAGACCTTGGTCCCATCCATCCTTTTCACGATATTCCACAGTAAACACGCGATCGGGGGTATGATATAAGACCATGAGCGCTCCTGGATATTCTGGACGACTCAATGCAACCAAGTTCATTGTCCGGCGGTCGACGAGGTTGGGCGTGATGGAGCGTATGCGGCTCGATGGAACCCAACCCAGCTTATACATGTTTGCAACATTCATGCCCACACCAGCTGGGGGAAACGTCTTGTTATCGAATGAAGCAATCCTCATTGCAGACATGACATCGTACCAGTCACCGTAGACAACATCAGGGTTTGCCTTAAAGGAATGATTGAGTCCGAGGCAATGCAAAGCTTCGTGCGGTTGAACCAGCATATGCATAGTGTCAAAGTATTGAATAATCGTGTACTCGCTGCTACCCGCATGGTCGTGTTTCCCAGTTCCAGCACAAGGTCCATTCTCTGGCGGCCAAGCAAGCTGGTGACACTTCGTGCAGTGCTTCCATCCTGTTACTGGAACACTGCTCCAAACGGAAGTAGCAAGTCTGTACTCAGCGCTACCGCTCGGATCGTGAACGCCTCCAGAAAAGCAGTTACCCCAACTCTGAGCGGCTGAGCCGGGCCCGCCCCAAAATAAACTCTCGCATTTCTTACACCATCGCCAATTCCCTTGGCCCGGAAACGTTGGATCGTTCATTGAAAGTGAGTACTTCATCCCAAAGCTAAGCTGGTGTGTTTGACCATCGTGGCATTTACCTTTACTTCTATTGCCGTCCCAAGCTATGGTCTGACATTTGTTGCATTGTTTCCAAGGCGATTGACCCCAGTAGCCACCAAAATCCATTGCCATGCCATTCCCACCGTCGTTGCCCCCGTCAGCATTTGCATTCATACACGCAATGATACCCGCATAACGGCTCAGATCGATACCGTTTTCAGCACAAAGTCGTTTTGCTTCCTGAATGTACGCGTTCCTGGTGGCAGGTCCATTGGGTGGGAGACCGTTGTGGAATGGGTCACGGCTATCTTTGACAAAGGAGTACTTCATGGTGAACCAGCCAAAGACCTCTGAGTGATCTAGAGTAATGTTTCCGTGCGATGTATCGCGCAGATAGTCATAAAGCCCCCCTTTCCCGGAAGATGTAAGAAAGTCGCGAAAGCGGGAGAGAGGGATGTCATGTGGGATAGGAACATCGTTGAATTGAAGGAGGACCAGAGCAAATGGTTTGGGACCCTTGTGATAATATGGAGGCATTGTGATGTTTGTGAACCAGACAAATCAGGTAATATGATTGGGTTGACCGATGAAGGAGAAAATAGAGGTTAGGACAGCAAGTTTGTGTCTTTTTAAACTTGAATGCAGGTAATTAATTTGCGGAACCAAATCAGACCGTTCTTACGTTTATGTGAAGCTCATGGATGCATTTTCATAAGATGGGGTTCAGCTGATCTGCATGGTCGCTAAGTTGTTTCGTGTCCACGCCTTTGTCGAGGGCTAGAGTGCGCCACAATATTCAGCTTTATCTTAGCGAGAGCTACATTGAGGGACTACCCCTCAGAAACCTGTTCAAGCTTCTATGGCGAAACCTGGGACAATCATGATTTGGCATTATCAGAGCTGACTATAGCAAATTCTGCCAATCTCAAAAGTCGGGGAGTCTCGTCTAGCGAACATTGCAATGATTGGAGCTGTAGCGGTTGCGCGATACTGGAAGAGCACCGTGTTCGCTTCCTATATTCTATTGATACGCAGCTGGCATCTAGTATCGACATTTAGGCACTTCATGCTGTATGTGGGTACACCTCTGCTTCTAACTAAGACAGCTTGATAACGTGAGCCAATCCCTTCAACCAACTACTTTTCGGCCATGCTGCAACCTTGCCCCTCGACATTCACTAATGAAAGAAATACTTTAAATCTCAGCCCATATATATCATAAAACAGACTACAACCATTCCAGGGGTTACAAACTTGGTTGTGAAGTCGGTGCCCAGACATTGGAGGGATTGACAGCCAGGGTGCTGATTTGGTAGTGAAAGTCACAATGCTGCCTTTTGCAACAGAACTTCCCTTGAGATAACGAGTTTTCCCGTAATGATTATCCGGTTCCAGTCTTGGGATGTTATGACTGAGTGAGAGATACAGAGCGTAGCCGTAGGCGTGAGCCTCCATTGTTCATATCGTAGCAAGATCGAGATTCTGAGGATCTGTATGATTGTTCCACCAAAGGCGACACTGCGGTTTCGGATATCAAATTCGCCTTCTGTACGGCCCTGAATTTCCGAATGCAGAGGAGAAGAGTGGCTGAAGATTGCATGAGCAAAGTCAAAAGCAATAGAAGCCTTCCGGCCTGGACCCAGTCTTGTTTTGGCGACACCTTGCGAACATCTTCTGAACTATCGTCGAATAACAAGATCGAGTCCAAAACATCCAGATAAACTTCCTGGCTTCAGTTCAGCGTGTGTACTGAGTACGCCAGCGACGTAGTGAGGAAGATTGACTGCCTGAAAACCCTTTTGCTGTACCATACTCGCAGTTTCCACGAAGCGTTTGACTAAGATTGCAACGGGATTACTTGGCACTTCAAGTAACCGAGGGAGCTGCCAGGGCGCAATTTTGATGTTACTCTTCGACTGCCGTCGCGGGCTCGTATATGGCCTGCCCTATTCGAGCGGCGGTGCTACTGCGCCACAATATTCTACTTGCGCCCGATCCAACACAAATAATTAGACGAGCCGACTTTTGATGAAGTGGCGGCAGATTTCAGAAGGCCAACACGGCCGAAGCCCTTTCGGTGCAAACGTTTAGGGAAGATGGCGTGTTCACTCAGCCGTTTGACTCGATATGCCCTCATCGCTCTCTCAATGGCTCACTAGGTGACGCTTGGTGGTCTAATGATGTTCTACAGAGATAAGCTGCGCAATTTTTGAATTTGTTCAAATCGTTCGGAGGAAGTCGTGCTAATCGATGGAGGCCGCACATTTGCAGGGTGTCTTGTTTCCGGTCACCCCTCCTTGTGCAAGGATGTGCGATCCATTAGGCAGCAGTTTACCCCCAAACTAGCCAGTGCTTAAAGTGTCTCTATATCCACATATATATCTGCATCTCCTCAACCTCCTCCTTCTCATCCAGCACCATGTCGAAGCTCGAAATCTACGTAACCGGCACTGGCCACGTGATCCACCGCGCCGAACGTAGTATTCTGGTTTTACAAGCACAGTCCCAACAAGTCAATACTACTGAAGAAGCAGCTGGGATTGTGACTGCAACGGCAAGCCAGTTACGTGAAGCCATCTCACCATACTGCCCTCAAGATGAAACCACTGGGAGAACCAAAGACGACGCCGCCATCTCGCACTACACCATGACTACCTTAGACACGAACAGCCACCACAATCGGCGCGTAGACGGAAAGGATGAGTGGTATTACACGTATTCCGCACGCGCAGAGTTCCACATCAAGTTCGCCGATTTCGATGTGCTGGACAAACTTGCAACTCAGTTCTCGGCTATGGCAAATGTTCGCATCCAGCGCATTACTTGGCATCTTACTGATACAACGCTCGATTCGATCAAGGGCGACGCTCGCAAGAAGGCGGCACACGATGCACTACAGCGTGCGCGCGACTATGCTGAAGTTTTTGGTAACTTCACAGTAGAAGAAGCGGTGAGTAAGGTCAAAGCGGTGGAGATTAAGGAAGGCAGCCGATATCAGGAAAGTACGAGGCCTCAGCTGCATCATGGGAAAATGCAGAGACTCCAGGAAACGAGGATAAAAAAAGAAGAGCTGAGGTTTGAGTCCGAGGACGTTCGGCTGCAAGTCGAAGTCAGCGGGAAATTTGTCGTGGAGGTGTAGGACTCATCTCTAAACGGTCATATTCCTTGTTGAGGTGCCTAACTACCAGCAATAGTATATGTGTCATGATTTTAAGTCTGCAATGACTGTTATAGAACCAAGTATATCGAAATGCCGCGGAGGAGATAGCACAGCTGACCCATTCATCCACCTGCTAGACAGTAACACGTGTCAAAGTGACAAAGCGTGAGGATTAAGTCTCGACCTGCCTATTAAACAGGTGTTCATCCGACTCATAGCTATTGGGATGCTGAATGTTGAAAATCACGTGTAGTCTTTCGCCAACGCGTTAGCTCATCAGAGCGGTTGAGGTTTCTCTGGCGGAGAAAAGTACAATAACGAGGTTGGATAGTGGTGGGGGTAGAAATTACAGACTGGTGATATTGTAGCCGCATAATCCACTCATGCCGCAACTCCACATTGTTTGTCAACGAAAGTGGAAGTTTCCTGGTGGCATGTGAAGGAGAGAGCAGCGCTCGGCGAGGCTGTCGCAACTCTTCAAAGGTAGGCGGTGACGTCGGCTGGTCAGAGTTTCGGTAGCGAAGATGATTGGGCAGCAGGCGCATTCCTTCAGCGTCTAACCACACCGCCCGTATAATCCTGACCTCGCAAAATTATAGTATAGCCTCACGGACCTGCTCCACTAAATTGCGGATAATGTCCGCTGCGGGACTATACCAAGCGTTTCTTGATTCGGGTAGCGGCATGTTCATGCACAACAGTACTGATAGCGAGCGAGAGACACAGCAGCACATTGGCTCATGCTTCGGCACAATCAAAAAGCACGCCGGAAGAGTAGAGAGTGCTATTCTATATTTGACCTGCAACACGAAGCAGAGGCAGTTCACCAGGTCGCTGGAGATAGTGAGGGACCCAACAACATGTCAGCATCGGGTCGGCGGCACATGCACATGCGTTGCAACCGCAATATCAAGCTGTTGCAGCGTCATACCTCAACGACGGATGACTCCAATCAACCCTGGCATGCTTCGTCAGTTCAAAGAGACTTTGTCAAACTTCTAGGAGTCAGCTCACAGCTGATGCTACGATTGGCCACAATCGGCAGAAATACGGTGAGATTTTAGCCAGGCTAGGGGGATTGCAGGAGGCTCGCAGCACCGTTTCACAGGGCTGAATCCTAAGACTGACATGACGTCCAAACCAGCATGGACAGTAAAGGCGAATGTAACTTCGGTCGCTGTCTCGTTTCTTTGTCAGGCCGGAATGACGGTAAAGCCGTTAACCGTTGCTTGACTCGAACCGTAGGTCTGCTAACGGAACAGCGCCACATGATCTCTAAACTTATGCAGGGACAGCCGTATTCCGGCCCTTCGACGGCCACGGGCGGTCCCAACACCATGGATTAACTGAGACATTGACAGAAACAGGGAAACAAAGTTGCTTATGATCAGAGCTGTTTGGGCGATCCTCGCATGCAGCGCGGGGGTTCAGTGGAGTGGTTGCTGTAAGCCTTATCGATAGGTGAACGGCGGAACAAAGCGAGCAAGCATCTGGAAAGCCGGCAGTGCCACCAAGCCTCAACCCACGCTTCGTCCATTCGCTCGTGCGAATCTAGAACACCGCTGCCGAAACACAGTCGGTGCGTCGGAAGATCACCATAGCATTTGCGCAACATGTGCCTGTTGCCCTTGCTTCAGCTGAACGACCTCCAAACCTTACGCGGATGCATCGCCATTCTTTGCATCTCTCATGATTCCGCACGACAAGTCGTATTACTCTGCTGTCCGCCTTTCTAGGGACTCGAGAAACTTTTGGCAGCGTCTCGCGACAGCCGCCTCGTTCTGTGGCCGACATAAGAGAATATGACGCATTACCATGTTCCCTTCGTACTGGGCACAAAACCGACTGATACCATTGTAACGTCACTCCAACATGCACTACAATCTCGGCGATCCGAATCCCTCACCTCCAAGTTGCTTCCAGATTAGCACAGGCAGAGGACAAGAAGTCGGTCAGGCTGCCAGCAGTAGTCGACTTGAAGGGGCTAGTCCACCGCCCCCAGGCGAATCGAGCATGGTGCATGGGTCTGTCTTCCCGCACCCAACGAACAGTGAGCTCCGCCCACAGTGCTGCACCACCACACGGCAGTGTGATTCGTCGTCAGTGTGAGTCTGCAGCTTCATGTGCAGGCCAAAGCAGCTGCAGCTGCATCTGCTCGCCGCCTTCTCTGTTCTGTCAGCCCTCTACCTGCCTTGCGAATCCTCTCCGCGATGGCATCGGGGCTGCCGCGGAGCGCTGATTCGCTCATCGCTTGGGAGCGGGGGCCCTGCGGCTGCGCCGAGCAGTGCCCTCGTGTCTTACGGCTCCACTCTTTTTCTCACTGCGCTCGAAATACCACACCACGGGCATGAGCTCATCGAGCTTCGGCTGGGGCTGAAAGGTCCTTTCACTCATCCACAGTCATTTATTAACCCATCTCTGCCCCCAATGGACGCCATATACCCCCAGCAACCCACTAGCCCCTCGAGTGCCCAATACACGGCGTAACCATGGCATCGAGCGGAACCCACGACTTCATCCACATCACCACTCCACATTCAAGAGCGCCCAGCATGGTCCAAGAAGCTCCAGCGCCCGTACCCCGCCCACGCCTCCCTGTGAGGAAGCAGGCGCCGCAAAGAAACATTGATGAGTTCTGGAACAAGTTCACTACCAAGCATCCCGGCAAGATCTTTACCATCTTACCCGACAACCTCTACGCGAAGCGTGCTGCTGCACATGCGCCCAAGGGATCAATACCCGGTGTCAATGCCCTTCAATCCTACGAAGAGGCTCGCGAATCGTGCACCAGAAAGGTCGCCAAGATTGTCAAAGAGTGCCGGCGACTGAACCAGAAATACCGTGACCCACATTTCGACATAGAAGCCGACTTCAAGCGGTCGCAGGCCTTCCCGGATATTCCTTCAGATTGCTTGACTGGACTGAACCAAGAGCAGATTGACTTTCATCCGTTGTCGGTCAAGAGAGTAGAGGTACACAGGTCACCCCTTCGTGGTGCTCAACGCTGACATTTGCGCCAGGATATCTTCGAAAAACCACGATTCTTTATAGAAGGAGCGACCGCCAACGATGTACGGCAAGGCAATGACGGTGACTGTTGGTTCATGTCTGCGCTCGCTACCATAAGCAACAAAGAGGAGCTCATACAAAGAGTGTGTGTAGCGAGGGATGAGCAAGTCGGTGTGTACGGCTTCGTGTTTCACAGAGGTGAGCATTCGATAGTTTTTGGTACCACGAACACACGCTTACATACCACAGATGGCGAATGGATCTCCGAGGTAATCGACGACAAGTTATACCTGATCAAGGAAGACTTCGACGAGGCCAAGCTCGAGCGATACCATTGGCTAGAATTGCAAAACCGCAAGAGCCCCGAAGAGGAATATCGTACAGTCATGCAGACCGGTTCACGGGCACTATACTTTGCCCAATGCAGCGATCCAAATGAGACATGGCTACCTCTACTTGAGAAAGCCTTCGCCAAGGCCCATGGCGACTACTCGGCTATAGACGGTGGCTTCGTCGGTGAGGGTATTGAAGACCTCACGGGTGGTGTTACCTCAGAAGTCTTTGCTACAGACATTCTCGACAAAGACAAGTTCTGGCGCGAAGAGTTGATGAATGTCAACAAAACATTCTTATTTGGGTGTGGCCAGATGGGTGGAATCTACGGCCAGCGAAAGGGCATCCAAGAAAAGCATGCCTATTCAATCATGGAGGCTCGCGAGATCGACGGCCAGCGCCTATTGAAGCTACGCAACCCTTGGGGTCGTACCGAGTGGACTGGTCGCTGGAGTGATGGGTCTGAAGAGTGGACGCCCGAATGGATGCAAAAGCTAAATCACAAGTTTGGTGACGATGGTGTTTTCTGGATCTCTTACACAGATTTGCTTCGATCTTACCAGCATTTCGACCGAACTAGACTCTTTGGCCCGGAGTGGACCGTGTCCCAACAGTGGACAAGCGTCAACGTGCCATGGAGTGTCGATTATCTTGATACCAAGTTCAAGATCCGCCTTGCTAAGGCCAGTCCTGTCGTTATTGTACTCAGCCAGCTTGATGATCGCTACTATCAGGGCCTGGAGGGGCAGTATGAATTCAACCTACAATTCCGTCTTCACAAGGATGACGAAGAGGAGTATATTGTCCGCAGCAACGGGACCTACTACATGAAGCGTTCCGTTTCCACTGAGCTTGAACTGGAGGCCGGCAACTACACCGTACTACTCAAGATCAAAGCGACCCGAATTCCTGACAACCCAACACCTGACGAAGTTATTCGAGATACTTGCACCAAGCGCCGCGAGAAACTACTCTCCACTGGCCTGTCATACGATCTTGCTCATGCCAAGGGCCAATTTAGGGCACAGGAGAGGGAGAAGGCTGAGCGCCGTAAGGAGCACAAGAAAGCGGCAAAGAAGCAATTGCATGAGCGCCGCAAAAGACAACAAAGGAAAATCGAGCTTCGCGAACAGAAGAAGGCTGCTAATGACAAGCGCAAACTGAGTCGACCCGGGGATATGAGAGAAGTCGAGAAGAAGCTTCAAGATCTGTCTGGGCTTGGCATCAACGTCGAAGAAGAAACACGTTCTGGCGAAGATGACCCCAAACCTGTTCACCAAGTCGTTTCAAGACATCATCGCGCATCTAGCACTGGCGCTATTCGAGAGCGCTCAGCTAGTCCCAGCGGCGGTTTTGGCGGCCGAGGGGGCTACCAACAAGGTCGTGATGGTTACAATACTGCCCTACCTGGAGCTCTCCAAGGCCGCGGTGGCTACAACCACAGCCCGCAAACTTCTCCTGCCGCGCATAGCCAAGGGTTTCAAGGCCGCGGAGGTTACAACCAACCCATGCCTGGCGAGTTCCAGGGCCGGGGTGGCTATAATGCTGAGTTGCCTGGCGCCTATCAAGGCCGCGACGGATATAACGGCCGCGATGGGTATAACGGACGTGATGGATATAACGGGCGGGACGGCTACAATGAGGGTCAAACTACCGATTCACCGATACCTACACCTCAGACTGATGAAAACCGTCCTGGTACTCCGTCGCAACGACCATATAGCCCTCGTCCGGAACCACGGTCTCCCGCACCGTCTCGCCGTCCCACTGTCACTCCCATTCCTGGATTGCGACCGGGGATTCAAGTTATCAGCGGAAGGAGCGCCAGTATATGCTCCCACCGTGCTCGCCAAGGCGTGCACTCCCCCGACTCAATGTCAGAAGACTCCTCTTGGGACTCTGAAATCGACGGCCCGAACTCGCTCGACTTGGGCATCGACGAGGACGATGAGGATCATCCACGTGTATCCTCCGAGCGCCATCCCCGCTATGTATGGCACAACGGGATGCGCTACCCTTACATTGAGGAAGAAGACGAATTTGAACGGGATCCCTGGAACGCCGTTTGTGTTCTCGGTCTCCGTGTCTTCTCCGAAGACAATACGGATGTTACGATTGAGGTACATAATGGCGACAGCGAGAGGAAGAACAGAGGCGACGGTGATGATATTAGTCTAGCTAGTATGGGGACTGTGCGCCGGAAGGAAAAGGAGTTAGATGTTGACGACAGTGCTGCGGATGCGACGAGTCCATTGCGCACCAGAACCTCAGGGCTGGAAGAAGAGATGAAGAACAGATCTATAGAAGAAGAGATTGTTAAGAGTGTTGGCACAGCGCCAGCCGGACAGGAACTCGACAGGCAAGGAACCTTATCGTAGACAGCACATAGGTTCAAAGAGAGTTGTGCGACTGAAGGATTAGGTCAGGTCAAATTGCTTATAGGTTGAAGGGGTTTATACAGCAACAACAATGGCGTTCTGGGAGCAGAGGGGTTTTTGGGTAATACCCGTCTGTCACTACCAATGTAGATTTATCGCATTGCTTCGTAATGTCTTAATACTTTTCTCAATGGACTTTAATGGAAAATACAAGACCGACCATAGTGCACAATGTTACTGTCAGCGTGAAATTTGTTCATGTCTTTCACTACCCCATCTGTATCATTTTGCTTCTCTAATAATTCAACGCAAGTGGTGATGTTGCCATTCGTGGCAAATTCATCTCAGAAGTTGGAAACCCGGAGCTGGAACCAATCTATGGGCTTGCGTAACCAGCGCTCATGAGTGATAGTGTTGATTCATTGTAATTGGCCATGGCCTATTCCATCTGTTTTTACAGTGTTTGCAACCTTTGGAGCTACACGGAGCTTGTCGAAGAATTCTGCATTCTGCTTTTGCTTCGAATATCAATAGCTCAAGTTGGTTGGGCCGTATATAACATATCTTGGTGGATTAATCATCTCCTTAGAGCTATAGGAGCGATTAAGGGCGACGTGTGTTGGACTGCTGGGGATGTAGTAGATTTTTGATTTTCACTATGCACACTTTAGAGGTACTATCTACTAATTCACTACTTATATCAATCTGCGGCCACCGTTGCATCACTATGGCCAGGGATATTTATTTCACTAAATTTCGAAAACAAACGCCTTAACATCGCGCTGTGGCGGGCTTGGCTATATTAATCAGCGGGTAGATTTGCTGTAAATTTATGTTTTACTTAGTATAACGCTGTAAAGGAAACACAGCTTCTCATAGCAATGCCAAAGGCTTCACTCCTTACGTTATCCTATCAATAAGCTAATCTTTTAACTAAATATAGCCAAGCCCGCCACAGCGCGATGTTAAGGCGTTCGTTTTCGAAATTTAGTGAAATAAATATCCCTACCCATGCTAATTGACCACCCCCCCCCCCTCCCCCTTCCAAGGATGCTGGGATATTCTTAGGACGTTCTGACTCTGGTGGGATGATTGAATTGTACTCTGTCTCCTCAAATTCGCGCGCACCGCTAGTTGCGTCCTCATGCCAGTCCGAGGGCTAGTTCTGCTCACTGTAGCCTCGTCGCTTCGAAGGAGCGAGTAGCAGGGCGGCGGTGTATATGGCGAACGTCTTCGGCCATGGTGTAGTATTTGATTAATACGAACCAGCCCATTTCAGTCGCAAAAAGCGTATGTTTATCAAGCCGGATTGAATTGTTGGTACTGGGTGAACACTCTAGGAGTAAGGATAAAGGCAGTTGTGGGATTGTATTATAGTGTTGGCTGAGACCTTGCTCTTTGGGGCACGGCGAACTCAGGTTCCCTGTTGTAGCTGCGACATGTATCGCTTTGTCAGTGCCCTAATTCGATTCAGCAAATTAGAATAGGCCTACGTAGTGTTCACAATCCAAGCGTCACGCCCATCCATCTTGCCGCCCTGCCTACTTCATTTTGCATAATTTTTGCCCAACCACTCCTTGAGAAGTCCGGCAACCTCTTCTGGCCTCTCATATGGCGTCCAATGCGCCGCATCCAACAGGGGCTTCTGATCCAACTTCGGCAGCAACCCCTGCTGAATTGCCGGATACATGGCCTCGACACGACACACGGCATCGTCTTTCCCTCCGATATACAATACCGGAACATCGACCTTGTCTCTATCCTCAGGAAGTTCCTTATCGCACGAGTACTGATGCTCCAGAAAGGCGTGGTACCAGCACTGCGGCGCGTCAAAGCCGTCACGGAGCATCCTGTCGATAAATTCCTAGCGGAACTTTAGGTCCTAAGCATAAGGGCGAATTTCCGGGCCCGGTTCGCTGTTAGTAAGTTGCTAACGCAAAGCGTTCAGCGCGCACTAGAGCCGCATTATCGTGTCGCCTGTGCCATGTATGCTAGGGTAGAGACAATCAATCTTTTCTTTGAGGACTTAGGCACCATTTAGGTCAGCAAAGACGTACCTAACAAGGTTAGAATTAGTCGTGTCAGGCGTAGTCTAGCAGATTTGCTTACTAGTAGTAGAAGATTCCGCAGCCGAAAGCTTACTCAGATATCTTAACTGCTTCCGCGAGATTAAAAGGCTGACGACTTAGGGGTTTGTAGGCAACATTGAGGAACACGCAGCCAACAACGCGGTCAGGGTAGTAATTGTAGAGACGAGAGGCAAGTGCGGATCCCCAGTCGTGGCCGATAGAGATTACTTTTTTAAACTTTTCCGTGTCGATAATATTAATAAGATCCTTAGTTATTATATCCTACTTATACTCAGCTAGATCAGTCAGCTTGTTAGTGCTGTCGTAGCCAAGTAGATCTAGAATAATGATAGGAAACTTAGTATTAATAACACGCTCTGCGATACCCTTCTACATCTTAGTGTAGTTAGGCTAGCCATGCTGGAAGAGAAGGGCTAGAAGAGACCTGTCGCCTTTATACGTGTAGTAGGTGTAAGTGTAACCCCGCGAGGTCTTAAGAGTCTTCTTCTTAAAAGTGTCTATCTTAAAGTTTTCTTAATATGTTTAGTCACCGCGAAGTGTTTTAAAGATTACTAAGTAATAATCCTAGAGACTTAGAGAGTAGTAGGCGAAAAGCGGCATCGGCGAGTCAGGCGTAGATTATCTTTGCTACGCAAAGTGGGGTTATGCACGGAAGGCAATAAAAGTATTAATCAAAAGTAACCCTCTTTAATCATATGCATCTGTATTGTGATTTAGCCTGACAAGAAGTTTAATTAGAAGACTATTCTAGCACGAAGAAATATGATAGATCAATATCAAGCCAGCTATAGGGACAGCTGGAGTGCTTACCTGCAGACGCTCAAGGGCCATAGCAGCGGGGTCATTTCTGTGGCCTTCTCGCACGACTCGACCCGGCTGGTGTCGGCATCAGACGACAGGACCGTCAAGATCTAGAACACCAGCAGCGGCGTATGCCTGCTGACGCTCAGTATTAGCAATATATTCAATCACTTAGCATTAGATTACACTAGCTCCAGTCTTTACGCTAAAATTAGTTCTATTACTATTAGCACAGAAGTTTCTAGTATACTAAATATCGAGAACCTTAGCGTGCACAGTACTTAGACGCATGTGTTAGCTCAGATAGTACATAGATCACGCATAGCGGTCAAAATATGCTCTAGGTGCCATCAGAATATTAGGCAGCCTGCTCATCTATGTGCGAGAAGAGCGTTGGGATTTGTATTATATCTAGAACAGTATAGCTATGCAATTTAATTTTGACGTCTCTATAGATGTAGTTAGCAAGGATTAACAAGGATTAAACTTATTTCTCTATACTTCATATTTTATAAGTCTTCGTAAGAGGTTAGGCAGGTGTCAGGGTTCAATCCTTCCAGAGTTACTAGACGCAAGTGAAAGGTAACGATCCTTCTAAGTTACTAGACGCAGGTGAAAGGTAACGATCCTTCCAAGTTACTAGACGCAGGTGAAAGGTAACTGTTACCTTTTACCTTTCACCCAGCTGGATAGCTAGATCGGGACTAGCCTGATCTAGCTCATGTATTTAGGCAGCACCTCTCTCCCGAAGGTGAGAGGTATCTGCTATTTTGTCTACTTCTTTTAAATAGAGTTACTCTCAACCAGACCGCCCCCACTGTGCGTGTTGACTACCTCACAGCAGGTCTGTGTTCTTAACTTGGCGCATACCAATTAGTGCTTATATATAGCTACCTCTAAAAAAGTAATGTTATATTAGCTTTAATAAGAATTACTTTAATAAGAATTTCTTCAATAAGAATTACTTCAACTAGGCAATTTTAAATAAAAGAACTAGTCTACATAGTAATCGCGCCCTAGCTCCTCCACCTAAAACTAACTCCCCGGGCCGCCACATCAATCTACTAAGTAGATGTATCTGAAACAATTTCATCGCGAGCACTACTATAGTACTTCACTAGAAAATCTCGCGATAGTTAGGCTTGTGTGTGGCTCTACGGCCTTATTTTTGCAGGTGCTGGTTGGGATGCTGGGATGCGTGTTACGCGAACATGCGCATTACGCGCGGAGACACGGTAAATGCAATCACCTGCACTGTTGCATTCCAAGGGCCACACATTCAAGGTGCAACAGCGCGGCCCGAACATGTCCCTCGCTGAAAACTTCCGCCAACGTCTCCCTGAAAACATCCGTCGATGTGGAGGTCTTGCACAAAGTTCTTCGGAGAGAATTAAGTGGAAGTCCCGCCACATGCTCGGAAGTGACATTTAAGCAAAGAGCTTGGCTAATAACACAACGACCTCGTCAGCCAACCACTTGACGATGCATACGCGCAACCTTGGACTTCTTAGATAACGGCCATGCAGGTGCCTCCAGTTGAGGCAACCGGATCTCATTCGGTACCCACAACTGTCCGATGGGGGCATTGGCAAACATCCAACCGCACACAACAGCTAGCTTCCCCACAGTACCTCCTGCATATCCCCAGCGGCGCCCTCGCACTCAAGCATTCACAATTGGCCAGATGCTTCTGTGAGTTAATTTGAACCCTTGACGATGAGGCTTTAGCGGCAGCAGCGTTGTGATTGACGGGCACCATACCGTTTCGTTGCTAGGGCGGGAGGTAATATCCGTCGCTTGGAGCCCCATTGCTTGTTTACCAAGACCGTATTCGTCGTGGTTTACGCAGATCGTGGAGCCTTGCGGATGGGCACCACCGGAGCTCTCGTGCTCCAAATTGTCCGGAGAATCGGACAATCGGGAACTTAAATATGGCTGTGTCGAAGGATTCCCACGCTTCAGCACCACGCTTCATCGATGGCTATGGAGATTCAATACACGGAATTGGCACATACTCTGCAAACAGCAGCATTCGCTGCTCTGGTTTTCGCAGTCTGCGCGTTATTACCGAAACTCAATTACAGATCGCAGCTAGCGAAGCTGCCAGTCTTTGGCGAGCCAGCTGGCGGAGAGAAGCAACGGCAGGCGTACCTCAACTCTGCAAAGAAGATGTATCTTGACGGATATGAGAAGGTAAGCACACTCTACACCTTGCGGCGATGAATAATGACATGTCGACAGTTCAAAGACTCCGTCTACCGTATTGCATCGTCGGACGGAGAGGACAATGTTGTTGTGCCGATCAGTCTGTTGCCTGAACTCAGGAAGCTTCCTGATGATGTCCTTAGCTTTCCCAAGGCCATTGATAAGGTCAGTGTCTAATTGGCATTCAGTAATCCGCAAATCTGACAAATATCAGACCATGGAGACGAAATACACCAAGATGGAGACAGATTCTCACCTTATCATCCACTCTGTTCGGTCAGATCTTACTCCTGCTCTTGGTACACGCGTGGACACCCTATATGTGATTGACATGCTGACAGTTGTAGGTCGTATAAACCCCATCGTACGGCAGGAAGTTGACACCTGCGTCGAGAAGTACTTACTTGAATGCAATGACTGGACCGAGGTGTCTATCTATAAGACCATCGTCGATATCGTTGCACAGGTCTCTGGTCGTGTCTTCGTTGGACCTGGACTGTGTGAAGACCCTCAGTATCTCGACTGCGCGACCAACTACACTCTGGACTTGATCGATTCAGTGACAGCTATCAAGAAGCTGCGTCCCTGGCTCAGGCCTTTCATGGCGCCACGAATACCGGAAATTCGCCGCCTGCGCCAAAGAGAGAAGAGTTTAGCCGAGTACCTCTACCCCCTAATCAAGCAAAGACAGGAAGCTGCGAAAGATCCCAATTGGGAGAAGCCGGACGACATGATACAATGGATTTTGAATCGTGGCGCTCGAAATAACATTAGTGTGGAGCAGTACGCTAAGTGCCAGCTTAGCTTGATCTTCGCTGCAATTGAGACGACCTCTCTTACGGCTACTAACATATTCTACACTCTGGCCGCAACACCCGAATACATTAGTCCTCTGCGAGAAGAAATCCACAGCATCCTTGCTGAGCATAACGGTGACATTACCACCAAAGCACTGCAACAGATGGAGAAACTCGACAGCTACATGAAGGAGGTTAATCGGTTTTACCCACCAGGCATGAGTAAGTCTGATACACATATCATAAATTGAGCACGCACTAACAATGTCAGCATCGTTTGGTCGATGCGTCCTCAAAGGTATCACGCTCTCAAATGGCCAACACATCCCACCAGGAGTCACCATCGAAGTACCTTCGCTGGCCATTTACAACGACTCAAAATTTTGGCCCGACAGCGACAAGTTCGATGGCTTCCGGCACTATGAGATGCGTCGCGGCGGCACCACAGCCGATCATGCGCGCAATCAGTTTGTAACAACGAACGAGCAGAATCTGGCGTTTGGATATGGACGACACGCTTGTCCCGGCCGCTTCTTCGCAGCCAATGAGATCAAGATGATTGTCGCAAAGATGATTTTGGATTACGACATCAAGATGCCGGATGGGCGGACGGAAAGGTATGCGCAGATCGAGGTTGGGCAAAGTATCTCGCCGGACCCGACGAAGAAATTGCTGTTTAAGAAGGTACAGGTATAGGCGATTTTTCAATGTACTTTAAGAAGCTAGATATCGAGATAGTCAAATACAAAATATAGTATAATACTAAGCATAAAGCCCGAAGTTATTAGCTAAATATAGTAAGAATATAGAATATTATATACTAAACTAAACTTACTTCTTTAATATAATTGCTACAACTTTAAAACTAAGTATTGCATTATATTATCTATTAACTTAGTATTATTTCACTGTTTTTATTAGTTTTATTTATACTTACTCTAAACATTTAACTTTTGTTTAATATTTTAACTATTTCTTTTAGTCTAAAAAGCTTACTTTTGAACCTTTATTACCTTTTAACTATATATTATAAATACTTTATCATTTGCTATATTATTCTTATAAGGGTAAATAATAAGTCTTAAAATTTTTATAGTAATAGTACTAATAAATATTATAATGTTAAGTAAAATAACTTGTTTAATATTAACTAAAATTTAATAATTATTGTTGTAAATTATTACTTATATACTATAAATTTATATATTAAAATTTTATAAGTCAATCTTATCTAGATAGGGAGATTGAAAGATTTAGGATTTTAAGGAAAGCGTGCATTAGGTGCGGATGTGCATCAGGTGGTGGGAACACGTTAGCCGACTGGATTTTCCAGCCTATCAGTGCTTCGTGTCCAGGTTCCAGATCTTAGCGTTACGTATCTCGTATTCCGTACTTCGTAAACTCAATCCCAGCCGATGACTCCGCTTTCAATCGCGGTTGGTCAACAACCTATTGTTGATTTCGTTCACGCAGAACGAAAACTATAGAGACGTAGATGAGTTTTTAGCCCCTGCCTGTCAAATCTATTATTGTTGCGGTAAAGAGCCGCTGGCGAGATACGATGGATACTGCACTGATTTGCTATTCAGCCAGGAGGAGACGATGTACACTTGTCCTGAAACATGCTAGTCTAGGATAGTCTGAGTGTTGACAGTCCGGCCACGTGAGGACCAATTGATATCGCAACAATTATGTATCGCAACTTACAGAAATCAGGTCAGGCCAGGCTAGATGATCAAGCAGAAAGGCACTGATATTATAGTCATCATGTGGACCAAAACCTCTAAGCACTGTTTGCTTCTTGAGGGCCGATGGTTAAGTCCGTTCTAGGTTGGGTTTGAGTGTCCTGTATCTTCTAGAGCGTTATTTAGTGCGGATATAAGCACTAATCTTATGAAAACTGAATTTCAGGACATATAGTACGCATAGAGCATGTTCTATAGTGATTACCGCTCGCAGAAGACACTGCGTCTGTTGAAATGCAGGCCGCCCTCTGTCTATGTTCGGACTTGAATTCATAAATGCACATGCACCCTCAGATGTGGACTATGGCAATGCTTAGTAGTAGCCGAGTATATTGGTTTATATTGGTCTGTTCGGACCAAGCTGCGCCCATGTGTATCATTCAGTTGATCATGGGTCTTCGGTGTAGCGTGTTTGGGTGAATTATGGACCAGTGGCCGCGGCCACCGGCTTCTTGGTTGTCAGCAGTCGCACCGAAACGCTAGGTAGGGTTCCTGGGCGCGCAAGCACCGTTGTTCGGACATTCGGTGCTCTCTCATTCTCCGTGACTCCTCATCAAGCATAACCTCTGGTCGAAATTCTTCTGCGTCATCACCGTAGATAACTGGATCTCATTGGATCTTTGGAAACAGTGCGATGATTGTAGTGCTCGACTTAATGTAATATTTGTTGCTTAGAACGGTGTTCTCTTTTTAACACAATTGTAATAGAGAGAACTGTTAGGGAGAGGCGCAATAACTTGCGGAGCATAGCGTTCAGATACAGGGGCTTTTAGAGGCTTTAGCTATAATAGGGTCCTTACTAGCAGCGTTATCTGTTTCCAGCTGCGCCTCAGCGCATATAGTAGCGTTACTTGAAAGGTAATAAAATGTGAACGTAAGAAACTTCACGTTATTTATAGCCAATAGTTATGACCCTAACTATATCATTAGAGGTCTAATATTACTATACTTAAGCTAGGGTAGTCTTTACTGTTATAGTTTTATTAGTATTAGAATTAACGCCGTATAACATACTGCTAAAGAGATCCTTCTTATTATTAGGTTACTCCTTTTAAGCTTTATTAACCTCTAGGCTTATCTTACACAGGTGCTTAATATTCTTCTACCATGTGTAGTTTTTAGACAGATTGTTAGGGGCGAAGAGGCCTAGCTAACGAGTGCGCATTTGTCCTATACTACAGAAGGAGAAAGATAGAGAAAAGGTTACAGATACCCTAAAGAGATATATATGTATCCGTACAATTAAAGGGGAATATGCTCCTCTAGCAGCAAACCTATAGGGTTTATAAAAAGGGGGTAGAGAAGGTTAAGGAGCTCCTCCTTGGCACGATTGTAGCGAAGCTTCTCCTACTCTAGGGACGTAGCCCATTTGTAAAGATCTTAAAAGCTAACAGTGAGGATAACTAATAAGACCGCGAGGTTAGTTCTCTAGGATAGAGTGAGGTACTAGAGGGACAGGGGTTTAATACTAAGATAGTAAGAGGGCGCTTTTAAAATGAACACTAAGAGTTAAGAATAATTAGTATTAGTATTACTATACTATAGAGTATAATATTAAAGTTAAATATAATAAGCTATAAACGTTTATTATAGAGATCTATATATATATATATATATATAAAGATTTATAAAATTATATGACTCATATAAGGTCTTATAGTAAGACTTGGGGTTAGCGCGTAAGACACCTAATACTGTAAGACTTGTAGCTAGTTATGTAACCCTAGACTCAGCTTTGTGTTAAGAACACGTACTACGTCTCGAGGTTCTTTTTAAAGGCACTCGTCCCTTGGTATCCTCTGGCCCTCTGGGTCGTAACACTATTACACAGATAAAAGAGCTACGTTAGAGAGCCTTATCTAGGACGATCTTTGTTAATTTAAAAAAGTCTATTATTATATCTACGAACAGATATATAGTATGCTGAAATAAATGTTAAAATAATAGCCTCTACTATAGAGCGCGATAATATCTAGCGTTAGGCGTGTACAGTTATTAGTTACTTAGATTGCGTACTCTAGCCTAAAATGCGGCTATTTTATAACAAGCTAGAACGCAATATTATATGTATTGTTAAGCATGCTACAAATAGCTAACCCGCTAAAGAGTAGGCATAAGATATAATAAGCGATACACTAATTCTTTTGTTATAGGCTATAGGCAGTACCTAGACTAGGTGCATATTATTACGAACTTACTTAAGCGAGGTTGCGACAATTTTTGCGAAACACTCTTTATTACATACTTGTCTATTAAGGCCTAAGTACCTATAATAATCTGATCCTTACTACCTAAATAGAGCTTCTATGTTAGTCCTGCTTTAATTAATCGCAGGTTTTATAAGCTCTAAGATTTGCTTGTAGATATTATAACTGCGTAGAGTAGTAAACACAGACTATAGGTATTAGTTAAATAATGTAATAATTATAATAGGCTTCTAGTACTAATGTCCTGTGAGTTACTAACTAAAGGGCGACTAGGACACGAGCGGGAGGAAGTACTTAAGTGGAATATAAGCTTTAATTCGCCAGTAATTATTACCACCAATTATCACTCGTTTCCATGGGGAAGCCCGATCGATAACACTGGCTTATCATACTCAGCATGTGTACACACGCGTTGGCCCAGCTGTGCTTCGCTTACAGTCTTCTAGACTTAACACATGCCGGACAAATTTAAAGTAGAGTGCATATTTGTGAAGTGCGCAACTAGAATGGCTGCAGTCAATTTAGAGGCTAACTACACGAAGCATGGCACCATTCACAGTGGGGTCAGTCTACATGAAGCGTATATGGACATGAAGCATCAATATGTGCCAGTATGTGAACGTCTGAGACATGGTCTTGCACAGTGCAGCTCCTTCTAATCCAACTCAATCTTTCTGCTCGGTCCTCTCTCCATCCGCGTGCAGCTTATAGTCAGGGTTGACGTCCCGCGGGCCATCGAAGATTGCAGCAATTTGCTCTAGAGACGGACCCTTGGTTTCGGGGAACAGAAACCATACTCCAACAAATTCGACCATGATCCAGATTACGAAAATAATATACAGGCGCCATGAGATATCCTCTAGTCCAACTGGCACCGCAAAGGTTGACAAGATCATGAAGCAGAACTGCACAAAGTAGAAGAAGGCTAGGCCACGAGTGCGTAGGCTGAAAGGCAGAATTTCAGGAATGTAGAGACCCAAATTGCCATTAAATCCCAGGTTGTAAGCAAGGGAGAAAAGGTAGAGGAACACGACAACAGAATAACCAGCGGCTTTGTTCTTGTTGTCTTTCGCGAATTCAGCGCTTCCAACGGTTATACAAATGACTATGACCCACATGGCCGCAAGTGAAGCTAGAAATAGCGTTCGACGACCGAGTTTGGCTGGTAATGTGGCGAAGTAGAGGGCTGAGAACCAAGAGAGCATTTGGGAAGTTGCATTGATAAGTGTCTGTTGCAGATCGGTCTTTAATCCAACAGAAGCCAGAATGGGTGCCAAGTAATAGGAGACGAAGGCATTGCCGGACATCTGCGAACATATGGCCGCCCAGACCATGATCATAACTCGCTTTCGGTTCCCGGGAGTCTTTAACAGCTGTATGAGATTGGCAATTGCAGATGTCTGCTTTGTCTCCACCTCCATGCTCAAGGCAGCCAAAATCTCCTGGTATTCGGCCACAACAAGAGGGTCTGTTTCATCATCCTCTCCGTGGTATTTGACCAAAATGGCCCATGCTTCGTCGCGGCGACCTTTGCTTACAAGCCATCGAGGCGACTCGGGTACGAACCAGACAAAAAGAAGCTGGATGAGCGAAGGCAGACCTTGTAGCGCCGACGGGATCCTCCAAGAAGCTTCGCCGTTGATGCGAAAGGTGCCGAACGTAGACCACGCTGCGCAGATGGAACCGACAGAATAGAAGGTTAAAAACAAGGCAGTTGCGGTACTTCGCTGTGCTGGATGGGCAATCTCGGTAATAAATGGCGCCCCAACTCCAGCGACGATAACGCTACCAGATCCAATAATCAGGCGAGCGATAACAAACATGGCAATGTTGATGGCACCTCCTTGGATAGCAGCACCTACGCAGGTGATGGCAGCGCCTACAGCTAGTCCCCAGCGTCGGCCAGACCGGTCAGCAACGGGAGAGATCAGGAAGACTCCAAGAATGCCACCAAGTGGATACGCTGCGTTGAAGATACCCAATGTGGCACCTGTGGGCTTACCAAAGTAGTTTCGCCAATGCGTGACAGACTGCAAACCATTCATCATGGATCCATCAAACCTGCGGTGCCTTATCAGTACTTTGTCTATGGATTAGCTGTGGAGGCTGGCTGCTACTTGCCCTTGAGCGAAGATTGAGAGGAGTGGAATTAGGAGCGACAAATTCAACGTCCTCAGATTCTTTTGGGTCCACCAACGGCGCACATCAACGCGACCCTCAGGTAAGCCATTGGTGAGCTCGAGTGGTCCCGGCACTTCTGCCAGGATCTTAAGCTTTGTATCTGACATGATGATGTTGACAAGGAGCAGGGCGATGAAGACTGAACTCGATGAACTGGTGACTCTGAAACTGCAATAGCAATGCCCTTGAATTTATAGAAACATCTACAAAAGTCTGGCCAGACCCTCAGCAAGGTAGGCCATGCCATGTGCGGAGAAGGAGCGAGTGGAGGTGGTTTGGACGGAGAGTGCCGTGGTTGGCTAGCGGTCGTCGGGGTTGACCTGTGCCGAAAAAGTTGGAGGTGCAATAACACGTCCAAAAACCCCACCTTTCTCCACAAACTCCTGCAGCTTTTCGATTCTCTCATACAGAAATAGGGCCAACATGTCCGACGCGAACAATCCTAGCTGCGAGCGCTGCAAAAGGCGCAAGTCTCGGTGCGATCGGCAAAATCCGGCCTGCTCGCGGTGCATCAATGCCCGAGCGGTATGCAACTACAGTGTCCGGAAGAAGCCTGGTTTTCCTGCGGGCCACCGTCAGGGTCTCGAAGACAAGATTGGTATGAGGTTTGCGGAATAAGTGCGACATTTAGTTGACTCTATGCAGAGAAGATGGAGGCTACACTGCGCAACCTCGGCGCCGCCAGTCCTGCGTCGCCCCCTGAGCCACGCGATACTACCTGGCCTGTTGTATCGCCATCAACAGCGCATGACCCCAAAGCTGAAGGAATTGGCGGCTACAGTTTGAACATGCCCCCACGTCCATTTTCAGCTCCTCTTGGGCTAGTCAATAATCATCTTACGGCCACTGTTGAAAGAACACGGCGGGTGTCCGAAAAACAGCCTCCGATAGACCTACTTATCTCCCTCAGTTCCCTCTTCTTCCATCATGTACATCCATGGTTCCCTTTTCTCGACCCCCGCCGTGTTATGAGCGACTTAGGCTGTGCCGAGGAAGGCTGCGTCCTCCATTATGGCCTCTTCGGTGTCTCTCTACCGTTTTCTTACGATTCCCGCTTGGATAATCTATCTAGCGACTCATTTTGGAAGTTCTCAAAGCGCCGCATATTGATTGAGGTGCTGGAGGAGCCATCATACAATTCCCTCGAGGCGTTGACCGTCTTGGCACTCGATCTCTCAGGCATGACCAATGGCGCCCAAGTTTGGGGTGCTCTTACGGTGGCAACCAGACTTGCTGTACAACTAACAACGGTAGGCTCTCGCAATCTCAGGACGTCTGCGGAACACATTTCCGGTGCTGAAGTCGATGATCAAGATCAGCTGCGCAAACATCGATTGTTTTGGGCTATATACGCTCTCGACTGCTACATCTCCATTACAACATGCTATCGCACTGAATTAATTGACCGCCATATCGGGTATTTTATGCCGAGGCGCACTCTTGCATGGCAGAAGCCCTCCACTCACTCGCACTGGGAATTTGACGAACACCGGACAATACAAGAGCACATAACATTGACGTCAATTGATCCCCAATACGTGTTCAATTACCATTTACAAGTACTAGATCTCTCCCGGCAAGTCCACCGGGTCTATATTGACTTCATCTCTTTGAGTGAAACTGATCCGGTTGATATTTGGCTTGACAACGTTTTGTCGTGTTCCGCTCAGTTGTTCAAGTGGTCAGTGGAATTGCCTCAGATACTGCAGCTGGAAGCACTTTTGAACATATCGGGAATTGTGCCCCGTTGTCTACCAATGCTACTGACATTACATGCGTACTGGTGTGCTCTTGTAATCTACCTGCACAGCCTGGTCACCTTCTCGACCCGACACGAAAACACACAACTAGGCGAAGTCCAAACCCAAGCGCATGGACATTGCATGCGGGCTGTGGAGTGTCTCGCAGATATCATTCGTCGTCATATCCAAGACAGAACATTGAACCAACTAGGGTGGCCATTCGCCTGGTGCATTTGGGTAGCATTACGATATCTCCTCATCCGCCAATATCGGTCCGTGATACAGGTTCCACAGAGCTGGAGCCTGTTGTTAGGATGTTTACAGAGTGCCGGAAAGCATTGGCAAATTGCTACGAAGTACTGGCGTATGCTCGATCGTGCCATGACGGAGCTACAACAAAGCATGGTCGAACCCTTCCACAGTGCACCAAAATTTTTGCCATCTATTATCGACATTCGTGTCTCAACGGCTGACTTGGAGGATTGCTTCAGAGTTGACCCCGTTCTGCACCATCGAGAGGCGATAGACGAGCGATCGTCTTCTGCTGATGCTACCTCTTCCAGCTACCAGCAACCAATTCGTCCCGCAGCCATCAATATGATGCCGGCGGAAGAACATATGTATTCTACAACTGTGTTCCAGGATTCAGAAAACTGGTATAACACGCCACTATACGCAGCTTCGGCCTACCAACAGTTATCACAGCCCGCATTTGAGAGCACAACAGGATTTATTTGAGCTATTTATATAAAATTGCTGGCTTATTCAACTACATGTTCAGGAGTTTTGTTTATATGTTTGGTTACATGCTTGGTGTATCATGAACATCGTTTCTTTTAACAACAAATGTAAAATCTTGACCACTGTCTATGATCCGTACGGGTTGTGAGGGAAGGATTATACGTATTGGAACGATTGTCGGTTTATTCACCTGGACTGACAGCGAAACTCTGATATCATGCTTGGCCGTGGGAGCCCAGGAGACGTATATATAGCCTTGTACACAACCGTCTTTCATTGGCAATGGTACTGTCACCTCAAGATCGTGAAATAATGCAATCTTGGGTTCAATGTTGATCGCAGTCCACCCCGGATTCGCCGGCCGGACTCCAGCCACTTCCGCCAAGTACTCATATATCGGCGCACTTCCCCAAGCATGACAGTCTGAGCGATGTGAGACATCGTCTTCTTCCCAAGTCGTTAGGCCCAACGCAAGTTGCTTCCGCCAAGGATCCCAAAAACGATGGAAGTGCTCGTTATAAACTTCGTTACCAGCAACAGCCAGGGCACGTAGCATATAGAAGGACATTGAGATCGATGTAGAAATGAACTTGTCTTTGGTAGTGTCTCTCAGGGAATCATGTAATACCTTCTCGGCGAGCATTCCCGTCGCAGCGCCACACAAGACTGCCCATGCTTGGTCAAGTTGACTGTGATGTCTACCGTATTGTTGGGAGCTGGCCAAACTGCCGGTGAAGTGGCTTCCATCGAAACAATGCTCCAAAATCGCTTTTGTCACACGATCTGCACGTGTGGAGTACTCTATGGCTAGACTAGATCGCTCAACGCTCTGCAACAATGAAGCAGCATTCCTCAATGTATATGCGTAGAGACTGTTGGTATATGTGGAGATGCCGGTCTGAACAACGCATGGAGGAATCCCATACGGCCGCCATTCTTCCGTCCAGTCGTGGAAATTCCAGACGCCCGCCCGGTCTTCGGATGTTACGAGATGGAGTTTGGAATGTATGCGACCCTGAAAGTAATTAAGTATAGCGTCTATGATCGGTAGAAACTGCATAATAAATTCCCGATCGCCGAAAAAGAGCCAATGATCGCAAACCATGGAGATCCAGTACAGCGAGAACTGCGGGATAATCTGTACATTGTGTGATGGAGACCGACTCGCCGTCAATCCTAAGTGCGCCTGAAAAGAGTTTCGCAGTTGCATGATCGCTTGCCGTGCAAGGCGATCGTCGCCAGAGACATAGTAAGTGAAAAGAACAGAACTCCTAGTATCCATCGCATACTGTAACTGTTCATAAAAGGGACAATCCTCGTAACAATCATGCATGCAGTTCCTTAGGGTCTGTATGCTGGTTTCCCACAGTGGTTTCACAAACAGGTCAGAGCATGTCGTAACGGAAGCCACAACATCTAGAGGGTAGTTCACCTGCTTGACGGCAAACTTTGTGAAAATAAGATCGGAGTCTCTCACGTTGATCTGCAGTCGAACGAAACGGAACGTCCGAAAAAATGGAAAGGGGCTATGACTTCGTTCGTCTCTTCTGCCTCATTGTATTCGAGCAGATGAACATCTTCAGAGCCGCGCAGCTCGTAGATATCCTGCGGACCAAGTAGTTCTTTGCTGTAGTCTTGACGATGAGCCTTACACCGCAAGTAAGGTACAAGTATCGGCGCACTCTCGTAACTCTCTGCATATGTCAAGGTAATCGTACTTCCACTTTTCTTTGGACGTTTAAAGTGTAGCTCTATGAAGGCTGTCATGTGGTGGGCAAGTTCGAGATCGACTTGATGCTCCGAACCTGCAGGTAATCGTAGTTCGGATTTGGAGAAAAACGTTGATGTGTGCAATTGAGGGTGATCATTGTAGCTGCAGGGGCGAAGCAGTACCGTGGTCCATGCATTCAGCACTATACTGCTCCGGAGGTTGTGCAATGCGCTGAATTCTGCGTCTTGCGTCCGTTGTGAGGGTATCATGCGCAATGATAAATTCCAAGGTGTGGATTGGCCAGTAGAGCACTGATACTCCAAGAGTTGAGCGGGAAACCACTGGAGAGGTTCACCTGGTAACACAGTCCTGCGTTCATACACATGGAGAAAGTCATCCTCAGGCTCGTCGATACGTAGCTTCACAAAAGGATCGATTGCAGCTTCCCAAGAAGTACTGCTCTGGATACAGGTGCTGAGAGGCTCTGTAGGATCCATCGTCTGGATTCGCAATCCACCCGTTGGTAGACGCGGAAAGCTCGTTGCATAATTGGTAGCGCAGAAGTATCTTAGTACATGCACTCCAACATGATTGCGACCAACTTGTAGGAAAGGTGCAATGTCGACCTCGTCGTAAAACCAGAGGTTTGCGTCACCTTTGACAGGGCCGAAGGCGGCGAGTTGACGATTGATATAGAGTTTGTATCGTGTGTCCGCTGTAATATAGATCGGTAGCGATCGTGGAAGCTTCTCCTTGGAGGAGACCAAAACCACCTTTCGAAAATGCACAAAACGACCAGCACAGTCAACGTCGTTCTCGTTGAAGTGCGGGTGCCACATCCAGGTAACATCAACTTGTTGGGCAGCCATAATTGCGATTCAAGTGTCGCGGTTTGCATCATAGGACGACCGTTGAGTTTGGAGATATGTTATACCATCGGATGCGTTCCACGGAATCCCGCAAAAGTATCTTGCCAACAGACCCACACCCAGCGGACGTACATACTCCGACACTGCTCGAGTGATGATCCTGATTAACTATGCCATAGTCCTGGTACTCCACATGCCTGCCTGCTCATTGAAACATGACTCGAGAAAATTTGCAATGGGATTATCCACAGAGAGTCAAGCATAAGCATCGAATCTCGACACAGATACATGTCCGAGATGACGGGTGGTCAAAGTTTAATGGTTTGACCGGGGATTGGTTGCTAGGTGTCGCACTGGACGTGCTAAAATGATGAGAAGTCAAAATAATTGATAATGAGCAGAAAAGTTGTATTGTGTGTGTATTGTCTTCTTATAAACCTGACCCCGCACGTCTGAGATTATATGGCAAGATTACTAATGCAGTTCTTCCTCAGGTTCCCTGAGATGATGCCTTGGCCTGCGACACACCCCCCCAGATTTCACTCTGTTTCAGACGAGATCTGAATAGCTTGGGGACTATCCTCTTCTGATGCATATCCTGGGTCAATCCGCGATGAGATATCAACCAGGCCTAATTGGCGTACAAAGTGAATATGTTTCTCTGTTGAGAGGGGTTTTGTGAAGCCATCCGAAGGCATATCCGTGGTTGGAACCCACTGGACTGCAACTTTGCCGTCTCTGTGAATCTGTCTGAGCCAGAGGTTGTGGATATCGACGTGTTTAAGTTTTGATGTCAGCTGTGGTCTCTCTTTCTGGATTAGGCCTACCGTTTGTTGATTGTCACAGAGAATGCGAGGTTGGTTTTCAGGGTTGAACTCTATCTGCTCAAACAGTCTGTATAGACCTATTGTCTCCCTCGCCGTGTGTGATAGCGATAAGAGCTCTGCTTCAGTTGTTGAGGTGGTTACAGTCTTTTGTTTGGACGACTGCCACATAATAGGTCCACTAAACAACTTCATAAGATAGCCTTGGGTGGATTTTCGAGTCTCTGGATCATCCGCGAACGATGCGTCGCTTGACAACTGTAGCACTTCATCATCGCCTGTCTCTACTTCTGTGGAGTGGTTCACAGAGCCCGAGAACTCGATGGCATAGTACTTTGTAGCCTGGAGATATGAGAGTACTCGATTTGCGCACCGCAAATGCTCTGGTGAAGGGTTTGTAGCGAACTGACTCAACTGGCTGGCTGCAAAGGAGATATCTGGTCTTGATACTACTGCTGCATACAGTATTGAGCCTACCTTTTCCTGCATCTCTGTGATCTGTTGGATCGTAGCCTGACCTTCGAAAGGTTAAGGACGATATGACGAGATGAGAGGCGTAGTAGCTATTCTTAATGACTGATCTGTTCCAAATTTAGTACAGATTTTGTCAATGTATCTATCTTGACAAATCCAAAGCTTTTTAGCTCTGGTATCTCTCAGAATCCTGATATTGAGGAACGATATTGCTTCGCTCAAATCCTTAATCCCGTACTTTTTGTTTACTGCTGTCTTGAATTAGTTAATCTGGTGAATACATTCTTGTCGTGCAATAACAAGAAGATCATCCACATAGAGAAACAAGATGAGTCCTGTTTCGTTGTTGATAAGTATGCATGGCTCATCTGGGCAATGATTGAATCCCAGACCCTTGAGGAATGATACAAGTTCATCGAACCATAGCTTTGGTGATTTACGCAGCCTGTATAGCGCTTTGAGCAGTTTCTAAACCTTTCCTGGCGTTCTATACCCTGGTGGACAAGTAGTATAGATCTCGTCGTCTATATCTGCGTTGACGAAGGCGTTCTTGAAGTTAATTTGATGACAGAGAAGCCTAAACGCACAGACGAGTGCCATAAGGATGCGGAAACTACGATATGCACCGGTAGCTGCATAGATGTCATCGGTGATGTTGTGTTGGAGATCGCCTCTCACACATATTCGTGCTTTATGACGAATAAGGTACCTGGCGTTATTAAGTTTGTAAGTGAAAACCCATTTGAGTGGCAGCACTTGTTTGTGCTCTGGGTAATCGACTAGTTTAAAAGTTTTCTTCTCTTCGAGTGACTTGATCTCAGCGTCTGCAGCACGTCTGAACCCTTCTTTCTCTGGATGCCGCTTTAGCTGATGCCAAAAGTCTGGCGGTGGCATTAAGTCCCTTCGGTGAGTACGGATTGACCGTGCCGATGCGAAGGTGTGGGCTATTTGTTGTCCCAGCTTGGCACGTTCAAGTCGTAATGCATGGGCTTGTCGACGTGCCTGCTTCTGCACCTGACGTGCAGTGAGGTGTGACTGAACTGAGTTTACTGTATGATAGCCTGCCCCTGTTCTTGGAAAGGCTTGTGTTGTTGTGCTTGGTTGACGCGATTTGAGGGATATTGGAGTTGGGTATAGCTGTGGTTGTAGCCTATCCGCGTGACTTTGTGTCCCGTTGGAAATTATTTGTGTGGATTGAGATTGTGTTATAGGAAGGAACCATGACGGTACTTCATATTGGACTAAATCAGGATTGGAAACTGTTGCGTCTTGTATGACTGGAAGTGGTTCTGCATCAGTCTCATCCAAATTAATCTTGTTTATGATGATTGAGAGCGTGTGTACGGACTCGGGGAGACTTGTGATGAGCTGTGGATCGTACATAACTTTCTCATCTATTTGCACATCCCGAGATCTAATAACACGATCTAAGTGTGGGATCCAGACTTTGTAGACATTGGTTGCGTCTAGCCCGACAAGCCAGCCTTTGATGGCTTTCTCTTGTAGCTTGGCTCTCGCAGGACGGTCCCTTTTATTCTTGATAAGGACGTACGCTAGAGATCCGATGATTTTGAGATACGCAAGATTTGGTTTACGGCCATGGACCATCTCAAAAGGCGTTTGCTATCGTTTCCTCTGTACTGGAATGCGATTGAGAAGTCGAGTAGCGTGCGCAACGAGGTACGGCCAGAGTTTGTGAGGTAGTCTGCTCTGTATACGAAGTTTGCGCGCGATGGCTATGATCACCCCCCCAGAACGTTCAGCAGGACCGTTCTGATCTGGAGTGTCTGGTGGAGATGGGTTGAACGTGATGCCCTTCATAATTATGAGGTCCTTCCACGTTTGGCCTAGGCCTCTCTCACCATCTGATTGGATGTATCGTGTGGTGAAGCCCCAGCTGTCATTTGTGAGCGCAAGGAACTCCTGCGTCACAGAAACTAGTTCTTCTTGAGTTTTGTTTGGGATGTTAAAGGAAATATGGTATGCCGAGTGGTCACAGTAGAAGTGGACAACCCATGCATCAAGATTGAATGCTTCCTCCATGTGAATGAGGTCCAGATGAACTTTCTCGAATGGATAAGTTCCTCTCCATATCGGAATTCGTGAAATCTGTTGATGAGCTTGTCCGAGTTGGCATTCAGGACAGAGATCTGAGGTCCGTTGAAAGTCGCGAGTGCTAAGTGCAACTCCTTCGACTGCTTGCGGCACGTGCTTGAGAGCCTCCTTCCTGATATGTCCCAATCTCGCATGCCAGGCATCCATGGATGCTACAGCAATCTGAGGCGTCCGTGACCTCCTTGCTGTGGCGAAAGCTTTTGCTGCTTCTGCATGAGTCTTTGCTTTGAAGACGGCATGTTCGATATGTGGTTCAACCACTCGAAATGCGCCGTGTTTCGTTGCTTTGAATGCATTCGACCCGTCTGAGTACTCCATCCAGCATGTTCTCGTGTTAAAGAAAAGCCCTTGCTTCTCAAGAGAATCCATGTTGATGAGATTCCAATGGAAACCGGGTATATAGGCCACATTCTCGAGTTGAATGAGACTAGGGCCTGACGGAGTGTCGACGTGGACTGTGACATTTCCTATCCCTTCAATATGCGTGTCTGTGTCACCGAACCGTATGGTTTCGTCGTGCAATGGTTTATACGCGGCGAAACGAGATAGGTCATTACAGACATGTGTATCCGCACAATTATCGAGTCGGAAATAGTCGTCATACTCGTCTTTTGCGGCTGTGCTGTACGCAAACCTTGATGTGGCAAACGATGCCCTTGACCCGGTCATTGCAGAGGTTGAGGTTAAGGCGACGTTCTCCCCTGTTTCCTTTTCAGGTTGATTTTTAGAGGTATCAGCTGGCTAGAACTTTGGTAAGGCAATCCTATTTCTGAGGAAGTTTCTCTCGATCTTTGTTCGGAGACGCTTGCTTCCTTTAATTGCCCTGATGACTTTAGACTGGACTTGAACAATTGGTGTCCAGGCCGATGGTGCACATAATGGATTGAGATATCGACAGTCTGCGTACTTATGGGGTAACCTATAAACGCAGTCGCGAAGAGTTGTAGGTGAATTGGTTACTGTTGGAGTAGAGTCGTCCCTTTGCCTTTTCCGCCTTGGCTGTAAATCTCCATCGTCCGAAGAGTCTAAATCATGACCGTGCTTTCTGCCTTGAAGGGTGGCGTGTGCAGCTCGCCCTCTCGCAGTCTTTTCGCTTGGCGGTGCTATGGTCCTAAACTGCTTAATACAGAAGCTTATCGTGATTCTCTTGTCGGAAAGAGTCGGATTTAGCCTACGGTAGGACCGGAGGGTCTTGTTGATTTTGTTCTGTGCCTTCTGTACGATTGTGATATTGGCATCGTCGCCGGTCTCATCTGAGCTAGAATCACTTAGGTTGTCAATTGCCACAGATCTGGTGCTGGAATGGTTTGGATTGATCTCATTGAGAGCAGTGATGAATGCCCTAGAGATTATTGCCATTGCCTCTGCGGTCTCTTTGATAAGTGATGTGTCACTTTTGACTTGTGCTTCTTTAGACTTCATGTAGTTATAGAACGGAGGATTGATGTCGCGAGAGGCTTCAATGAAGGCATCGCATATCTGCGACTCGCTCAGATTCTCGATCTTATACCGCTTCGCGTTGTTAACGAGAGCAGGCTATCGACTGAGCCACTTGTCGAGACTGGTGTTGCCATGACCCTTCTTAAGCTTCTCAAACTCGGCTCTGACGTTCTGTTTCTGGTCTTTTGCGGTCGGCTGAATGCTCTCAGCTAGCGCAATGAGTTTGCCTCGGACAGTGTGGATGCCGAGGTAGTGTTGTTTGAACTCCTGGCAGACGGTGATGTCAATGCGCTCGGAGACCTTATCATACTTCTTCCTCTCACTATCATATATAGCTTGAAGGCTGTGGTACTTCTGGATCGTGTCTTTGCTTGCTGAGTCTGGTGGTTTGGTGACAGTGAAGACCAAGTTTTCGATGCCTTCAGGGTCGCAGTAGTTCCAGACATCGTTTCGTACAGCAAGGTCCTCGATCGAGTTGATCCAGTCAGTCTAGTCGTTGCGTAAGTTAAGCATTGGAAGATTGTGATCCTTGATCGACATCTTGAAAAATTGTTGTGACGTCTTCTTTTATTGAAAAGGTGTGAACTCAGCCAATTTCTGAGTCTTCATTTTTGAATGCGTTGCGGGGTTGTTGTATTGCTTTTTCGCAACCCCTCTTTTCCGCACAATCGGCCGAAAGTCGTGTCGGCTCTGTGAGGAGAATCATTTTCGTGAGAAATGTGTAACTGCGACGAATTTTGTCGCTGACGATGCTGTGTAGCAGAGGAAGGGGCTACCGGGCTCATAACTGTCGCACTGGACGTGCTAAAATGATGAGAAGTCAAAATAATTGATAATGAGCAGAAAAGTTGTATTGTGTGTGTATTGTCTTCTTATAAACCTGACCCCGCACGTCTGAGATTATATGGCAAGATTACTAATGCAGTTCTTCCTCAGGTTCCCTGAGATGATGCCTTGGCCTGCGACACTAGGCATTCATGCCCGTTCTTGTAACTTACGGTAAGCGGGCATTCCTTATCCGATTGGCCGACACGATGCCGTCTGATGCGACCGTATCTCGTACCTTCCACTACACGATGCATGACGCTTAGCACCACAACAAGCGCGTCGTTGTGGCTCTTACGCATCAATCTTGTCTATGCTCTGTCCGAAGATGGTGTATCATGGTATTCCTGAACCAGCATGGATAAAAGAGCAGCAACACACTTTGCAACGCAAGCCTCAGCGCACTTGATGATCCGAATCTTTACACTCACGTTGGCGCTGACGTCCGCTTGTGCGAATGCTTTGTACGCTGGTGCTGTTCGTGCTCAACACCTACAGTCACATAATATAAAGCGAGTCGACCATCTTCAAAAAACCCCAACCAACACTATGCGTAGCTTCAATAGCACCATAACTCTGAATAGGAACTTGTTTATTGGTGTAGATATCCTGGATTATGGGGCTACTGTTGACCGTGTTTTCACTTTTCAAGTAGTTTCTGCTACTGGAGACACACCAAGGCTGGTGATCACTTATAGTGAGACTAAATCTGTGCTTGAACACTTACCTACAGTAAAAATATGCAATTTTATCCACATCCAATTCGATAATGACTAACCTAGAGGCAGAGTGATGATCTGCTTAAATTAGCTGCGGCTATGGACAGTTCCCTCGAATAGTCCAACAAAGACACCAACCACATCTGGAACATTGGCGCAAGAACGGTTCAATTGAATGAGATTCTAGCGAATTCTATACCGCTATTTTGGCGGGTATCGTCTGAGGGAGCCCTTGTGCAGAGTCAAGTACCCCAGGTACTTCCAATGGCAGCGGAATTGACGCAGTACGAGATATCCTTCGAAGTTAAGCCTATTCCCAATGGCTTTTCCTTCTTTGTCCTCGCCTATACGCTTAACAACGGTGTATAAATATTCTGCAACATTGCAAACAGATCCATCAATGCCAACGCCGGATCCTCAGAAGTGACTTCGAAGCTGGACGACTGTTGAGACGCCAATAAACAGTTCGGAGATTGCTGTTAGTCTGAACGGGATTAAGGTACTACAATTCTCTCGGGCTTCGTTCTTCTATGGCTCGTTTGGGCTGGGTGCTGTACTCGGTCATTCCGCCCCGTACCGCAACCTGGCTGCAACTACGGGGAAGGATATCAAGGTGTACTCATCATCCCTGACCAGTGAATCCTTCCTCCAAGACATCTTAATAGGTACTAACCTGATATAACCACAGTTGATAGTTCTAAGCGCGACCGTATAGCATACGCCAGAGATTTGGCTGTTGCTGTAGGTTCTACTTTTGTTAGCACTAATAGCACTGAATGCCGTTAAAACACCATTAACCTACTTAGGTCCTTCTAATTAACACCCCAATTCTTTGTTCCTATAGCTAAGATTTAGCAAAAATCATCTCTATCTCCTATTAATAGCAATATCGCAGGCCTAATTAGTTACTTGTTTAACTTTGTTACTGCTGTTACTAGCTTCTATTAGCAGACAAGAGATGCGTAGTTCGTTACCGGAAGACCATTGTGCGCCACGTTAATAGCTCGGGATGCGCTGAAGCGATGCAAATCATGAAAGACATGGACTTTCATTTGCGTTAGAATAGGGCAATCGATTGGCGACCTAGAGATTTGAACTAGGAAAAGGTTACTTCAATTATGATTATGGCATCTTTACATGCACTCGATGTGCGGCGGATAGTGCCACGTCTATTATAATGAAAATCTTTAGGTGATAGAAGCGCGTTCCTTACTACTGTCTCCCTTTTCTAGTTCGCATTGACGACGATTGGGAATTCTAATAGGAGTATGATAGCCAGAGATTGTGGTAGAAGTAATTCCGGCTTGAAGATTGATTCCCTAGCACTCATAAATAATCTCAGCGAGACAAGACGTGACTAAAATAATCCAGTTGTTCTTTATTTAATGCAATCAATTCAGAAAATCTAACAGGCTTGTTATGCCATCATTAAGAAGCTGGCTCACAACCAGTTGTCCTGCATCGTATCGCACTTAGATCTATAGAGCCGAATATACAGGGCAGAGCGTGACTTGAGAAGTCTTAATAGCATAATATAGTTGCTTCTGGCAGGTAAATAGGCGCACTAACAAAAGCCGCTTGCATCTGGAAGTTGCACACGAGCGTAAATTTCTCCCGTATCTCGTATTTCGTATTTGGTCAGTTGGTGCAATTCGGCTGTATTTGTTCCAGGGCACAACAATGTGGAATTGTCATGTATCCATACTTGCGCCACTGTTGCGGGGAATCCAAAGATATCGAGATGGCGTTCCCTGGTCGGAGCAAGCTTCCACCGTCCGCTTTCCCGGGTACGCTTGGCAAATCCTTGCACCTTTTCCGCGCTTCGAAGATGCTGCAGTTAGCCCTGTGGCTCCATTTGCTTGCGTACCGTGAAGGATTATAGTGCTTCAGCCTGCTCTCAAGGCTAGAAACACGACCGATCTGTGTAGCTGTCCCAGCATCACATCGGGCTATGTTCAGCCGTAACAATTTCGCATTCGCCCGACATAGATCAGCCAAATGGCTTCTTTCTGGATCTACTCATGGGCGGGGTAACGTATGTGCGCACAAGAGTCTTAGCACTATGGGCGCTCGAAGAAACACTTGAGAGTGTGGGGAAATGCGCCGAAATGGTTATAGCGACTCCTATACTCCAGCTAGTCAAGATCACACTGACTTATAAATGATGGTCTACGCGCGGAGTCGATATTCCTGTTTCTAAAGTCTAGCATATATCTAAGAGCTGGTCTACACCGGTTGCAGCTACCATGGTCTCACAATCTTCTCACGTAGCTCGTTTGTGCATGCTCATTGCGGTGTCCCACGCTGCCACCGTCAATTATGCTGTTCCGATCGTACCACCGGGGGATGCAAAAGCACTTGATCCTTTTCCGATAGGCGTGTCGTAAGTTAATCCACGCCTTGTTGCCTTAGCGAGACTCACCATCGTTTGTGTCAGGATCGAATTCTTCATGTGGCCATCCTATATGACGAACATTACTCCGCCCTTGCAGTGTATGAAGCACTTCTCACGCCTCTACGGGAAGCCGATGCCGATCCGCATTAGTGGCACCACACAGGATCGTGCGACGTACGACCCCGGTCTCGAGGGTTATGTCTCCTACAGCGTGGACAATGCCCTAGATGCGCCAATGGACTTGACTTTCGGTCCCAGATACTTTGATCTAATCCGTAAGCGCTTATATAAACACCAAACTACAATGAAGGTCTAATTCCAAGATAGCCAAACTTGGTGCCGAAACCATCTTGGGTAACGTCCCGTCCCTCGCAGCGTTATAGTAAGGGAGTAAATAATGACTGACTTTGATAGGCTTCAACCGCGGGCGAGATAATCGGACTAACACCTTCGCCGCTATTTTAGAGGCAAGAAAACGAGCATCGAAATTCATCTATGCTATTGAACTCGGCAACGAACCAGACCGTACGTCTCTCTGTCCGCCTATAACGCTTCAGCATAATTTATTGCGGTAGGTTGGAAGCAATCAGAGCTAACAAAAGACATTTAATCAGTGTATCTCAGGTGGAAACAACCCATTGCAGTTGCGCCATGGAACTATACTCAAGAAGGCCAGAGCAATGCCGACTGGGCCCAAGGATTCATCAATGTATGGCCGGGCCAGCAGCCCATTCTCCTAGGCGGATCATATGCTGCGCCTATTCCCCTCGGACCCGACTGGCCAAACACAAATTATCTGATCAACACTGCGTATAATCAAACTGTTAAAGACGCCACTAAACTCTATAGTGGGCATCTATATGCACTCTCTGATGGTACTGAACTTAGGGGCGAGATGAATCACATCCGTACAGTCTCAGATGTTGACACTTTTATAAGTCAGATTGCGTCGGCCAAAGCTTCAGGTAGAGATTACGTCCTCGGTATGCATCAGATCTCATATTCCTTTTATATCTCATTCACCTCGTAGGCTATGTATATTAACCAGAAGCCTTTTTCTTATTTAGGCGAGACCAATTTTCACGGCTTAGATGAGGAAATGGATGCCACTTTTGGAGCTGCCCTTGTGACGCTCGATCGTTCGCTTCGCAGCACCTCCATTGGTATCAAACGCCTATTCTATCACCAAGGCACAATAAATCAAGGTGACCTTCCCCCAAATTCAAGCGGATTATGGATGACAGATTGCTCATGACCCTGCAGCCTTCTTCAATTGGTGGTCCGACAATCAGGTTGAAGCTCCATTCTATGGCGGCTTCATGTCCGCTCTGGCAATGGCGGGCGGTGATAAGATCGTTGCTGGAGATGATGGCACTACCTCCTATGCCCAATACGTCATTTACTATAAGAACAAACCTATCAAAGTAGTCTTGTTGAATACAGACTATTACTCGGGGAATAGCACTCGCACTACAGCCACTTTTAAGCTGTCAGGGTTAGCCGGCTTGAAGAGAGCCAAGGGTCTTCGTTTCACGGCCGCATCGAGCGAGGTAATAACCCAACCGGGTGACACAAATACTGGCCCTCATCCAAGTATCGGAGGTACGTCAAGTAGAAATCTTGCGTCTATTCCGTAATGTGTTCTCGAAATGCTAACTTTCCTTCCCTCCTGCAGGCCAGTACTTTCTTAATACTGATTGTGCAATGGTTGGCGATCGCAAGTACGAATTTACTACAGTATCGAAAGATCAAGCTGTCTTTGAAGTAGCTGCATCAGAGGCATTAATCATATATCTATAGATATTGGTATTCAGAATAGGACGGTACAGAGACTAGACAAATTGTATAAGAATACCAAGACCATATAATTATACATCTAACACCACGTCGCACGCAATTCTGAGGATTTTTGTGGCCATATCTAAGACCTCTTGCTCAGGAAACACCTGAGGATTTGGATAGTGGGAGCGAGGACGATTTAATTGAAAGAAATCCCCTCATTTATCATTCCGTCGTTCTGGGATGTTCCCTCCGAAGGCTCCTATGTCAACAGCCAAGCTCTGCAAGTGTTCTTCAGTGAAGCCGCTTCAGCTATGATGCAATATGAACTCGACTTCGGGATCAACCCCATCACTAAGGGATTTTCCTTTTCAATTCTCGCCGATACGCTAAACTCTGGTATCTACATCTGGTTCAGCATCGCAAATGGGATAATCAGCGCCAATCTCAGAGTCACCAGGGCGACATCGGGCTTCTTGGCATCTGCTCCCCTACTTATGTACCAATACCATTCTGGGTGACTGTCACAGTGTCAAGGCCTTAGTCACTCTTACTGACATTATTGTTTCTGTAGACAGTGCGGAGGTTTTTAAGTTTACTCAAACTTTATCGTTCTATGGCTCCTTTGGGCTTGGTGCTGCACTTGGGCATGCTGCAATCTTCAGAAATCCAACGGCAAAGACCCTCACAGGCACGGTCCTATATCCGGCACAGTTGAACAACAAGACTTTCCTTTCGGACTTTCTGATGGGAACCAATCCTCTAAGCACTACCATAGACGGCTCCAAGTGAGATCGCATTGCGTACACTAGGGACCTTGATATTGCCGTAGGCTCTACAATATTCAGCACCCTTAGCTCTAAGGATAGTTAGATCACCCTTAATCTTGTAAGTTTCTACCAACTGCCACCTAGTTTCTATGTTCCTACCGCTAGAATCCAGCAGCAACCCCTTACTAAGCGTTTTGATAGCAACCTCACTAGTCTTATTAATTACTCATTCAACGTCCTTATAGCTGTCTCTGGTGTTAATAATTAACTAGCGATACCGCCTTTACTAAACATTAGGCACTAAAAATCGCAGCTATGCTTAACTAAGCTAATTCTTGAAGCCTTACTAGTAATAGACTTTTTAACATGTTAAATGCTGCGTTTAGTAGCGACTAGAACTATTACAATCTATCATAGAGCTGCGTATTTACAAAGCTTGATGCTATTTATGCATATATGCTACAATCGTGTCTTACTCTATTAGCAAATGCAGGCGTTAAGACAACAAAATATATATCTCGCCCAGATATCCTCCGCACAGCTGTCAACGCCTACTTTTTGGAGCAACAATCTTGATGCTTACTATATAGACAATATAGTGAGAAATAGCTTTGGACAGGATAGCAATGCCCTTAAGATCTTTGCTGGTGTGACCTGGACGAATTATGCCTCCTCGCAGGTTCTGAACACACTGAAACATGCTATCTACTCCAAGCGGACCCCTTGCCTTCTGCAATGGAACTATCGCTTCTGGCTTCCAAAAGTTCATAAGTCCTAACGCTTCGGCCTATCATCTGCGCGCTGTTTTCTCTGTTGGAGGCGGTGTAGTTCCAGCGTGAAGAGGTAGCTGAAACGATCATGAATGATAGAAACTTTGTTGACCATGTCACGTTTATAAGCCATGTCGCGAATCCTCAATTCTAGCTGTCTGATTCGCTGCTAGCCTTGAAGATGCAGTTTCACTTTAAATATTGTGTTGATTAATGCGGGCCAACGATCGTCACATGGATCATGCGACTGTAGCGTCCTCGTACCGGCGGTGTTCGCAAAAAAAAAAAAAGGCTTGTTCCGCAAGCTGGCGTATTTCGTATAATGCTTAAAAGGTTTTCGATGATGCGCAACAGAGCCGAATTGTCGGTCAGGGGCAGATGCAAACAGCAGGAAAATGTTACGCCTGTTCACTTTTTTAACGTCCATCTCTACTCCGCAACCTATAGAACAAACGTTGGTCACCACACGCACCCAATAGCATGGCATCTTCCTCCAAGGCGGATTACCCTACCATGGCGTATTCTTCCACATCTTTGAAGAATGAATCTAGCTGCCTGGAGAACGAGTCCGACCCGGTGACTGATGCATCGCCTCCTCCATATGAGCTGCACTCTTCTGGTGAGCTGCTCGCCACCTCTGCCGCTATCAATCGTACGTACTCACCATTCTTCCTTTCTCAACGTCGTCGACAATCTGGTTGACCCGACGTCCCAGTGGATGGAACCATCAATGTCGACTTGTCTTCTCTTTCTGGAAAGATTGATGAGCTACTGCCTCCACTACCTCCAATTCAAGAAGCACCTCCTCTTCCTCCCGGCGCGAGATGCCCGTCATTGAACATCGTGATTCATGTTGTCGGAAGCAGGGGAGATGTGCAACCATTCATCGCCTTGGGTATTGCCCTCCAGCAATATGGGCATCGTGTACGACTAGCTACACACGATGTCTTCGAAAAGTTCGTACGAACGTCCGGCTTGGAGTTCTTCCCCATAGGCGGTGATCCAGAGGACTTGATGTCTGTATGGCCTCACTTATTTCTGCACCCACTGTCCGCCACTCTGACACTCTGCGCAGTACATGGTTCGCAACCCTGGCCTACTCCCTTCACTTGATTCGCTGAAAGGAGGTGATGTCCCACGTAAACGACGTATGATCGCAGAGATGTTAAGCGGCTTCTGGGCCTCGTGTGTGGAGCCGGATCGTGTTTCTCACCAGCCCTATGTCGCTGATGCCATCATTGCCAATCCTCCATCATTTGCACACGCTCACGTTGGTCAGGTGCTCGGTGTCCCGGTGCATATAATGTTCACGATGCCTTGGAGTGCAACCCGCGCATTCCCACACCCATTAGCAAATATCGTAGCCCACGGTGTTGGCGATTCGACGGCTAACTACCTCAGTTATGGTATCGTAGATATGATGACTTGGCAAGGGTGAGCTAATCACCGTCCATATGCGAGCCTGGTGAAAAAGAACTCGACATGCAAGTATAAACCGGCTGACAACAATCAGATTAGGCGATGTTATCAATGATTGGCGTAAAAATGACTTAGATCTCGGCCCTGTACCCGCCTTTGTCGGTCCGGATATCGTAACCTACTTGGAGATTCCGCACACGTATTGTTGGTCTCCCGCAATGGTCGCAAAACCGCGAGACTGGGGTGCTAATATTGGTATGATCAGGTTCTGTCTCTATATGGATTGAAGTCTTATATTGATAATTCGCCAGATATCTGTGGTTTCTTCATGCGCGAGGAGCCTGCGTATACGCCACCTGAGGACCTCGACCAGTTCCTAGCTGCAGGGACTATGCCTGTGTACATTGGATTTGGTAGTATAGTCCTCGAAGACGCACGGAGAATGACGGAGATTCTTGTCCAAGCATGCCAAACTGCTGGAGTCAGAGTCATCATCTCAAGGGGTTGGAGTAAATTGGGCGGAAAAGACCCGAATACAAACGACGTGTTCTATTTGGATGATTGTCCCCATGGTATGTGCGTCTACTGCTTTTGCAATGAGATTTTACTGACATGTTTACAAGAATGGCTCTTCAAACGCATTGCTGCTGTTGTTCATCATGGTGGTGCGGGAACGACGGCTTGCGGCCTCTTCAATGCCAGACCAACTGTCATCGTTCCTTTCTTTGGCGAGTATGTTGTATCCTACACATGGAAGAAGAAGTTTAAAGCAGAACTAACGAGAACCCGAGTCAACCTTTCTGGGGCGGGATTGTCGCTGGCAAAGGTGCCGGACCAAGACCTATACCGCATAAAGCTCTCAACAGTCAGAACCTGGCCGATGCAATCCAGTACTGTCTCACCCCCGAAGCACAGCAAGCTGCTCGCAGCATTGCAGATCAAATGCACCACGAACACGGCGTCGCCACGGCCGTGGACTCCTTCCATAAACACATCCTGCCGCTCAATCTGACTTGTGATATCCTACCGCACCTTGTAGCACAGTGGGAATATCGCCCAAAACGGTCAAAGACGATTATCAAGTTATCTAACATGGCGTTGAAGGTTCTCATCAAGGAGAACAAGCTGAAGATGGCGGATGTAGAACCGTGAGTAATCCAATATCCAATCGATCCTTGACTTCACTTAATGCGCTAACGTCTGCCTCTTAGTTATCAATCCAAAAAATATCGTCTTGATGAGAAGTCGTGGGATCCTCTATCAGCAGGCGCCTTCGCTACTTTAGGAGTGATGACCGATTTTACATCAGCCGTGGGCGGCACGTTCATTGACCCATTCAAGGAGTACAAGCGTGCTCGCAACGCCGGCAGCGGCAGCGGCAGCGCCGGCTTAGCAGCCACAGAGTCAGTGGGCAAGGGGTTTGCGTCCATGGGCACGAGCCTCACGAAAGGCACTCTTGTAGATGTGCCGTTGGCGCTTGCAGAAGGCCTTCGGAATACACCGAAGCTGTATGGTGAGGAGGTTAAAAAGCACCAACAAGTCACGGATTGGAAAAGTGGAGGTCTCGTTGCGGGAAAAGTTCGTATCTTTGCGTCCATTTACTGTTACGTTTTTGGTTTCTAATGTTACCAGAATTTCGGCACCGGATTCTATGAGGGCCTCACGGACGTTGTGACGAAACCTTACAAAGGCGCAAAGGAAGAAGGTGTTACGGGATTCTTAAAAGGTGTGGGCAAGGGTTCCATGAACATGTTCGTAAAACCTGGAAGTGGTAAGTTACAGCCAGAATCTCTGTTCACCAAGGCAAGTGATCGCTAATCGTGGGTACAGCAATGTTCGGCCTACTGGCGTATCCAGCTCAGGGGGTCTACCAAAGTATGATGGATGTCAGCCACAGGAGAGCTAGAGGCAAGGTCGAAGAAGGGAAGAACAATCTTGTAGACGAATGTCGTCCTGCTGATATGGGGATATCACCGTCGCAAGTAGTCCGAGCGCGTTTAGGGGATGGCAAAAGATTAGCATGGCTCCTGAATGAGTTACAAACACGAAGCTTCGGATAGATGGCGGTCTCGCTGGCTTACCTCTGGGAATGGTTTTTTATATAAGGGTTGACAGCAGGGAAAAGAAGATCGACAAGGTAGCAAGGTTGCCCATGGCAGTTCGCCCACATGTTTGTCATGTTGGAGTAATACTACTATAAGTCTCTAATATCCCACTGACCGCTTGCAACACCCCTAGATCATTCTGTCTCTACTATGTCTGACTCCATCTTCGCAGATTAGTACCACTACCGCCACCTACTTGCAGAGCACTCTATCGACCGCAGAACTTGAAGAAAACATCTTCAACACGATCTTTTGCTCGATGTATCGAGGTAGAGGCAAACTCGGACCATTCAGGAAGCGCAAAACTACCGGCAAAGTCGTAGACGAATGCCTTCACTGCCCACCTGATGAACCATGGTCGAATCGAAAGCAGGACGACGCGGTCTGTCGTGCGAAACGCAAGCGCTCTCATCTTTTCGGATCTAGTGATGATACAGCAATCTTTGCAAGAGAATCGGAGGCTTTACAGCAGCCGCCACAGCAACGGGAACGGATGGAGGCATATTTCAACTCTAGGCCGACGGATAGCGGTCTATACCGTGTTTTTAACTGCCAGCAGAACATCTCAGCAATGATTGACCTACTCACGCGCGGTCGTCTTACATTTTCGGCTGCTTTATGGGATAAGATACGGAATGTCATGCGAGCATGCAATCCTGTGATTGCAGACCTCCCTCTCATCTCACATAATGCGTCTATGCACCATATTACTGCCAATTTCAGCTTGTGTCGCTCCCAGGTGAAGGCGAAGTTACAAGCAGCTGTGTCGACGATTCACATATCATTCGATCTCTGAACTTCACCACATCGGCATGGTATCTTTGTAGTGTGTGCTAGATGGATTTAGCGGCTATCAACTTAGGCGAGCGCTGCTAGCTATTCCGAAGTGCGAATACATACACAGCGGCGAGCGCCAGGTGGTGTTGATTGCGCAAATACTGGATAAATACGGCATCGCAAAGGAGTTCGGCTATCATACCAGCGATAAATGCCACCTCAAATGATACTTGTTTGAGGTATATCTCGCAAACTCTGCGCAATGATCATATTGTAGATTCATATGCTGATTTAGAGGAATAAGCTGACAGATCTAGATCTCTTTCAACCCCGAACGCCGCCGGATCCGATGCATCGCATATACCATTAATCTCTCCATGCCTTTCTCCTTGCGTATTCGAAAGAAGCCTTAACAGAAACACTCACAGCTGCTCGCTAAGTAGCCGGCGAACAGATGTATGACCAGTTTTTTATTGCATTATCTGATTCATCCGCGGAAAAACATTAGTTAAACGCGCACGAGGAGCATCTTCTTTCGCACCACATAACTACATTAAAACAAGACCTTTTGGCACTAAAATTTCAGGCAACCGAATGCCTGGTGGTGAATTATCAGAAGTCAAACGTATATATTGCTTAGCCTAAGTTAAGGCTAGTGCACGAACGCAGGAAGTTGCTGAGACGCCGCAGTGCTCACAACACTATGTGCAAAAAACAATACGACGATAGGAGACCACCTCTAGCACCACCTCACTGCCCTAGATGCACAAGCCACCTATTTAAGCGATTATCGCCGGCTGTTATAAAATGTTTGAAAAAATCATGCTTTTAAATACCGCAGACTTATGAGGAGGCTAGCCTTTAGAAGCCTGGTGCAGCCTTCCTTGCTGTTTCTAAGCGTACTACGCAGCGTGTAATAGCTAAGGAGGGCTGTAGCACTTACAGAGCGAGGGTCGACTAAAAATAGGTGTATCTACAATAAAATAGCGTCTGCATTTTAATCGCGAGTCACGTGGTTAGCATTTGGGAAGGCAGACTGTTAGGTTTAGTAACAAGTACAATATTGCTCGTAGATCTAGCCATAAGACGAACCTAGGTGTGGCGTTTACTAGAGGATAAATAGTCTCACAAGATAGTGGAGGCGTCTATTGCTCGCTGGCCTGCTGCTCTATCATCTGTGCAATCTTATTGGCTTGCGTGGTGCCCGACACGTTTAATTCAAGGTCGAAATTATGCGATAGGTTCAGGCATGCTAGCTGCTGCATGTCTGTTTCAACTGCCTGTTTGAACACCATTCCGTTGTTCCCATCCGCCGCCTCAAGCGAGGCGCGCTCACTCGGCAGCAGGCAAACCTGCTCGAGGCCATGCCTACCAAAATCCTACCTTTATTTCTATTTTTCTAGCCTTATTTAATAAATAAAATCAAAAAGTCTTAATATTAAAGATATATTTCTTAAGTAACTCTATAATCTTAGTTAATTATATTTATAAAAAAAATATTTATTTTTATAGAAAATTAATAAATTTCTTAAACTATTTATTTTAAAAGTATATATTCTAAATTTAAACTATAAAAAGTTATTATTTAACTAGATTTTAAAAAATTACTTATCTAAAGTTTCTTAGAGTCTATAAAAGTTTATTTTTTATATAACTTAACTACTACTTAACTTTATAACTTTTATATTCTAAATTTAGAATATATACCTAAATAAGAATATTTTAGCTTATTTAGAATTTCTAAAAATAGCTTATAAAAACAGCTGAATTTTACTAGTATTTAAAAAAAGCTACTTATATAATTTAACTAAATAAATCTAAAATTCTAAAGTTAATCTTTAAGATATTTTTATTAAGAATTTTAAAAAACTAAAAGGTTCTAATTAGTAGTTAAGAAGATATTAATCTTTAAAGCTAGTCTATTTTACTAAATTTAGGTGTAAAAAGTAGGGTAGCAAATAGGTTACAGGTACCCGCTATAGGCATAGGTTGGGTATAGGGTTATAGATGAGTGGGTTGGGGTTAGAGTTGGGTCGCACAGACTATGGGTATAGGTTAGGGTGAGTCGCACGGACTCTAGGTTGGGTTAAGGCTAAGGTTATGCACATATGGGTTTAGGTTTGGTTACGGGTATTCACTAGGATTGCTTAGTAATAATAATAATTTACTATAATTAGTAACATAACTAGCTATTTTAGATACATATTAGTTAGTATTAGACCTAATATAAAAAAGACGTGATTAGTCAGACCCAGACGTACCCTAGGCTAATAACCCTAGCCCTAACCTCAACCTATTCACAGTAACCTCAACCTATTGTCACGAACACACTAGACCTAGCGGGGGACGACCCAGCGGAGGGCCCTCGGATCCATACCGGATAGAGCCCGGAAAGGCTCAGGACTACACTAGAGACGGGCTAGTATATAAACGAGAGCTACCCCCTTAGAGCAGAGGTTAAGGATTAGTCTTAATACTATCTCCTATTACTTAACCTTAACCTCTACTAACAGTCCCTAATAATTCTAATTCTTCTTACCCTAGGGGTAGTAGTTAAGAAACTCTCCTCTAAAGTACTGTTAAGAGCCTAGGGACAGTACGCCTATATCCTAATAGTAAAAGAAGAAAAAAAAAAGAGGAAGTATTATAGCAGGTACTTATAGAAGACCTAGGAGTAACGCTAACTTAGAGCCTCCTTAAGGAAGTACTAAAGACGCCTAGAAAGACCTAGGGACATTAGAAGACCCCTAATAATTAAACACGTTAGACGCCTTAAACTAAAACCTCTAGGACTCTAATATAATAGGTACCCTATAGTAAGGGTTAGGACTACCCCTAGACTAACGCACTTATAGTAGTAGACTTAACTAGGTTAGCGAAACCCTAACAGAGGTGTCTAGTGCCGCTAACGTCTTAGCGGAAACCTAACCCCTTTCTGCTAGGAAAAAGCTAATAATAGGAATCTTAAATAAAACGTTTATCTAAGGTCTATTAGCTAACCTCTTTAAGGTAGAAGAGACTAGAGCCTTAGAGGAAGTAATTAAAAAGCTAAAAGACTAAATTAATTACGCGTTATAAGTACTAGAGGTAGGATAGGCTAGGAAGCTACTAGAACCCCCCTAGCCTACCTTTAATAAGGTAGGGAAGCTTATTAGGGCTCTAAACAGTGTGCAACCTAAACTAAAAGTAAGATTAGAAACCTAAGCCCTATTAGTATAGTAGGTAGACTAATAAGTAAAGGACGTTAAAACTACCTTCGCGTACGCCTAGGTGCTAGAAGATATAGTAACCTGCACCTATTAGGCTCTAGAGATAATCTAGTATTATGTCTACTAAGAACTCCTCTAATAACGTATTAACAAAGGGAGTATTACCTTATAGGCTCACCTTAAACAGGAGGAACGTAAGCTAGTTTAAGATCCTATCCTTACCCGCTATAATAACTACTTCTAGTTCTTTAACTTTAAGTAGTAGAGAGATAATAACGTTAACACCTTCCTCCTCTAGCTAAAGAAAAAGAAATCCCTTCTAACTTATAACTTCTTTAAGCTAGAGGATAGGGAGGATAACTATAAGCTAAAGATCGCCTTTATATAGTTAAGACTTCTAGAGGAATACTATAGGGAGATTATACGCACTAGGGTCCTTAAGACTATTAACTTATAGCCTAAGTTTAAAAGGGCCTTACATAACGCAGAAACTGCAACTTACGCTAATTACTTTCTAGGGGATACCTAAAAAGCTACTACTAAAGGCCCTTCTTAGGGTAAACGCCTAGCGTTAAACTTCTTCTCTAACCTATAAAAGACTAGTAAGAAGTAAGATAATAGACCTTTAGAGATAAACTACTCCTAAAGATCGCCCTGTCTAAAGCCTATATAGAACCTGCCGCGGTACTAGAGGACGCCTAAAAACTCTTAGAACCTAGCTAAGTAGAGTATAACTTAACTCTACTAGAAGAATTATAATTAGAGAAACGCAAGAGGCGGAGCTAACGAATAAACTTAACCTAGGCCTTAATTAGGAAATGTAACGCCCTAGTTACTAATCTGTCCTAACTACTACTAGGGCCTAACACCTAGGGGAAAGCACTCTAGATAGCAATTAAAGTCTAGCTATAGGTAGCTAATAGACTCCTGCTCCTTTTCTAAGCCCTATATAACTTAGGCGCGGAGATTAATATTATATTAAGCGAGATTACCTAGCTTTACTTTCTACTTAGAGTAAACTACTACTAGAAGCCTACGGCAAGCCTAGTTAATAATTAACTACTCCTACTAGGAGCCGTATACAATCTATCTATCTAGTGCTAGGACTTAAAAGGCATAGTAAAATAGGTAGGCCTATAACTATTTTAGTCTACTAATATTAAAGGCTATAACTTTATCCTAAGATACCTATAGCTAAGGGAAGCTAATCCTAAAATTTAATTCTCTATAGGAGAATTTAAATAGTAGGCTGCGCGAGATACTAACTAGGTTTTAGTTGTTACCGCTGCGGACTTATTAGGTGATATTAGCTCTAGAGAGACAGCCTACATCCTCTACCTAGGAGCTCTAACCTGTAACACCCTAACTAGCGAGGCTAAAAGAGCGGTCTGAGAGGAGATGCGTTAGGCAACTACTGCGAATCTGTTAGAACCTACTAAGCCTAGTAGAGATATAGAATATAACGCAGAATAGTTCTATTACTAGGGCTTACTCTGGCTGCGAAACTTAGTCCTTAGTATTATAGACTACCTAAAGGAGTATGTCTAAAAGGAACCCTAGCTAGCCTAGCTGCCTGCAGAGACGGCACAGCGCGTAGTGTCTAGTATACGCAACAGGAACTCTAATTAGCGCGCTACCCTCTTAGTAGTACTCTATATCCTTCCTAGCTTAGCTAAAGAGGATGCCTTGCAGGTTAACCCTGCTAGAGACTGCCTAGATAAAGAGGAATTAAGGTACGTCCCCTAGAAGCTGTACTATAAGTAGCTTGCCTTTAGTAAGTATTAGATAGAGGTACTACGCCCCTATAGAGAGTACGACTACGCGATTACATTAGAGGAGGGATAAAAAGTTCTAAACCTCCCTATTTATAACCTCTCGCGCTAAGAGCTAGATATCCTCTAGGAATACCTTAACACGGCGTAGGAGAAGAGATAGATCTGGCCTAGCACGTTACTAGTAGGGGCCCTAATCCTTTTTATACTAAAATTAGATAGAACGCTCTAGCTATATATAGACTACTAAGGCCTAAATAAAGTAACTGTAAAGAACTAGTACCTAATCCCTCTTATAAGCGAGATACTAGACTGCCTCTTAAAGGCGTAAATCTTTATAAAGTTAGATATCTAAGACGCCTATTATAGACTTTAGATTAAGGAGGGTAATAAGTAGAAAACAGTGTTTAAGACGCGGTACAGCTACTTTAAGTACCTTATTCTACCCTTTAGATTATCTAACGCGCTAGTAACCTTCTAGTCCTATATTTATAGAGCCCTTAGAGGGCTTGTAGACTGCACTTGCGTAGTATATCTAGATAACATACTAATCTACTTAGAGAATAAGAAAGATTATAATAGCTACGTAGAGGAGGTCTTAGACTAACTTATAGAATAGGGCCTATACTATAAGGTAAGTAAGTATACCTTCTCTACTAGATCTATAGAATTCCTAGGGTTTATAGTAACCCTAGGAGGCGTAGTAATAGACCTTGTAAAAGTACAGACTATTAGAGAGTGGCTAGAACCCTAGGGCTACAAGGACATCTAAGTGTTCCTTAGGTTCGCTAACTTCTATTAAAGATTTATCTTTAACTACTTTGCTATAGTACGTCTGTTAGTAGACTATATAATAACTGCCTAGAACCTAGTAACAGACCTAAGTACGCCCCTTATAGGTAAGGCTATAAATAAGGCTATAAAGAGTCGTAAGGGACCTATAAGATAGTACTAGCCGTAGGCGTAGCCTAACTACGTAAGGAACGCGTTCCTTACGCTGCGTTAGAAGTTCTTAGAAGCCTCTATGCTTTAGCACTTTAACCTAGTAGAACTAGTAATAGTTCTTACTAACGCTTTAGACTTTATAATAGCTACTATCCTCTTATAACTAGCCTTAACTAGGCAGGTAATAGAGCGTTACTAGAAGCCTATCGCGTTCTAGAGTAAGAAGTTCTCTAAACTATCCCTAAATTAGTACACCTATAATAAGGAGCTCTACGCTATTATAGAAGTATTTAGGATGTAGAGGTACTACCTCTAATACACCCTAATAATAATCTAGGTACTCTCTAACTATAATAACCTCTAATACTTTATAATAATAAAGGAGCTCTCTCCTAAGTAGGCCTAATAAGCTAAGAAGCTAGTAGAATTTAACTTTAAAGTAGAGTATAAACTAGGACCTAAGAACCCTACTAACAGGCCCTCTTAAAAGCCTAACTTTGCGTAAGGACTCTTAGTAGGAGAACCTTAAGTATTAAGGAGTATAATACTTTCTACACTCTAATAAAAGCTTTAATAGTAGACACCTTAAGAGTCTATAGCTCTAACTACCCTGTAGGTAGCATAAGAACTACACCTCTCTAGAGATAGAACCTAGCTAGGTCTGCGTTAACCCCTAAAAGAGAATCTACCTACCTAGGAATTCCCTAATAAGTAGTTAGTTATTAGTAATACGTTACCTGTCTCCGCCTATAGCTAAACTACAGGCGATAAAGCTAGTACAGAGGGAAACCTATAAGCTAGGCTATTATACTTACTAGCTACTAAAGGGCCTTTACGCAGCCTAGGGTTCTAAGTAATAGCACCTAACTACTTTATAGTAGTAGCTACGCAGGAAGAGTCTACCTACGCCCTAGAAGTTCTAGGACGCCTCCTTAAACACGTCTAGCTAGTATAAGCACAGGATTAGGCCTGTCCTAGCTTTATAGTGCTAGCGGGTTAAGACGCAGGTAAAGTAAGGAAGGAGGCTAGTACTTAGGAAGTTAACCCTAAGGGCCTCCTACGCAGGAGCAGGAAAGTATAGATCCCTAAGGACGCCTTACTCCGCGCGAATATACTCTAGAGGAACTATAATAACCCTATAAGAGGGTATTATAGGGTAGATAAAACTACTAAGGTCCTCTAAAGAAAATACTTTTAGCCCTACTTTAAGAAAGATACCTAGAAGTATATTAGCTAGTACTTGCAGTGCTAGCTAAATAAGATTTAGAGACATAAGCTCTAGGGCCTGTTATTACTACTACCCCTTCCTAAGACAGTATAGAGGCACTACTCCCTAGACTTCGTTACGGACCTACTGAAGTTAGCAGATAACAAAGGGAATAAGTACGACGCTATACTAGTACTAGTAGATTGCTTTATAAAATATGTCTAGTACCTGCCTGTAATAAAGATAATTACGTCCTAGCAGGTAGTAAAGTTACTACTAAAATAATGCTTCCTTAAGCAGAGGCTACTAGACACCCTTCTATTAGATTAAGGGTTAGTATTTATAAGCTAGTTCTAGTTAGATATTTGTTACTACCTTAAAATTAAACACAGGCTTAGTACTACTTTCTACCCCTAAATAGATAGGTAAACTAAACGCTAGAACTAGGAACTAGAGACCTACCTCTGCATCTATATAAACTACTAGCAAGATAACTAGGTAGAGCTACTACCCTACGTAGAGTACGCCTATAACTTAAAAAACTACTTAGTATATAGCGTAAGCCCTATTAAGGCGGCGTTTAGAATAGACCTAAAGGGATTTAATAGAATCCCTAATAGCTACTAGCTCTGTAAACCGCCTCTAACCTAGGAGAGTCCCGCAGGAGTACTAGAACTTAGGCGGTAAGTTAGTAATAGACTAAACGAATAGCACTAATAATAGGAGGAGGTAAGGGCACGCCTAGAAAAGGCGCAGTAAAGTAATATAAAGTAGTATAATGCGAAACAGTCTAACTAATACTTCTCTGTTAGAGACCTAGTACTGTTACAGGTAAAGAATATAGTAACCTTAAGACCCTTAAAGAAGTTCGCGGTAAGACACCTAAGGCTGTTCTATATTAAAGAGCGTATTAGTAAGCTAGTATATAGGCTCGCCCTCCTACTATTAATAGCGCGAATTTACTCTATCTTCTACGTATCCTTATTAGAGCCTTAGGTAGAACCCCTAATATAGAGAGAGTTCTAACTAGGCCCTGTCTAGGACCTAGTAGACGCTCCTATAGGAGATTAATATAAAGTAGAAGGAATCCTAGATTATAGAGAAACTCTTATAAGGGGGCGCGAGCTTAAGGTAAAGTAGCTAGGTTAGAGTATTAAAGATGCGACCTAGGAGCTAGAAGAGAATCTTAACTACTATAATAAACTCTTATAAGACTACCTAGCATCCCTAGAGCGTAACCCCTAAGTACCCCTTAGAAGATAACTAGAATAACGACAGGGCTAGCCCTAGAAGAAGCTTAGAAGAGAATAGGAAGATATTTATAATATTACTATATACTTATAAACTAAACTAATATACCTTATATAAGGCCTACTAGAAACACGCCCTAGACCTATTTAGTCCTCTATCTCTACGTTACTACCTCTACGCTAACTAGTATCTACTTAACGCAGGCGATTAGAATAACGCAACGCATAACTACTAGTAGGAGGACTAGTAAAGAGTGAGGGACTACTATAAAAGACCTTGTTAAACGTATTTATAGGAATAGAACTTAAGGGCGACTCTATAGAATAAAGGGTAGCTTAAGAGCGGGTAGACTAAGCGCTAGGGGAAATAGAAGGCTAAAAGGAAGGCGATATAGAAGTATTATAATCCTGCTTAGGACCTAACGTAGCTATAATTCTAAGCGCTAAAGCCTAGCTACTAATAGAACTACTAAAGGTAGGAGGTAAACCTAAATAAATAGACTTCTTAACAGGCGAAGGGGTAAAAGGCAAACTAATATTAGACTTAGCAGGAATATTAGTTCTATAATAGTACTAGTAACACTTACAGTTACTATAATACCTAGTAGACTAAAAGTTACGCTTAATACTTTTATCTATAACTATATTTTCTAGGCGCTTTAAACTGGACGTACTAATTCCTAACTACATATATTAGCTATATATTACTAAAAGAAGCAGTAAGAAAGTTACTTTATATTACTTAACGTTTAACTCTTAAGACACCTAGCAGGCCTTCTTAAACTTAATCTCCCCTCTAGGATAGGAATAAATAAGGCGATTATAGGCTTATAATATAGCAGAGAAGGCCTAACGTAACTCTACAGTATAATTGTAAGCACGCGTCTAGGTAAGCGCAACACAATTATTAATAATAAAGATCTTAGACGGCGAATCCCTAGGTTAAAGACAGGATAAGGCTGTATTAGTTTTATAATTTACAACTGTAATTAGCTAGTTAAGTAAATTAATAGTACGCTAAAATAAAGGTTTAATCTAGGAGACCTATCAGCTAAACCTAGAAGTAAGGGTAAGTTACTTACCTTAACATAACCCCCCTTCTTCTAGGAGGAATAATAGCTACATATACTAAAGTTATTCTTATGGATATAATAGCCTTCGCCTAAGCAAAACGTATAAAATATGCCCTAAACTATGCTGTTAGGGTCCCTGCAGGACACTGTAGAGAGAGCAGAGATACAGGCCTTACACTAAAACTAAGTAAGTAATAGCTACAGCTACATATTACTAGGCAAACTGTAGATATAACTAGGAAGAGGCGTGTTACTTACGCTAGTTAGTATTTAGGAACCTATTAAGTAAGTTAAAGAGTAGTGTAATTACTTAGAAGAAGGAAGTAGATATAGGTAGTAGAGAGAAGGAGAGCAGTACACTTATACACCTCTGCGCCTACAAACCCTCTAAAACCTAGCCTCTTACTAGGGTAGTTATAGGCAGCAGCTCGCTAGTAACTTACCTGTGAAGGGTAAACTACGTAAAGAGGCAATAAGCAGCCAGTAGGGACAGGCTATAATAACCTACCTACGCAACAGCGTTATACACGCAAACTTTATAAGCTAAACATATAAGGCCCTAGCTAACAGCAGTTATAAGAAGAGAACACGCTAAGGCAGCTAGGAAACAGTAACTATATAACAGTCGTGAAGGCAGCTACCTTACGCAAAAAGATTCACAGGTAAAGCTATAAAAGCCGCCTACAGGAAATACATTACGTTACCTAGCAAATAACTAGAGACGCGTCAGGACTAGGGCAGCGCGAACAGCGTGCGCGTAACGTCCATACAGGTTAGGGACAACCCTTAAAAAAAAAGAGGAGGGTAATTATTACGAACACACTAGACCTAGCAGGGGACGACCTAGCAGAGGGCCCTTAGACCCATACTAGATAGAGCCTAGAAAGGCTTAGGACTATACTAGAGACGGGCTAGTATATAAACAAGAGCTACCCCCTCAGAGCAGAGGTTAAGGATTAGTCTTAATACTATCCCCTATTACTTAACCTCGACCTCTACTAACAGTCCCTAACACCTATACCTATTACTAGCGTATAAGAATAGGTATAGAGCTGGGTTGGGTACGGGTCTCATGCAGGGTTGCCGTTTACTAATTACTAATTACTAATTACTAATTTTTTAAATTAATTATCATAGCTTCTATATAAAAGCTATAAATCTATAAAATTAAAATTAGATATTATATATTATAAAGTATAAATTTGAAATTTTAGTTACTTTTAAATAAGTCTATAGCTTTAAAAAATAATAAAAGAAGATAGAAAAAAGTATAAAAAATTAGTAATTACTATTTAGTAATATTAATTACTAGTTTTCACTTTCTATTACTGTTTATTAAAGCTATAGACCTATTTTTATAGATCTAAAATTATAGACTAAAGATTTTATATATATAGTATCTAAATTTAGATTTCTAGAGTTTTTAGATTTATATAGAAGCTATAGTAATAAATCTAAAAAAAATTAGTAGTAAATAGTAATTACTAAAAAGTGGCAACCCTGGCCTCATGTAATCAAACCCAACCCAACCCCAACCTATACCCATTTGCCACCCTAGTAAAAAGTAGTGCGTTACGCGGGGTGGTGCGTTACGGGGTGAACTTCGGTATATCCCGGTTATTTTAGCGCGCGAGAGCCTTGTGCGAACCTAGTGTTGTTCCGGTGCGGGGTAAGAGCTCCTTATTCTAACCAATGCGGCCTGGCTTCACTATTCTGTACAGACACTGATTTTTCGAATAAGCCAGATCAAAGGATTCAGAAAGGAATATGAACGACTCCAACTTAGCCGTACTGATTGACGGTGATAATGCTTCGCCAAAGATCATCGCTGGCCTTCTAGCAGAAATCGCCAACTATGGAACCGCCAGTGTTAAGCGAATATATGCGGACTGGACCAGCCCATCCCTTAAGAACTGGAAAGCATGTCTTCTGCATCACTCAATAACGCCAATACAACAGTTCGCGTATACGACTGGAAAGAATGCCACCGATGGCGCCATGATTATCGACGCTATGGATCTACTATACACTGGCCGCTTCTCAAGTTTCTGTCTCGTATCAAGCGACAGTGACTTCACGCGCCTCGCATCTCGCATCCGTGAGCAGGGTGTCACGGTTTATGGCTTTGGAGAACGCAAGACCAATAATGCTTTTATTGCGGCGTGTGATAAGTTCATATACTTTGATGTATTGAACGCAGAGTCGGAGGAATCATCAAAGCCTGGCCCGGCACCCATTGTCGTTCACAACCAGCCGATTAAAAGACCAATCGATGCCCAAGCACGCGCTGGAATAATTTTAGCGATTAGGAACTCTAAGGGTAATAGCGATAATTGGGTCAACTTGGCCGATGTCGGAAACTATCTGAACAAGATAGCGCCTAATCTACTTGCGCGCAATTACGGGTATGAACGGCTTCGTGAATTTGTTGAAGCAACTGGAATGGTTGATGTCAAATACGAAAGTGTGGGCGATAGACCTCCGATTGTCTTGGTTAGCCTCAAGCAGGACAGTGAGGATGTAGTTACGTCTTGAATCATTCAACAGTGTAGTTCATAGACGTTGCAGCCAATTCAAATGCTCTGTATAGTGTACTACCTGTGAGTGGAAAGCTCCACCTACTGCGATGAGAGCAACCTTAAAGCTCTAGTATATTCGATGGCAAACTACAAAGCACTTATATGGTTAAATTACAGGAGCTGACATCAAGCGTCTCTTCCCCTCCTCTAGTTAGGTGCTTAACGCTCGATGTATCGACTGGGGTTGCTGCGCTGCATGAGATTAATGCTATCTTCAGCCTTGCGGCGAATTACAACATTTTCTTAAGTCGTAACGGGTCCCTTAGCTTATAAAAGGCTTTGGTAGTGTAGCGATAGTTCTGTCACCTTAGGTGTGATGCTTGGTAGGTACGGTGAGATTTAGTCATAAAGAAAAGCCTATTGCAAAATCACATACGAAGGCACTATTACGAAAAGATTTAGCTTGTAGACTAGTATCAGAGTTGAGAATGTACCAAGCATGAAACCTATAGGAAAAGCTTACCGAATTTGGAATTCCGTTCACATATTTATTATTTTGAAGCTCAAGTACCCTGGTTTTGTTCCGTTACAGTGAGTGTACTGCTACGGTTGGATGCACGATAATGACTCTTTTTTGAATTTTTTTTTTTGTAGAGTGAGGCGTTGTGTGAGGCAAGGCAGAGTTGGCATTTTTATTATGACACTGCGGTTAACGCCCAATAGCCAAATGCATAATCCCAAGCGGTAACATGTACTCCACTTCATCAAACGCAAACAAGGCTATCAAGTAATAAGGTTTCTTTATCTAACCCGATGTAGTGCAAATTAAACCCGGCATGTTGCTGTTTGAAAATGAGCAGTGTCGCTGACCGTTGCCACGCCACCGCGAGTTAGAGTACTACCCTAACATCGGTTGGACCTGTTCACCATTCGCCGCTGACTTTATAACTTCTACAGTGATCTGGGCAGTAATTTCGCTCCGATTGTGGATCCTTCCATGAATTAAATCTAGTGCAGTAAGACCCGTATGGCAGAACGGGGAGAGAAGCACATCGCGATGCGCAAAGTTCTTCCAACCTAGGCGACGAAGAAAGCAAGTGTAGACTAGAAGAATAATTCCTATTCTCCAAATCATAAGTAGCAGCATCGTTGGTCCCGAGAAAGCTGAGTAGCAAATAAGAAAGAGGTACATTGCGATGACACCAATTTGGGAATCTGTTGCGATCCGAGAGTGGTTTATCATGATTGTACTAATGCTCTTAGGGCCTTCTATCAAGGCATGGCTGCAGCCATTCTCACCAGATTTGCCGCCGACATTGGGTTCGGAGTACCCAGACATGCCCAACTTGAATGCAACGTGCATTGGTTTAGACGTGCCGCTGGCTCGTACCGAAAGATTCTGCCCATTCATCATGGCATTTTTGCTGATCTTGCTCGGTCTGTGTTTTGGGACATCCTCACTTTGCGTGTCTTTGTTCCCGAAAGTGTTTGAAGAGAGCATCTCGCGTTGGCACGCGACCTCCACTGGATTGAGGGAGGTGTCATCGCCTTCCAGAAAAGGGCTGCAATGTGGTGAGTGATAGCACTTGGGGTCTTTATGAAAGGGCACTTACTGCGCGAAAACCCAAAATAGCTGCCTGGACTGTCCAATGTGTGTTTTGATATTGGACCTTCGGGCATCCAAGTTGGCAAGTACGGGTTGGAAAGGGAATATAATGCATGAAGCTAGCTCATGAAGGAGATTTTGTTTTTATAGGGCCTTTGCGTGTGCCCGTGTGTCGTAGTCGGGGTCCACATGAGCGCAACCACAAGTGAAAAGTAGCCTGAGTCCAATTACTCACACAATCACTTATGAGCTCACCTTCATCGTACTCCTCGAATTTTTCAACGATGGTAGCAGTAATTTTGTCATTTGTTGTAGTTTGTTCAGACTTTGATTCTTGCTTAGCAGTCGTGCTTGCAAATCTCGACTTAGCTTACGGTGTTGTGTATATCCGCTTTCGATTTTTCAATCTTTCGTGCAACAATTTCGTACATGTGATTTCTTAAACACTTGACGCGGACATTCGCTGTATTTTGTGGGCATGTAAATATTCAAAGAGAACAGACTATAGCGCTTAAGCTCTGTACAGCGGGTTGAGCGTGAGCTTTTGGAATGCTTTCGAGGAAAAGCTTTCGGTCGAGAAAATGACGGATCTCATATACTAGGACCTAGATAGGAGGGTTGAGGCACATAATTAGTGTCTCTCAATTCATATCTAATATAAAACATTTATTACTCCCAATTCAATTGATTTCAGTGGCAGCGTTTGAAAGTCTTCAAAGCAAAATTTCCGTCGCAGTCAATTGTGAATAATAATGAGATATCATCTAATTGCGAACGCGTAAGAAATCCGATCCGATATTCTGCATGCTCGGTACCAGTATGATGTGATGCAAAGCAACTGTACCTTAACCATGGAGATGGGATAATACATTGGCCGAAACTAATCGGGAGTATGCCTGGCTCGAAAGTGTGTGTCCAAATCGCGCCCTGTCTCAGGATTTCCGAGGCGCATTGTAAGAACGCCATCCATTTCTATCGTTAAAAAAGTGTATACAGGAATATAGATCAAATCAAAATGTATCAAGCAATTAACGTATGAACATAGGTCTCGCGTGTTATTGAAAACGAAAAGTCCTATGTGGCTGTATGTACCACAACTAACAGTAGCAATTTGAGCCCCATCGCGATCGTCGTTTGACTGCACTCTCTTCAGTAAAATTAAAGATATTTACATAAGAAAAACGGGTTTGAGTATGGTAATCGCACAAAGAACTAATCTCTAACTTAGGATGAAACGACTGCTTGGCGGGCCAACACGGTGCTCATTCTGCACGAACATTTTTCCGTATGCATCACTGGAATGCAATCTGCTTCTTTGCGTGTTTCTCACAGAAAAATGAAGTCAAAAATCCTTTCATGGTATTTACTCCTAGCAAATACTGGTCTTGCTAGTCTTGCTGTTGCCGATGGACCGAGCTATCAAGCCGCAGTGGAATCAGGAAATAGCCTTGCCGACGCCGTTGAGGTTGGCTATGTTGGGGCAGACCCGCAAATGGGACAGATTCCATTGAATATAGCTTCAATGCAATCGGTCAATCAGCAGAATTCACCGCGGCATCGGCAAGAGAAGGCTCATCTCATGAAACGAATGGACCGAAAGAATGGAAAGTGGGGAACTATTCACCCGCGGTATCGACTCTTGGAAGCACTTTATGGCTTCACCAAATATCGAGAACGCAATATGGCCGAACTGGACAGGTGGCGGAGCCTTTACAAGAACGTTGGAAAGAAGCAGAATCAGGTGAGTCAATATCAAATATTAGGTAAGCTGCTCATGGTAGGACAGATCTTGGAGAATGTCACTCATTACACGAAGAAGTTGGATGATATTGAAGAATTAATATATGAAAACGAATTGATATGCAAGGACATACTCGCAACTGCTATGGAATTTTATAGTATCGATCAGCAAGAGCTCAATGATCATATGAAAGAGGCGGCGCAAGATGGTAGACCAGGCGACAGAATGAGCACGTCGCAGACATTGAAGCACTTCGTCAGGGACTGGGCAGAAGAAGGCGCCAAGGAAAGAAATGAAGCTTTCCCGTGCATCCTCAGTACACTGAGCGCCCGAAAGGTGGATTCATCTGAAAAAGGTCCAATCAAAGTCCTTCTCCCGGGGTCGGGAGTCGGCCGACTAGGTCATGAAGTTGCCAACCTTGGAGGTCAGTCTCCCCCGTTTCCGGTACCATTGTGCTGCTAAAAATTATGCAGGATTTGAGGTGACTATTAATGAATGGTCTATGTATATGAACGTCGGCTACCGTTTCATCGAAGCCAAGAGGGTTTCACACGCCTTTTCCATGCATCCTTTTATCGATGGCATGTCACACCATGCCACTACAAATGACATGCTACGCAAAGTCACTGCGCCCAACGTTCCTCCAAATCCAAATGTCCTACTTGTAGAAGGCGACTTCAATACCGCATTTAACGATCAACCTGGCCACTACGACATCATTGTCACCCACTTCTTCATTGACACAGCACGCAACCTCATAGCCTACTTCGACACCATTCATCGCTTGCTCAAGCCGGGCGGCCAATGGATAAATTTTGGGCCTCTATTATACGGGACAGGCCCTTTTGTACAGCTCAGTTTGGATGAGATCATCGCTATTGTTGAAGATATGGGCTTCGAATTCGAAGATCTAGGTGATGAGTGTGGAGAGTTGACATTCAAGGAAAAGAAGGTCAGGAGCAAAGAAGCCGAGTACGGGTTCAATAAGAAAGCATTGACCAGAAATGCATATCTAGCGCAGGCTTGGTCTGTAAGGAAGGTTTAGGGGTTGGCTCAATACCAATAGTGGCCAATTTCGCAATACTAGCGTTGCTCCAATCTATGCAATTTGAATTTGCAGTTGACGTGAAAGCATCTTTAGAGAATAGCACATGCATGTGCTATTGACAAAAGGTGCCGCTAAAGAATTCCAAATTTCATGTATGGGTTTCGTTCTCCCAAAGCACGTCGCAAAAGTGCAAAAGTCAAAAGAAATACTGGGCCATTCTACTCATGCTCCATCTGCGACGTCAGACTTTACCCGTCTGATGTCTCATGGGCAACGAAGTCAAAGCTTTGAGAGAACATCAAATAAACTAAATATATGTCATTTAGTTGTGCGGATGTTATATATTAGCTAGGGGCTTCCCAGGGCTTCTGACTGAGAGGAATCGGATTTTATCTAGGCCATTGGTCTTTCTCTAAAATTGAACAACAATGTCAAGCCTAAACCATAATAAAATAATGATTGTCTTCGATCAAACACTCCACTTACAGATAGTAAGAGAGCCAGAGTAGAAAACACTAGTACGATTTCCGTGATATTGTCATAATGAATCCAATATAGAAGGTGGGAAAGTCGAGGAATTGCCTAATCTACCAACCTCTCCATATCTACTCTCTCTTGGTTTTCTATGTCTGCCTGTCTTTCTTTGCAATAATGTAACTATACTATGAATATAGCGTGACTCTGATTGTATTCTCAACTTAAATTCTCCGGATAATGCATCGCAAGAGAGCGCAGATGATGAAACCAAACCATCCATGTAGAACGAGAAGGCATATGATATCTTTTCTCATTAGAAATTAAGAAGAAAATTCAAGGGCACCCGGTGGGTAATAGTGAGGGGATGCCGCACTGGGCAGACCTGCAGTCCAGTATTTCATTAATTGTGCTATCAAGCTTCTACCCCGTGGACTTTTTGTTTTTGTACAACACTTCAAAATTTTCAAAATATTCCGATCTGCTAGGCAACTTTGGGCCTCATTCGGTTGCCACAATCCAGTAGTTTCTCCTCCATTTTGTTGTACAGTTACTAGCAAGTACCCACTTTCCCTTCACCGTCGTCTGGATCATATCACACGTAATTTTCGTCACATGACCCACAGATTTAGAAACGCTTTTCTCATTCACTGTTGATTCTCTGACCTATTTGAACGATTAGTACTGCGATCATCCTCAATTCTAGGCTTGAAACGTTGACTCTACTAACCAATATCGATTCAACCAGCATAGACTTCTGATTCTAGGACTCGTCTTGCTCTTTCTTGGCACATCCCGCTGCTTATCCAATACCACATCGCTGGCTTTGTTTTTCATCTATAATGGGCCCCCGTCCTATCATTATCTTCGGCCCGGCCAATTATCGTGTTGTCCGGATACTCAACGCCCACTGCGATACGACTGCGGATGAAGTGAGTCAGTTACTCAAGGACTTCACTATTCTTGACCAATTTCATACCTTCCACCCAAAGACGAAAAGGAAATCCGTCATCTATGTTTTGTTTGCAACCATGGTAGAGAGGATTGACTCTCTAGAACTAGAGAATTTATACATTCGCGGTCGCCCGGTCTACATTTTCCCAGCCGTGACAGGCAATTACCGCTGTAAGTACTCAGCTCAGTAGTGATTCTCCTCAATTTAACAGACTTCGCAGTCAAAACTGACAATTCGGGCTTCATTAAACCAAATAAATTACTTTCTACTCTGGCTGCAGATACCATTGCCACCGCTTCCCTGTACTCTGCTGATGATGACTATCCCCCCATGGACAAGCCAAGCGACGAATACTTGAAAACTCGAGCTTGGAAAAAAGGAGACAAAGTTCAAAAGGAGCGCATAATTATCTTGCGCAATGTTCACTCAGACACCAAGGACAATGATCTCGAAGACTTCTTCAAAGTAGCGAACATCGCTGGCGCCAGACGCATTGGACCCGGCGGCAAGTACTTTCAAACCACCTATGTACTGCTGTCAAATGCTGAAGATCACGACCGAGCGGTGCAATTAAAGGGCAATAAAATGTGCGGAAACGTCATCAATGTCAGCGACGTAGACACTCCCTTTCAAGGTACGTGGTTGCTCTACTATGCTCACAACCTCAACAAACCTCACATTTTGACAATTCTCCATATTATTGCGCCATGAGTGATTTCAATGCGTTCTAACAGACACTAGCTTGTGATCCTGGGATCGAAGATCGTTCACAGAGACATGTCGCCACTGATGTCCTTCCTCCTACTTCACATCAAGTAGCATCTGGACAGAACTTCAGCACGTCACTGAATGACTTGCCCTTAAATACAGAAGGCTTGAAGCACGTTAAAACCGATGAGAAGACACAAAAGCCCATCATATGCGTGAAAAATGAGAAGAAAACCCCTGCCATGGCGACAATGTTTCCGGTGCCTTCTGGAGAGGAGAATTCTAGTCAACTCGTCAAAAGCCCTTTATATAATCCTCGAAAAAAGCAGGTGCGTTTCCAGGACCATAATCATACCATAGTTGTCGGGACCAAGAAGTCTCTTTCCACCCCTACTTTTGAGGTACCTCGAGCATTACCTCACCATGTCAATATGAACAGTAAGTGAACCCATAGTCAAATAGTGGAATACGCTCATCTATCTCTAGTCCCTCCACAAGAACAGAAATGGAACCTCCCTGGTAACAACACAAAACCAGTGGTTACGCTGTATGAGTGGAATAACTTCCAGTCAAACCAGCAGCGCAAGGTGGCTGATGATCTGGAAAAGCGTGATACCAACGCTGATCGCATCAACCGTGAGGGTGGTCGAACTGAAGGTATCTATTAAATTATTCTCATTGTGAGAGGGTAATATTTTGGGACTAGCCGTGTTTGGTAGTGAGCATGGATGGTCTCCGATGTTTTAAGATTTAGCCTCAGAGACGATGAGAGTTGCTGTTTGTTTATTGTCTTTTAGATCTTAAGACACTCGGTTTACGAAAATATGGTAACTCCCTTCGTACATCTTCATCAGAATGCTTGGTTTGGCTTGTAAGATATGGTGCTATCGGCCAGGTTGAGGTGAATTGATCATGCAGACGTAGAATTCATTCAGCCTCTACTACGTTGTCTTAATTTTCTCATGCCTCTTTGGCATGAAATTTCATGAATCATCTATATTTTATTTTGCAATCGCACCTGTGGAGTAGTCTAAGAAGCATGCGGCATCAGGACGCATTTTTTTCGCTGCACAACCACGCGGCGACCATCACCTGGTCCCAGATCTTCACACTCCTCAATCTCATCCATGTCATGGGCTTTGATGGCATTAGTCCGGACTCCAGAAATCCTTACGATATGGTATTCATGTTGTTAGTATCCGTAGAGGACGCGATAAGGGTATTCTTCCTCCTACACAGAGAGTAGGCGATGAGTTGTGGCGCTGGTGTACACATTTGGCGTCCTGAAAGCGATGAATGTAGATCAATACGAGATTACATGGGAGGTTAATCATTAAGTGCAAGATTCAGGTCTCTATATGCGGAGGATAAATTTGTTGACATAGAGAGCACCACATATGCGTTGCTTGAAGTGTTATTACAGCATTCATTCGACATTCTCAACTCCTCGCTTTCAAACAGCACAATGTATCTGTCTCACACACCATACGCATGTCGTCGCAAATATGGAATGGGGGCACCCAAAACGGTCTCCGTTGAGAAAGCTGCTGCATGCTCCTTCACCCCATTCTGACTCGACGATGGCATTTCTGAGGCAAACGAAAACATGGCGATTTTGAATGCGGTGAGTTTTGATTATAGTTCGATTGATAGAACACAGGTTCCCTGATAATCTGTAACGTTCTTGGCCATGATACTGCACTTCGATGTACGTTTTGAGATCTGGGCCTACTCCACCGTGCCTTGGAATTATTAAGCGACTGGGCCTCTGTGCACACAATATTGTCTCATTGGTAACATAGACCCGATTCAATGTCATGACCAATTTTGCAGAAGTTCTAGTCGTCGCGAACAGGATCATTCAACCAAGAGGCTCTCAGCAATACTATCAGGCTAGCAATCTAGTCCGTAGAGAGAGATGAACTCACAGCCTAAATCCTACTTAGAGATGCCATAAGTGCTTGTCCATCCTGCTCGGGTAATCGCGTCCCACCGTCTGGGTACCTGCAACCAAGCCGGGAGCCGGCGAGTCGGGAACGACAGTTCGCTTATTCAAACTCCCTGAAACACATCTCCAAGATAAACAACAAAGCTTGGGTAAAAGCCAAGTGTAATTGTGCCCATGTTCTGGAAACTGTATGTTGTGGAGGGCAAAGACGGAAGTCGGCAACGCTTGGCTTCGGGAGTGGGAAGACCAAACCGCTATGTCCCGACTAGCAGGGTGTATGAGCTTATGTTGACGACGTTTCGAAGATGAGGAAAGCAGTACATCTTTTTCATCAAACAATAAAGAAAGGTCTTGACGTTTGGTGTTTGAGTTTTGGCTGCGTCGTTGACTTTCGATGCTTCGAGTCGGGCCTTCCGCCTGCCAACCACTCCCTACTGTATCGAGACTAGCGTACCAGCAAATTTACTAGTCCAGAATCTTTTTTTCGCAGCGAACTGCTCAACAGTCTCTACAGTGTTTTGCCTTCCCCGGGTGTACGGTCATATTCGGTGAGTCCACACTAGCGCAGAGATTGCGATTGACAAAGCTTCTTTCTATGGAGTGTGGGGAGAGTACCACGTGGGGTCAGCTTATGGTTGTACAGTCCCGTGCTCACCGATCTAGCAAATGCGTTGTTTGCAACGGCAGGATCGTGCCGCAAGGCACCTTTGAGCCTGGCGGGTTTGGTCATTCACGCCTCCCTATGGACCCTTAGTGACTCAGGTGGTACATTACTGTTTTGGGAGACACTCGACGCTCATGAGGGTCCGAGTGCCTCGGAGTATCAGACACGGCATCGTGTTCTCTTCTGAATCAACGTCGCATGTACGAAGCATTAGCGTCGCACGTGTGTTTTTCATAGGGTCAGCGCTGTTGTACAAGTGTGCTGCCACATTCCACAGACCCTGAAGACCCGCATCTTTGCATGCTCCACTCCTAGGGGGTGGCCTGGTTCAACCGGGTGCTCATATGTTGGATGATATTGTTGCTAATGTCGTGGGTAGGGTCTCCCAGTTGTTAGATATTCCTCGGAGCCATGACCTGGTGGCCGGAACTTGTAGCCATCCACGTGCATTGAACCTCGTTCAGTCAGAGATCATCCTACATCGTTTGGTTTTGATTGCGCGAAAGAGAACGAGAACCGACAGTGGCGAGGTAACCCCTTTCGTGATCGCCCATTTGAGTGGACGAGTCAAAGATTGAGGAACTGCTTCATTTGAATTCCTAAGCCGAGAATTGGACTTCCAAATCATACCCTGCGTCCAATGGAATCCAACACAGAGATAAATCCAGACTGCTTGGTCAGGTAATGACCCATCGAGGTGGTTGAATGCCAGCCTTCGACAAGTGGGGACTCTATCCAAAGTTGCGACCGTGATAAGCGGCCTACTACAGCCTTCGTCTTGGAGAGGTGAACCGCGACGCAAGTCATACACCTCGTCAAAACGGAACTCCAGTGCTGATCTTAGCAGTCTCCCGCGTCTTCGGATGCACCGAAGTAGTGTGATAGAGCCCAAAGAAGCAAGAACACAAAGTCAGCACTGAAACGAGATTATAAGCAACATTTCAACCCAGTCCAAGTACCAGGTGGTCGGTTCGAGTCGTGCTGTTGGTCAACGGCTGCGTCCGTTCTGGCTGTCCTCAGGTGTGTGCTTTTGGGCAAGCGCAAAATACCGTTTTCGACGTACTGTATAGCGCAGAATGAAGGATCAATACTTTCGCAGCATCGTGTTTCCAGGTCCGCTACTAGCCATTTGCCCCAGCTACCGAATTGCAGCCATTGATAGTTGCATGGCGTGAATATCGAGTTGGTTGGTCAGCGTTGGAGCACGATCTAGTGCAGCAAAACTAGAAATGGTGGCTACCAATATGCGTGGGGGGGAATGCTGGAAGAGCATGAGTGCATTCCATGCAAGCTGGGCTGTCAAGGTGTGAAATCAAACGTGAATGTACACCTCGTGGGCGCATGCGGCGTTGTGATTGGTCAAACTCCATACGTTGAATTCCACTGTCAGGGACGCCGAAAAGCAGCCAAGGAGCTGCCAAGGGCGACGGCTTCGGATTCTAAACCTTTTCAGAAGGATCGAGTGCCCACGGCTCTAAGCTCCTGCTCCGTCCTGCCAAATTTGCTTGACTCTGGGAAAGCTCCACTGATGAAGATTCTCGCTAGGCACATATCGGCCTTGGCAGATTTCACCACTCGGGCCTTCCGCCTTACCTGTTCCCACAGTCGTGTAGCCAATAGGAATGCTCACTTAGTAGCACGTTGCTTTCAAGCAGCTACAACCTATGCATGTGGCTGAGCGACGGCGAAAGATGCGCGCGGCGTATTCGCTCCATGTCACCCCAGGCCTGGATCCTGTCGCTTTGGCAAAGCGAGGGTAGCACGCTCAACGCCGAAACGAGCCATAAGCCGCTGCAGCCAGATTGTTCATATATATATCGGACTCACAGACTCCCCTCTTCTGCATCCCAGCTCCAGCTTCGGACCACTACTTTTTGTACTAACAAAGAGATACCTGCCGCTAAGCAGTGATCAATTACAATGGCACGCCTCAAGCAGTACAACTATGTCTTCGCTATCGGCACATTCTTTGCTATGCTTGATGCCTACAACAACGGTGCCAGTAAGTCACCTTGCTACCATCCATACCTTGCCAATTAGTGCTAACAAATTTCTAGACGATGTTGCCAACGCGTGGGCTACCTCTGTATCGTCCCGCTCCGTCTCCTATCGCCAGGCCATGATTCTCGGTACCATCTTCGAGATGGTTGGTGCTATCACTGTCGGTGCCCGCACTGCCGATACTATCAAGAACGGCATTATTCCCAACAGCGCTTTCAAGGGCAACGCTGGTGTTCAAATGCTTGCCTTCACTTGCGCTCTCGCTGGCGCCTCCATCTGGGTCATGTGGTGCACCAAGCACTCGGCTCACGTTTCCTCGTCCTACTCGCTCATCTCCTCTGTCGCTGGTGTCGGTGTCGCTGTTGCCGGTGCCTCAAAGGTTCAGTGGGGTTGGAACAAGGGCAAGGGTCTAGGTGCTATTTTCGCTGGCCTCGGAATGGCTCCCGCTGCCTCTGCCTGCTTTGGTGCCATCATTTTCATGCTGATCAAGCTCACGGTTCATCTTCGCAAGAACCCCATTCCATGGGCCATCTGGACCGCTCCATTTTTTTTCCTCATCGCTGGTACCATTTGCACACTCTCCATCGTTTACAAGGGATCGCCCAACCTCGGACTGAACAAAAAGCCCGCGTGGTACGTCGCCACTGTCACCGTTTCCTGCGGTGTTGGCCTCGCCTTACTTTCCTTCATCTTCTTCGTTCCATACCTGCACGCCAAGGTCGTCAAGCGTGATCACACCGTCCGCTGGTATCATACTTTCATGGGACCTCTGCTCTTCCGCCGCCCCGCCCCCGAGGGTGCTGAGGCAGCCGTTGTCCCTAATTACGCTGTCGTCCAGCATGATGAGGAGTTGAAGCCTGAGTCTATCTCTGATTCCGACAACGGTGTCGTTGGCTCCGATGCGGAGAAGGGCGCCGTCGTTGCCGAAAGCCGTCAGCTCAGCTACAAGGAACTCGTTGCTCAGGGTCAGGAGCGATTCCACGCTAAGCTCCGCAACAAGCGTGGCCCTCTCGGCTGGGCTATGCGCTACCTTCACGAGAACAAGATTCAGTCGGGTGAGATCTACGAGAAAAAGAACATGGTCATCACTCTCAAGCGTATTCCCGCTATGATCGTTGTCGGTGCTCTCTATGGTATCAACTACGATATTCACGCCGCCCAGACTGGTATCCACGGCACTCCCGAGGGCAAGCGAATGGAACGTGTCTACGGCCATGCTAAGAAGTACTCCAACGAAGTTGAGCACACATACTCTTTCGTCCAGGTTCTCACTGCCTGCACGGCTTCGTTTGCTCACGGTGCCAACGATATCGGAAACGCTGTCGGCCCTTGGGCTGTCATCTACTCTGCTTGGAACACTGGCAACGCTGCTGCCTCCAAAGCGCCTGTTCCTATCTGGCAGCTTGCTGTTCTCTCTGCGACTCTGTCTCTCGGTCTGATCACCTACGGATACAATATTATGAAGGTTATGGGTAACAAGATCACCTACCACTCTCCTAGCAGAGGTATGTTTTAAGCACACTTGACTAATTCCGCGCCAATGCTAATTATGATATAGGTTGCTCTATGGAAATGGGTGCCGCTCTCACCGTTCTCATCTTCTCGCAATACTCGCTTCCCGTCTCAACCTCCATGTGCATCACTGGTGCCACCGTCGGTGTCGGTCTCTGCAATGGAACCATCAAGGCCGTTAACTGGCAGCGAGTTGGTCTCCTCGTCTTCTCCTGGATCATGACTATCCCCATCGCTGGTACCATCGGCGGTATCTCATGCGCCATTGTTCTCAACGCTCCTCACTTCCGTTAAATGTTACTTCATTTCGACGAGCGTAGAGTCAGCGTTCGTTCATGGTCTTTGGTCTTCAATCTTATCAAAACATTGGTTCTTGGGATACCCTCTTTCTTTATAGCATCGGTTTCGCTCTTTAGCACAGGCATGGAATAGACTGTATAGGTAATACATATGAGCGATGGCTATGGAGGGGTAGAGTCTATACTTTTCACAATATACTCTCTATGATTCATTCACGTTCCCAATCATTGTGACTGGATACTCTATTGATCTATTATGAGAAAAATCGATGTAGCACTTCATGCAGTGTCACTAGAAAGGGGACGACTATGAAAAGGGGCTGGGCTGCTGTGGACTCCGTTCGAGCTTGCTGCGACTTGCGCTCACACCTTCCTATTCCATACTTCCGATAGCAGCACGGCGACGCCGACAACAGTAGAAATGCATTTGGTTTAGTACCAATTATTTCGAAAGATTAGGAAGACGTATCGACGACATCGTACTGGTAAACAACCCTTCTCTTTAAATGACCACACCCACATCATAGTGCACAGTACTTTGCGACACGATACAGCCCCTCACGCACCCAATTTGGCCGACGGCCTTATCTATCACCTCGTATTCCTCGTCAGCCATGGGCCCATAGTACCAGATTCACATGTATGGGCATCCAGTACCTCCCACTTTCATATCAAATTTTGTTAAAGACCTTGGAGACTATGAGAAAACGCAAATACCATGACCTTGTTCACGCGCAGTATAGCAGAGGGCGCGAGCACCACTTCTAGGCATCGTTTAGTCAATCAAGACAGGGGTTAGAGTGAGTAATTAGCATCACTCTTTGAGAGGTCTCAATAGCTCGGCATGCTGCGAGTGGCTGCTCATTTGAGCTAACTACTTTTTAAGCTGCAGAAATTACCCTCTCAGACACAATAGAGCATCTGCATCAAAATCGTATAAGACATCAACCGTGGAGTGAACCGACGAGGCCGCTGTGGTGATGGGATTCAGAGATGAGGGGGCTAGATCTTCTCAGAAGAATAATCTACGGAGAAATTCTCGCGACACTGGGGCTTTCCGGAACTGTCGAGGCCACTGATCTACCTCACGTCGGCGAGGTCGAATACGGGGTAGGTGGGTTTGGTCTCATGTTGGCTGGCAAGCTGATGATCCTTTGAGTGACGAGGAGGCTGAATTTGGACTGCAGTAGCAAAGTTTCCTGGCGGCGAGAATGAATGTGGGCATGATGGCTCACAGGAGATCAGTGGAGTTGATGACTTTGGATGACATATAGTAGCAAGATCCGCGGAGTATATCGATCCTGAATTTACGTATTAAGCGACATGGAGTGGGTTCCAGCATTGCATTGAATTCCAGTAGTGTTTGTTCTCTGCACGTTTCTGTTCAGGAAGTCCGCACTGTACCAGGACGCACGAGCTACATCCACGACACCTGATACGTCCATTGCATTGACTGTCAACTTTCCGCGAACTGCGCCAAATCTCCCCGAGCACAAATTTCTTCCCACTCAAATAGGGCTTTGGAGGTTGCCCTTCTCATGTCCCGCCAGCCCGGTCATAAAGTGGAGAGCACATAGCGCCAGTTCTGCATACCGGGGTCAAGAATGCCGGAGGCACGGATGTGGTACAAATTAACTACACATTAGGAAGAACAGTCGTTAAAATATCAGCATTTTCATCAATCACTCACTTTGAATGATCGGTCGCAAGAACCGATTCCATACGTTTCGCTGCATGAGTCAACGATCAGTCTCAGTGGAAAGCGCAGAACCCACTGCCACATTACTCCAGCTGAAAAGGAAGAATCTAAAAACGCCCATGTAAAAAGTAAAATGGGGGAGCTCAGTGTCATCCACAACACCTTGGATTGGATGCTCGCACCATTTCACTTTCTCACTTAATCCCTCACCATAGCCGATCACAGCAAGGATACTCCAGCCGCCGCCACAAGTTTAGATCACCAGCAAGGGTCTAGATCCGGGGTACATGAAATGCAGGAATCAGCCCTATCCGCTCTAGATCTCATAGCATTCCTTCTCCTTGACTTAGCTATTCCGTGGCATTTCTGGGCGGCAAAAAGGCGAAGCACTGCACGAACAGCTTGGTGTGAAGGCTTCCGAGGAGCAAAAGACCTTGGTGAAGAGGTTTGGGTGTGGTGTGACTAGGATGAGTGCCGCATTACCGGCTGGGCTTAACGAAGGAGTGAGGTGGAGAAGTGGCATGGTGGCGGACCAGTAGGGAAGGAGAAGGTTGCACGTGGGTCTTGGCGAAAGGATCAGGTATGGCCATTTTCACTGGCGAAGCATGGGAAGGCAGTTGGTAACACGGAATTACCGTTTACTGAATGAGAAGGAGTAGCAGCAGAGATAAGTGGGGGTTGGGATTTAGTATTAGCTAAGTGTCGAAGGTAGGGGAAGGGTAAGTTGCAGCTTTAAGATTTCACAACCTGGAAGTCACGGGACGATAACTTGTCGTCTTTTTTTTCCTTCTGCACGGACATGTAAATATCTCTATTTCTGTATGCAGTATCATAGCCCAAACGTCACTACGACTGTTCTTGAATTATCGTATATCGATGTCCGCCATGCCAAACCAGACAGTACATGATATTCGATGAACGACGTAAAAATAAGAACTAAGACCTCAGTCTAATGGGTTGCACTTCTGAGTCTCATCATATTAATACTTACATCCTGTCCGTTCATATCGACTCTGTATTGCTTAGGAAGAGCGCTATATGCGTCGATCAATGTAGTCTAACTCGCCGCTATAAGAAAATTGCTCGGCCACATGTTTCTTGGCTTTTATCTCCTAGGGCAAAGTTCTAGCTTGTGTGTAACTATTTCCATTGATTTAATCTAGCCAAAAAGTACTCGCCCCGTGTGGAATATGCGGACGCTTTTCAGTATCCTAAAATATTTACTCGTCCGGTAAGATTGGATCAGTATGTAAGTTTGCTATCGATCTCCTTCGTAGTCTGCCTGACTTGCCTTATTTTTTTTAAATGATTTAATGAGAATGAATACTTTAAGAGGAAGAAACCCCACGACATGTACCTTGATTGGCTAAGAATGTGTCTGAGAGAATAAATCGATTTGGCGCTTCTATTAACATGATGAATAAATTTTAGTCAACCCTGCGAGTCATGTTAGCCCTTCAGCATTCTTACAATGCTGATATTGTTGGTGCTCTCTGCGACTTCGAGAGGTGTACGGCCCCTGCTCGATGAAATCGCTGGATTAGCACCCCTGGAAAGAAGATATTCAACAGCATCAGCTCTCCCTCTTTTTATAGCAGCAAATAGAGGCGTCCCAGCTTCCCCTAGGCCCCATTCCATCCATGATCGCGCGTCGTCTCGAAAAAAGTTGCCATTGATAGGGCAACCTAGGTTAAGGAGAAGTTCGATCACCCCAAGAATATCTTCGTTTTCCCGGTCGATGACGAAATGGAGCAGTTGGCCGCTATTTATGCCATTTCCGCGCTCGAGAAACAATCTAATAACTCGAAAAGGTGCACTCGCAATTGCCACTGATGTTGGCGTGATATCCATATCTCCCCTTGCACTAGCGGAAGCCCCATTTTCGAGGAGCCAGCGAGAAATATATTCATCCCGGATAAAGTCCCTATTCAATGTTAAGCCTAGGGACTGCTCGTGCTTAGGTGCGCTCTTACCCAAGACGAGGATATCGGGAGCCAACATCTGACTGATTGGCGTCCCATCCAAAATCCATGAAAATTCGGAGCACAGCCGTTGAGCTCGCACAAGGGGTCAACAAGTAAGGAAAACGATTCTCGCAAAGATAAAGGAGTATTTCGGGATGGTTGTGCTTGGCTGCAGCGTTAAATGCACGCGAGAAGCATCTTAGGTCATTATTTGGATAGCGAATCTTTGTTGAATGAAACAAGATCACTGCCTCGCGAAGATTACCAGACATACTTGCTTCCCATAAAAATCTGGTTGATGTCGTAACATCAGTTGCACGATCGAGCCCTTCCGAGAATGCTTCAGGTAGTATGAAGCGGATGGCATCAGTAAAACGCGTTGGAGTATCTTGATCGGCGATGTGAACACCTGCGGCGCCTAGAAGATAGGACACAAGTGTAAATTGCTTTCCAGACACAGCACCAGCAAGAGCAACGATGATTGCTTGCCGATCTGGCTGGAAGAAGCTTAAGAGATACCCTAATATATCCCTATTGTCAGCCCAAGCGGCCCAGAACAAAGCGCCTTTGTAGTGCTCTAGCTTGCAGTCAGAAGTAGTTGACATCAGTATCTTTAAGGAGCTATAATCGTTATTTTGACAAGCGTCTTCGACTGCCTGAGCAAATGGTCGCTCTCCGATGATCGACAAGCATCGAGAACAGATGCGACGCAGGAGCCAGTTCCGTTTGAACCTCACTGTGCTCCGTATGAGACGTAACCAGAACGCCGTCTGAATATCCGAGTTTAACTCTTCTCTCCGGCCACTTAACAAAAGATCTACCATTGCGTCTTGGTTCATGCCGACTGTGTGAATAATAGCATCATCGTATAAAGACTTCTCAATTGGTCTTGTCTGTTCAACCAACAGATCAAGTATGACCCTATTGCCGGCGGCAGCCGCAGCTTCTACAGCATGTATATAGCGTAATTCATGGAGGTAGTTGTTGTTATCCCAGGGCCAGCGGCCAAGGAGAATTTGAACCATCTGTACAGACCCTGTAGCGGCTGCGATAGCAAGGGCCTCTCCAAAAAGTGGGGTAGCTACTGTAGGTTTGACACCATTATTGAGAAGCTTTTGAATGATGTGTAGCTGACCCGCTCCGATGGCTGCTACAAAGGCATTTTCTTTGGTCTCAGCGATCGAGATGTGCCACTGTCCCTCTGCCATAAGGCAGTCAAGTAGCCCTTAATAAAACGTTGACTTAATTGCTGCCTCAATTAGAATGTCTACATATCGCGCCCGCAGTCCCGAATCGGTGGTACTCTTGACAAGATAGTCCACTGTATGGTTGATCGTATAGCACAAGAAATGCTTGTCAGCGTCGGCACGTAGCATTTTTGACCGGATGAGTTTGACCACCATGGTCTGGCTCAATTTTTTGAGGATAAGAACAGACTTCGGCAAGCGATAGATAGCATTCTGCACTATTGTATCAAATATCCCTACTTATGCGTCAGAACGGATCATAGTTGCTGACGATAGCCTTACGACAAATGAGTCGAAAGTCGATTGCGGCCGTCAAGTCTGTGTCATGAACAACTAGATCAACGATAGTTTGTAAAATCTCAGTTGGTATAGAAAGTAATGACATCTCGATGTGGATAGATGAGAATGCGTCCGTCCACACGTGTGAAGGAGCTCGTTTCTGTTGCGGCACAGTCTCACCAACATACGCACGGACCAAGATGACTCAATACCAATGAGCTCATTTCAAAAGGCGGTTTCATCTTGCCCAGAAATCTCTCCTATTTTCAGGTGTTCTACAAGTTTAAACAGCAAATAGAGTTTGAACGGCAGGATTATCAGCGAAGTGACTCAATTGCAAAGTAAGAGAAGGCTCTCAGTAACTAGACAGAAAGGCGCCACTATGATATGGTTTCCATGGTGAAAAGGGCAAACTCTATGCTAAATAGTTACACAACTTAATTAGCTCTACACTCCAGGAAAACCTGATGCACATTGAGAGCTATAGTCGCTTGAGTCTAAAGTACATTTATCTTGTCTCTCAACCGGGCACTCACGACCCAGGAACGAATGTAATTGGAGCAATGATTTCTATCAAAGTATCACATACTCGTGACAAAGCTTGTCGGGGGATCTATCAGTCCAATAAGCAGCATGATATCAAATCATGCATAGCAAAGTGAAGCGGTCCTGCCTGCTAGATATGGAGCAAGACATTGCGAACCATTAGGAGAGATCGAACTGTACGCCTCTTGAAATGGTATAGGTGTCTAATTTTCAAACCATAGCATGCACCTTCTCTTCCATAGGGTCTTCACATTCCACCATAGGTGTTTCACACCCCTTGGCTAGTATACTCTGCGCTGATGAAACTGATGGCGTCGTCAACGTGCTTTTGGGCGGCTTAAGTCCATACTCTGTATCCAAGTCCTCTCTCATTTTGTGCTGTTTCTCCCACCAAGTCAAGAGGAAGCCAACAGCAGCCAACACCGCGAAAACAATCCAAACACGCTTCAGCGACCCAGTGAACGTTTGGACTATCTCATTCTTCACGACAGGGCCAAACGATTTGGTGAAGTTTGCGGAAGCGTGCTGGTATGCTTGGCCATTCTGGAGCTGTGAGCGGGCGGTAGCGGAAGAAACAAGCGGGAGAAGCTGGTTGAAGCGGATGTTGAAGACCGCGCCGGGAATAGCCACGCCGAAGAGTGAGCCAGTACCCCGTAGGAAGGCCCAAGATCCCGCACTAGCACCAGTCTGTGAGTCGGGGAGTTTGACTTGAACCGCGGGAAGCATTGTTGAGATAACAATGCCGAGTCCAGAGGCGGTGATAAGCTGGAAGCACAGCCAAGCTGCCACCGGCGTGTTAGGGCCTAACATGACACAGAGTCCAAGACCGAATGTCACGGCGGCGAAGCCAACAATATGCATGGGTTTATACTTTCCCCAAAATGTGAGTAATGGGCCGCCAACTGCAGCTAGGATGACGATGACCAATGTAGTGGGCATGACTTCGAGGCCAGATTGACTAGGTGAAGAACCTTTGACGGCTTGAAAGAAAGGAGGCAGATAAAACTGGAACCCATACGTGATGAAGCCGTGGATGGTCGTTAGAGTGAATGCAATATTCGTAGTGCGATTTGAGAACACATGCGGTGGCATGATAGGATGCTTGCAGTACGATGAGCGCTCCCAAAAGGCGAAGCCGACGAAGCCCAATAGTCCGAGAACAAGTGGCGTTACGACTAAAGGATGAGACCATGGCTGTGGTGCGCCACCTGTACTAAGTGCAACGAGGAGCATTAGAACAGAACAGGTGAGCAGCCCAGAACCAATATAGTCGACCTTCTTGAGCTCGTCCTTGAGCCTGACGTCGCCTGCCATGATGCCGCCACCCACCCGAAGCCAGAACCAGATGACAGCGATAGACATTACACACACGGGGATGTTCACGAGGAAGCACCATCGCCAGCCGTGCTCTGCAAATACACCACCGAGTAGAGGTCCTAGAGTAGTTCCAATAGCGAAAACGACGTGTTTGATCGCAAGGTATCGTCCACGCTTCCTTAGCGGCACAATGTCGCAAAGAATCATCTCAGCAAAGAGATCAATACCCCCAGTGCCTAAGCCCTGGACGATCCTCCCAAAGATCAAAACAGCACCGGATTGTGCTCCGCCGCATATTGCACTTCCAACTGCGAACACTACAACCGCGAGAATCATTGGATACTTTCTTCCCCACATATCGCCTAGTTGGCTGTAGAGAGGCTGAAAAATTGTGCTGGCGAGCAAAAATGCGGTAGCGACCCATGCAAACGTGGTGCCGAGATCGAGCGCATCAGAGATGGTGGGTAAAGCGGTATTTGTGACACTGCCCTCGAGTGCCGAAAGGAGAAGCGGGATGCATATTGCGATGAACGAGCGCCAGAAGCCTTCTGCACGTGTCCACTTTTGCGACAATGTTTGCGAGGGTATGGAGAGTTGGATTGTTAGGCGACTGAGTCGCTTTGTGCGTCCTGCACAAGACACTGTTTCTGGCTCCCTAGATGGCCTCCCATCGAACGTCTCCGGCAAAATGTCGTCATTCTTCCCATCCACAATGTCTGCGATTGGTACGATGGTTTCAATAGATGATTCAGACCTTGCATGATGGCTCAGGTATCCATCTACACCGACACTATCCTCTTCGGAACGCTGTGTACGTAGGCTGGGCGTTCGTGATACAGCTGGCGACTGCACCGCAGTGCTTGTGGGAGAATTGGCCCCCGATTCGGGACGCGGCCAAGTGGATGAAGACCGCCTGGAGGATGTCGATGGTTGTGGGAACGACTGCATATTAAAGGAATGTGCTGGTTAAAATAAACAACCGGGGTATATAGCGAATCAAAGTGAGGCACTAGCTGTGTGCGAAAAGTAGTGGGAGCGGGAAGAGGCTCAAATTTGCTAAATGATGCTGAGGAAGTCGTGCCTGGAGGTCCTTTTGAGTCCTTTTTGATATGTTGGTAAAAACGCTTCCTCTTTACAAAGTACATCTGGGAAAAGTGCCGTGTTCACCCACGGTTCGAGAGGCGCCTGCAAGATATTGTAGGGCGGTGACGACAACTGTGCGATCATCTAAATTCCTCGCAAACATTGCAGATTCGTTACCGGTGTTTGAAAGGTGTGATGACCTGGCCTGCATGATCCCAGAGGATTGGTAACAAGTCATTTTATTTGAATTCGACAATATCGAGCCGAGAATCCTCATTCCCGGGACTTTCTGGTGTGTTGAGAAGGCCCAATCGTGGTACAGTCTGACTCATGTGATTCAATGAAGCTTTCCAATCAAGTAGACGTAAATACGAATTCGAAGCGTCCCCAGGGCAAGAATAGGGTTTTTTCGAAGGGTTGAACCATGGAAAGATCACCAATCTACTTGCTGTTAGCACCAAAACAATGTAGCGTGATTTTTGCATTTCTTACCTGTGATAGTAATCTGATCTTGATCTGGTCGGAGTGTTTGGCGATCCTCACCGAATGTGTTGATGTGTCACCGCAGCAATGTCTCTGGAAGACAAACTCCCTGGGAAAAGACCTCTCTTCTCGTCTTAGTCGGTAGGGCACATCGCAATGACAAATCACCACCCTTGCATACCTCCGTCCTGACCACACATACCTGAGCACATAAAAAGCGCCTAGCGTCGATCTCCCCTCGACGACGGATCCACCAGCTGAAATCCGTCAAACTGCATGATTGCAACATTCTTCAAACTCCTCAGCAGAAGCGAAGCAATCGGGAGCGAATCCGCGCCGCCCCTAACCCAAAACAACCATTGGTCTGCCTCACCCCCACGGACGTACAGGCTGATCTGTGTCCTGATGATCTTTTCAAGATTCTGGTGATTTGGCCAAGGATCAAGATTGCCGCCGTAAGCTCGGCGGACGGAAAAGGATTTGACAGCGTCACGGTGCTTGGCCGAAGTCCAGAGCAGGAATGCTAGGGGCCGAAGGTATTGGAAGTCAGTTTCTTGGAGGTAGATGTTGGCATACAGGTGGGGCGTTGCGATGCGGTTGATGTCCTTGGAGACAAGGCAGAGAGCGTAGCGTGTGGGTCGGTGGTTGGTGTAGGAGAATATGCGGTCGAGGAGTTCTTCTGGGAGGACATCGATGACCGATTGATTCATAGCTGCAATCTTAAGACACTATGATTACACGCCTGGAAAGCTCGTTATCGTACAACAATGGGTGCACTCTACGAAACAGACTCGGAAGGATCGGTCCAAGTGAAAACCCGCATGTAGATGCGAACACGTCGACGGGACTTTGAGAAGTGAGAACCCAAAACAAGCGACATAATGACCTTATGCAATAGTAATGGTTGTGTACTTATCAAGGTGTACGACGAGTATGAGCGGTCGTTGACGCACGAGCTAAGCCAGGGTCTGTCCGGCAGTTGGGACGTACCACCGGCTGTCGATGTCATCAAACCCCGCCCCCGCCATACTTCACCTTATGCATAGTCAAACAATCTAGTAAAATCATAAGGGGACAATCAAGACATAAATGAGGTTGGAGTCGAATTCGTATTTGTGGCGCTTGTGGCATTTCGAGAGTAGTTCTAAGTTGGTTGCAAACCTCCTATTGGTTTGTTGCGCGTTTGGGCTTTGAAGTTGAGCATGAGCAAATCTGTCCCAATCCTCACATTATCAAATGCGTTTCATGCGCCGTTCTTTTTCCCAATGGCCGCCTTCTCATGTAGCAGCTCCTCAATATGTGGGTTGAGCCAGTACTCGTCCAACACGTCCAATGATGTATCCTTAGCTCCAGTTATCCTGCCTCTGCATTCCTCAGCACCGCAGAGACAGTCAAACGGTTGTGCCATGTCCCACTCCGTGCTCGGGTAGAAGAAAGTCAACTCATCCCCCTCCCGTAGCCCTTGCTCCAGATCGGGGTTGACCCTGACCTCCCACCGTGGCATATCGAACACCAGCGTTGGCTTGCATGAGTGGTTGATGTACACCAGATCGCAGTTCAACTCAATATGCAGGTCTTTCGATGCTTGGACGGAGGAGTATGCGACGGTTGCTGGCGTGGGGTTCGTTATGCGCGCGAACACAGCGCCAGCGGGAAGGCTGACGAGAGACACAGAGCGGCTGGCGAACGAGCCCGGCTTGTGCTCGACACGAAGGAGACGTGTGAGGTCTGGTTGCACCCACGCAGGGATCTGGGAGCTGGATGTGGAGGGAACGACGGACGAAGGCGTGATGATGGCTTTAGTGGAGGATTTGAGGGGGTGGGGCTTGCCGTTCGACTGGGGTTGAGGAGGGGAGGATGAGGTGATTGCGGCGGGGGACATGATGAATGTCAAAGTTGAAGTTTTCAAATGGAAAGGACTGATACTTTTGGGTTTCTCAAGCCAAGGTGTTTGTTAGTTGCTCTAGTGAGGGCCTGGTTTATTTTAATACTTCGCCCTCCCGGAGAAAGAAAACAGGCGTCAAGCTCTGCACCGTCACTGAAGCGCTACTAGTCCCACTTATACACATGTGGGGGGTAGGAAGACGGCTTGTTCCACATGGTCCACAAGCTCCATGTTGCCGGAGCAGGCTGGTGTTGTCTATTCAGCCTCTCTCTTGCTCTTTGACAGGTCTCGTGGACAAAGACCCGAGGCACTTGTGTGGCAGCAGGAACGGCTCGTTGATTGTCCTGCGTAATCGCCTAACGCGAAATATCAACGGTGCAACCCGTTTTCGGGGAGTAAGTGGGCCAGGGACGGGTGTTGGTCGTCGCAGGGCATGGCAGAGGCTCTGGTGACGTGCATGTGCGCGGACGGTTGTCCGGCTCTCACGTTTGGCAAACCTCGGTTGTCAGCTTGCTATGCTAGTCCCACCATGGACTAGATCAGTTTGCTCCTTCACAGAGGCATCGCCAGCATGTGAATAAGGTGCCAGTTATCGATGTCTCGATTCATTTCGGGGAATATTTATGGAAAGATTCTGAATAATCAAAAGCCATACATACCAAAGTAGCAAAATGGTATCTCGAATTCGACAATATCCACACGCACTGCTCCATTTGTCAACACCGTAATAATCATCTTCTCACCTATCCTGCTCCGGGCATTCAATACAAACCCCCTTTCTCCCCTGCTGGCACGGAGACATTTACCTCCCCGTCACTAGCCGACGTACTCGCACTCTCCAAACCCATCTTGCTCGTGTCATACCCATTGGCAGTTAGATACTCCCTGAAGCTCTCGTCCTCAAGATCAATCGTATGCTGGCCAATATGTGGAAGCAGAAGGACCAAAGCAGCTGCTACAAAAGCAAGGGCTGATGCGACGAAGAAGGGATTGCGTCCCGCGGCAATCTTGTCGTCGCCGGCTGCTGTCTGGAGAGAATCTAGTGCGTAAGAGCCGGCGAAAGCGCCCATCTTGCCGATCGCAGCAGCGATGCCGTAGTATTGACCACTACAGAACATTAGTTACTAGAAAGGAATTGTTGCTTGTAGTACGTACCGAATACCAGTCGCGCAGGTCTTGGATGCAACAAGGCCAATATTATCACCTGGACCAAACTCTCCCAGCGCTAGGAAAATACCATAAACGACTACAAAACCTGCAACATTCTCTGGCTTGCTCAGCCACGGGTAGCAGCCCGCCATGATGAATCCAATAATTCCTTGCAGCGTGACGCCAATGCAGAGTGTCTTCTTCGGGCCCATGGAGGGCAGATCGGCCACAAACGCACCCGCCAGACAGCCCGGCATGTAGAAGAAGTTGATCAGGATATTCCATGCGAGTGACTTCCAGAGCGGTGCAGATTCACCAAGCAGATTTGCGAGAATGGAGGTCGCGTAGATACCAAACGAGTAGGCGCTGAAGTCGTAGATGAACCAGATCATGCTGACGATGCTGAGACGGAACCAGTAGTACTTTATGATGAGCAAATACGGTGTCTTCGTTTTAGCAAGAGACTCGCGCTTGAACGCTTCAGGTTCCTGGAGTTTGAGACGCAGATACAGGAGCGATAGTGGGGGGAGGATGCCGATTCCGAGGCAAATGCGCCATGCGGCTCGGAGATGATTTTCGCCAGTGATGAGGACAACGACAGTCGCTACGATTGCGCTGATGAAGAAGGCAAGGTCGATTTGCACGTTGGTGAAGAGGATGAACCACTTGTTCCTCGAGCCTTCCTTGAGCTCGCCGGTAGACTCAGCACAACCCACACTACCGGCTGGGTATTCACCACCGATACCTTTGCACGTCAGTTAAAACCCTTCACCAGATGTAGTTGGAGACAACCCACCAATCCCCAAGAAGAATCGATACACTACGAGCGCTTTCAGTAGCCCGGTAGGACTTCCACCAGCACCGTAAGAGCCAGTCCCCAGCGTTGCGAAGAGAATGATGATGATCGTCGAAGCGAAGAGCGACCACTTGCGGGAGAAGTGATCAGACGTGAACCCAAAAAACAGCATCCCCACGACTGTCCCCGCAAACGTGATACTCGAGACATTCGCTTGGGCTGAGGAGTTCTTGTACGCTTCAGGATAAATAGTCTTGAGCATGGTATTAACAGGTCCAATAATCTACTCTTCTCGTCAGTACATCCTATTCCAAGGCACTTGCGGCTCGACAGCACAAGTTTGGTGCTTTGGGTTAGATTGTGTCGCTCTGGGAGGTATGTCTGGCGCATTGTGGAAATCGTACATTGTTGAGATAGCCATCACTAAACAGTCCAGCGCCGCATGCAATCACAGGCCAAAGGCGTTCCCATTTCCCCTTCTCCGTTCTCGCGACGCTGCCATGACGCTGGACGTCGTCTGGGCCGGTGGAGCTGTTGCGCTCATGCTGGCGCTCTACAGCAGAGGCCATGGTGACGTCGCGTCTTACTTCGATGCAATGGGAGCGCTTTGTCGGGTGTAACCAGTTTTCAGATGCGTGCTCGAGGTTTGCACGAATTCCAACAAAACGCTTGCGACGACGCGAGACAAACAGACTTAACAATGGCGATCGTCAAGGCTATTTATCGGTACAACATTATCTACACCATGCCGCTTGCACAGTCGTGCATGTCGTGCAATCCTGCCCGAGACCCTGTGATCACCACGGTTCCCACCCCATCGGGCTAGGTTTAAGGTTTGTATTCGTACTCCTGGCCAGTCACAGCATCGGAGAATCCATCAACGTCGGTGGCGGGGGTCTCACGAGCCACTGCTCGAAGGAGAAGGTGTGATTATTTTTTTCCTCCGACAGGAATACCGATTCGTAGACGCCGGCACCTGCGTTGATTCTAAGTGGATGCATGGACACGTTCTGACGCGGCTCAACTGCCAGCATCGCCCGTGAGCCGTGCTGGAGAATCATAGCTTGAATGCCTGTGCCCGTTAGCGACAGCAGATGCCACTGTACACGATCACTTCTCTGTATCTTCAACTCGCGCGATCGATATGCGCGGCAATGTCGTTCAAGTCTAAGCATCGCCATGCCTTGCCGATAGCCGACCAAGCATCAGCACCCGGCCTGAACGAGCTAGCATCGCCGACGCCGCTGATGTATTGTGGAGCTTATCGCGCGTTCATGAAGCTTGGCCACGGTTCTCCCGAGCGGGGTACTCATTGGCCACGCGTTCGAGCCTACGAGCTCTACGGCAAATAATTAGTAGCAAAAGAATAGCAAAAGCCACAGTTAAAGGTCAAACGTTAGCTTACACCCAGCACCTCACGTGCTCAGGCGGATGCACAAGGCCGTGGAAAGGATGACTGTCTGCAGAGAGAGTCTACAGACACGGGACAGTCGCAAAATGCACGTGGTTTGCAGGATTGGAAAGTTTACTAGGATTAAAGAATGCTTCATTCATCTATTGGCAATACAATAGGGTGGACGTGTCGCGACAAGGGTATCAACATGGGAGGACAAACACAAACAGAAGAAGCAAGAATTCCTTTAAGAGGAAGCTTGCCTGCTATCAAAAGCCTTGATATGCTCGACCGGTATCTCAGCTCTCCCGACCGTTGTCGTTGTGCGGCCTCCGGCCATCTCCTTGTTGAGCTCCAAGAACCAGTCATAATCATCACCCTCAGGCCCCGGAATGCTGCCTTTGGCGCTCGAAATCTCGTTACTCGTAGTGGGATGCAGACATCTTTGCGAGTCTTGACTTGCGCGGTTTCCAAAGTCCAGGCCCAATGTTCTGCCACGTAACGACGAGTTACTCTTCTTGTGTCGATAATCCGTGCGGTCGTACGCCTTGGTCACTACGCTAATCTGCCCTATTCGCCCACCAAACCCATCTTCTCCGGCATCTTTCTTCCAACTAGCTTGATCGACGAGGCTAATGCCACGACCTGATCCAAAACTACTCCTTGACACGTCCTCAACGTGGACATCAACTTCGTTCAGGACAAAGATCTTATTGGCTGCTAGCGTCACAATGGCAGGCCAGAAGATGGGAATCGAGGCGGCGATGATGGCGATGTTAATTTCGAGAACACCAAAGATGAAGATGAAGGGTGTGTGAAACGTCATGTCCATAATGGGAATGGTGCCGATACGATTGAAGGATAGCGCAATGATGCGGCCGACAGCCAATCCGCCAACACTGATGCGAGGTTAGTTTCCATATTGAGAAGAGTAAGATATCCCCTGGATGATTGAACTTACATGCAGCCCAGACTGAAAAGCGTGATTATGCCCGCCTTGCTCTTTCCAGCGAGCCTCAGCACGCGTAAAAATGGTATGGGGACCGCCAGCACCATGAGATCCAACGTCATGTTTGTGACGGAGTGAGTCAAGTACATGGGAAAGAACTCATTCGGGACTTTAGTTCCCCAGCCAATGCACTTTCCCGGAAGAAAAGGTTGCCAATACTTTGGAATGGGGTCGCAAGAGAAGAGGGCAAGAAAGAAGAATGTTAAGCCCCACACTGTAGTGACAGCGATAAGAGCCCACGTGAGTTTCCGCGCAAGGCGATACTTGGTCATTGTCGTTGATGAAGCTGTCTCGCCAAAAAGGCGCAAGTATTGAAACAGGATGGACAGCTTGATAAAGGTAGCACTGGAGCAATATGAAGCGTTCGCGCCATAGGTGTGCTGTGCAAACGTTACTTCGCTGTCCTTACAAAAACTGTGGAAAAATGGTTAAGTACCTTGAAGAACGAAATGATATGTTCACCGTCAACTGTCCACAGGTGTAGACCCATTCCGTCGTCTGGGACTGCAGTCCGTTAGTGTCGTTTGCCAGCGGCGAAGTTTTGCTACAACTCACGTAAGCAGACCATGGTGTCTCCAATAACGCTAGAGATACCGGCTAGGAAGACAAAGAAATCGTCCCAGCCCCAGAGGTTGTCCCGAAATCGTACCCATAGCCGCAGGCTGATGGCAAGCAGGGCTACTGACTGCGAGAAACTTAGTAAACGAGCCAACCCTGAAGAAAATCGTGATGCTGGGGCATGTGGTACATACCAGGAAAGTTATCGTTACCCCTCGTATCGTCTCTGGCCGATTCATTGTCGGTAAGTTCGCATTGTCAGGCAGGGTCCTCGGGTCCGCGATGAAGAAATTAATAGGCTGCATAGTTGATCACCGCAACTGCCCGCAGCGCGCAACTATGGCTCGACTCTGACAGAAGCTGGCGTCGAACCGTCCACAGGCAAGCTCAATTGATATCCAGTATGGTTGTAGTGTGAGCTGCTACGTTGGCGACTCCCTACATGTTCCTGACCGCCCTGCTTAAAGGATCCTGGGGTGAGGGTGAAGATTGACAATCGCTCGAGTGGATCCCGTATCCGATTCCACACAGGGCTGGGTCGATGATGGGGTCCTGGGGGTGATATAATCCGTGATGGAGGTGAACCAAAGGTCAGTTCTCCTGGCCAAAACCCTAAATCATGGCTGCAGTTGAAATGCGTACTGAACTTACATGGTGGAACCCTTGGGTGGGCCGAAGGATGATCAGTTTAGGACGTGCATGTGGGCAGGGACACCTTGTGCATTTCCGAACCCTGCAGTGGGTAAAGCAAGGACAGGTGTGATTGGCCGGTGACCGGGGTAGGGCCAATTTTGTCATCATGCGACGTCGGACACGTCCTATTTGGATCCTGGAGACTAACGCCCAGTCTACATAGTGGTCTGCTATAGACCCGTTGGCCCATGGGAACAAAGGCGAAAAGGCCGTAGGATTCGCAGGAAGTGAGCCAAAGTTTGGCCGAAATGGGTTCGCTGTTTGATCGGCATGTCCGTTGCACAGTAGCAAAAATCGTAGTTCAAAGTGTGGGTGGGAGAGAACTGGTATCGTAAATGGAGGCTCTAGTGGTCGTGCGCCAGGCCGTCCATGGGCGGCAAAAGAACCATCTATTGGTGCAAACAGCGCAGCCCTGCGCCACGCTGAGCGATGAAACAGCGTGGCCGGAACTCTGTTAATTAGGCCGGCGAATAGGAGACCGGAAATTCGTACCGTTCGTTCCTGGTTCCCCCAATCCCACTGCAATCGCGCGACAGCTTTGCTGCATCGTCGCTTAATGGCACACAATGCAAAGACAAAGAAAGCCGACTGTGCACCGGCCAGAACAACGTCCCAGTCGCTAGGAGCAACTGTCAAAAGCAAAAGCAGTAACGGGGCGTGCTAACGTGTTCCAGGAAGCGTCCGCTAGTAGCGTAGCGTTTGCAACTCCGCGAGACATCGCCATGTGCGTTGAATGGATGTTGAAAGCCCGATGACATTGTCCATGATTGCCAGCCGGGATCAAAGCGGGCTCCCTGCTCCAACAAGCGCAGTCGAGCAGTTGAAGGCAGCACCCTGACTAGCCTGTTTCGTGCCGATGGATGGTATTTGTGATGGAATGGATCCTTGGATGGTTGCACCGTGTGGTCCAACAACGGTTCGTTCCGCAGAGTGGAGCAGCCCTAGGTGTGGTGTCGCGCAGACGCTATTCTACACCACCGATCTCGCCCATGACTCTTTGTTTCGCCTCTGGGCTCAGGCTGCGATCACGGGTACAGCGAAAACGGGCGGTTCTTGAACTGCACCAAGTGCGGGGAAAAAGCATATGTCTCTAAGCGATGCAGATCTGTTCGCCATTGTCTCTGCGCTTCTTTGGCTTCTAGCGCGAAATGCCAAAGATTCCAAAACAGTGTTCAGGCCGTTGCGCACTGCAGTCATCAGGGGACCAAGCCCCGTAGTGCAACCCCATGTGCGTCCAGTGGCGACGCTGAGCCTCCTGTATCCCTCCACAAATCTGCATGAGGTGTCATGACGCTGAATTGCAACACGATCAGAGCTATTGTATGCGCATGCTTTGCGATGATAGCGTCGTATGCTGCCATGGTGTGGTGTCGTATAAGCAGCGAATTCGCCGCCACGCTTCATCGTGGCAAGGTGGTGCTGAGTCGGGCTTCTCTGGGTAAGTTCCATATTGAGCCACACGGCTAATTCCAATTCGTTACAATCCAACCGGGGCAAGCGGCGCATGTCCCTCTTTGCGGGATCAGAATGTGAGGTGAGATGAAACCAAGAGGCTGTATCCCTATCGTGGAAAACAGTCTAAAGGCTCCTCTGGCGCCATGAGTTTCGTCCTGCCGCTTTTGCTTACTCGCCTACCGATCTGAGAAGGCTTCCTTGACTATGGTGTAGAGCACTTACCTTGCGGCAAACTCCGTGACAGCTATTACCTGCCAAAAAGAAACACATACTCGTTGCTAGTGCCGTTAGAGCCTCCGCACCATGTGGGAAATCAAAGCCTAACGAGATGTAGACGGTTGAAGTGTAGAGTTTAGCATTGCTTGCAGTTAAGTCTTAGATGAAGGCGGGCTTTCTTTCTCCCATATGTTCCAATCAATCGCTTACCCCCCAAACATTGCGGAGCCTCTTGGCTTGGCTAGCTTTAATATTCTAGTTTTCTATTCCGTTCAGTAATGCCTTGGCCTCTCACTTGAATTCCGCCATAAAGTCCTTGTGAAACTTCACGATCCTCCCCGTCCAGTCCGTGCCTGGGGCGAGGAATGTTGTCCGGAAGTGTAATGTGCCCTCTTTCTGACCAAACCCTGATCCAGCAACGACGCAGACACCAGTCGCGTCGAGCATACGGAAGCAGTAGAATTCATCAGGTAGGCGGCCCTCCTTCTTCGCTTGCTCAAGGGCTTTCTGGGGAAGGTGGATGGTGGGGAACAGGTACATGGATCCCTACCACACGTGTCAGCAAGGAGCTGTTTGCAGGGAAGCGACATTACATACCTGAGGCTTATCGCACTCAACTCCCTCCATCTGCTTGAACGCCTCATACAGTGCGTATGCACGCTCCTTCAGACCGGCGAAGATGCCGTCGTACTCCTTCTTGTACAGCTCGTAACTTGGCTCGCCCTCCTTTGGTGGATTGACCATTAACTCCACGATGCACTGGCCCAGCACCGGGGGGCACAACTGGATGGAGATGAATTTGTAAACCTCCTGTGCGACCTCTGGCTCGAAGCCGATGAGCTCAAAGTATCCGCCTCGGTGTCCGCATTCGCCAACCATACCCTTGGATACCGAGTGTAGAGAGGCAAGTTCGAGGTGGTCATACTTGCCAGGCGCCTCCTTCTGCAGATCGCGGAGAGCCTTCTTGAAAGAGATGAACTCTCCAATGAAGACGTTGGTCTGGTAAACCTCGTCTGCGATCACAACTAGGCTCTTCTCAGCGGCGAACTTGAGTACAGATTTGATGTCCTCTGCGGGCAGCGATGCGCCAGTGGGGTTGCCTGGGTTGATGACCACAATAGCCTTGACGTCGGTTCCCTCCGAGATAGCCTTGTCGTACGACGATCTGATCGCGTCGAGCGATGTACTCCATGCCGCCTCCTCGTCGAGATAGTATGGTACACAGCGTGCGTTGAGGACAGCGAGAGTGGCAGTGTAGAGTGGGTATTGTGGAATAGGGACCATGATGCCGGTCTCTGGCTTCGCGCATATGGTGTGAAGCAGTGTGTTCACACCGGATGAGGCGCCGTTGCTGAGGTAGATGTTCTCAAAGGTTGCCGGGTAGCCATCTCGTCCTGTTTCCTGTCAGCGCGCAAGAGCGCCAGATAGTAGAGCATACACATACGCTCGATATACTCTGCAACGCTCTGTCTGATCCCTGGTGCACCCTGACTCTGACTGTATGCGCCCACACTCTTGACCTCCTTCAACAGCTTCCGCGCCCGCGCAAAGACGTCCGGCTTGTAACCCAGGCTCTTTGTGAATACATCCTCGTGCTCCAGTAGTCCTGGGTTCTCCAACAAACTCGCAACCTGTCTGAAGAATGTGATGGGCTTCTGGTCCAGCTGCTGGGGGTTCCCAATGTTGGCCGCAATGACAGTGTCAAAGGGCAAATCCTTGCCCTCTCCCTTTGCCAACTTTGCGCGATACTCTTCCGACTTGACGGCTAGCTCACCACGAACAGCATACTGGGCAGCCTTGACATGTGGATTGATGTTACCAAGGTTCAAGGCCTTGCGCGGCGTGGTCGACGACATGGCTCGAGTGAGGGGCGACGAGATGGAGTGAGGGGCGAATGGTCTATAGCAAACTAAAAAAAAAGTTGGAAGAGTGAGTAACAATCCACAGACGACTACGGGCTTAGTGCACCAGATATCAAAAGCCTTCCGAGACTGCTTATCCCCCGCGACGTAGTATGCGTCAAAGAAGGTTGAGGGTAGACTATATTTTTTACGGCCGCCCCACCAGAATGTTGCCCTCCGTGTCTCGCCGTAGCTTTCCCCGGGTCCTTTTCCATGGACGGCAAACAAAAGAGCGGTGGAAAATAAATACCTCTGAAACCCACATGCCCCCCAATGGGAGCCACGCGCCCTATCCTCACGACATTGGCGTGAAGTGACCTGATGGTAGACTGAGCCGATGACGGCGACATAATCGCAAGACCCTGGCTGCTTATCGTCGGCTTCTGAAGCGATTTGCCCACCCCACACCCGGCGCGGGCCCTCCCGATTGTTCTGTCCGGAGCTGCGACTTGGGGCTGCTGAAACGCGGCGTGATGTAAGCGTGGGTGTCGCGGCGGCGGTAGGAAAAATGCTGGAAAAAAAGACGCGTGGGTATCAGGGCATATAAGAGCTTAAAAACAAAGTTGGCCCGCGTATCTCACCGCCGCGTCGTGACACCTCCATTCTGAGGCGCTTTCAAACGCGCACTGCTGGGAGCTATGACCATCGGGCTGTCTAGCCAATGCGACGCGGGGTCAAATTGAATCTAAAGAACGCAAGTGGGACTCTGGGCGAATAATAACGCAGATGGGGAGGTTCTAGATCAGAGGGGGTGTCCTGGTTCACGGATGGAAGTCATCTTGAAAGCATTGAGTGATAACTCGCGACGTAAAGCGAAATGTCTCGAACGTGGACTGTATGGTAGTTTGGTCATATCTGCTTTTGCATTCGTTCAGCGACTCGGCTGAGTAGGTCTAAGTCTACAGTGTCCTAAGATCATTACACCTCCAACTCTACGCCGGCAGGCAACTAACCCCGCTCACTTCCCCGAAGCCTGACGGCTTGGCCGTACTTTTGCAGCTTCGTGATGAGCTGGTCACCCTGCTTGACCACATCTGCGTACTGCTTATTCTTGTCGTCTGGCCGATTCGTCTCGATTATGCCCTTGACGCGATCAATGGTGCAGGGAATGCGATCTGCAGCAATGAACTTGGCCAGGTCCTTGTCCAGGAAGTCGACCGTGACACCAAAGTCCTTGGCCATGCTCTCCAGGCTGACCACTCGGTAAGACTGAAGTAGCTGCTGGTAGCCTCGGAGACGCATGTCGCGCACATACCAGCCGCGGTGCTCGTACATGTAGCGGTCTTGACTGAGAAAGTTGACCTCGACTTCGCTGAGAGCACCAAAGAAGCTCTTGTAGTCGCCCTCGTACAAGCTCTTGACCAGCTTGGCGAGTGGTGAGAAGTCAATGGGCACTTCCTTCTCCTGTTGTCCACCCAGCGTGGTGAGATTGACGACGGTGGGCACTGGTGTCGCCGTAGATGTCGATGAATCTTCCATTTCCTCGTCGCCAGCTGCTGGGCCCGAAGATGTCTGGCCAGAGATGGCTGCGAGCTTCTCCTCCCCGCTTCCGACAATGGCTTTGATCTCGGGAGCGTCCACCACCTTTGACTTGAAGTCGACGCGCTTGAGTGCCACCGAGCCGGCGAGAATAGCGTATACGACCAGGTTCGAGTAGCTGCAGAGCTCGTAGCTTGTGAAAGTTGACAAGCTGTCTAGCAGGAGCGGGGCAGCTTGTGCGTGTGACCGAACCGTGAGATAATGCAGTCCAGTGTATGCCTTGAGACGATTCCGGCGGTCCCAGTCTCCGCCGCTCTCGACCAGCACGCTTGCTCTGTCGATGCTTTTCTTGGCCAATATCCGATCTCCGAAGAAGAGGGCGATGCGTATTATGGCGAGGACGAGGTCGATCTTGGTGCCTAGGATACCCGTCTTCTCGAAGATGGCCTCGTAGCTTGCAATAGCCTTGTCCTAGACTCTAGTTAGAATTTTGTGTCGCTTCTCACATGGCCAAGAAACCATACTTTGTCCCCTATGCGGTTGTATAGCTCTGCCCGCTTGCCTCGCGCCGCCTGCACTTCGGTCTCGCCTGCCTTTTCCGATGCGTCGTCCTCTTCGTCCTGTATAGCGTTCAACTCCTTCAGGTTCTCTGCCTTCAAGCTCTCATAGAGCTTCTCATCCCATGCTAGCGGTACCTCCAACGATGGGTTCCTTGTGGCAAGCATATTCGCAATGCTGGCCGAAGGTCTTCGGTGGCTGGTGGGCTGCTCTGTGCTGCCTTCGCCCGGGGCGTTCAGAACGCCGTCTACGGGGTGGGCGAGATACCGGTAGAGCGGGGCCATCTTGTGCTCGGTGATGGCATCTTGGACCGACTTGAGAGAGGCTTGTTTGGCGGATTTGGAGGCGGCGGGATTAGTGAGCTGGAAGACGTGCTGCGAGAGCTGGAGGTCGGGATATTTGGCGAACTGCGGGTCACCCATATTGGCAACCTGGATAGGGTGGAGGGGTGTTGACGGCTGTGGGTAAAGGTCGAGGGGCGGTCGTGTGAGATGGCGATTTTGGTGTTTTGAGGCTCTGTCATGTAAAGCTCCATACAATGATGCGGAACGAGGGGCTTGGCGTACATCGGCGAGACACGCTCCAGCTCCGCTGCTCTGGTCTTGGGCCTCGCACTCTCACTGTCAATTCTCCCCACATCTACAACGATCGAGAGCGCTGAGCGTAATAATCGAGTTCTTGCAGTGCCTCGATCATACCCACAGCACATTTCAGGCTTAATCCCATACACGGCCTTCATCTGCAAACCTCCGCGACCATGGCTACCAACGCGTCTGGGCAAGGCCAAAAGCGTTCACGCTCACAATCCAGGTCTCAATCACGATCAAGGTCCCCACCACGCCAGAGAAAGCGCCCTGGAGCCGGGGCTCGACTGTCAGCCGCCGACCGTGAAGCGGCGCGCAGACGTCAGCAAGAGAGAGAACAAGAAGCTGAAAGAATAGCACAACGCGAAGCCGCACAAAGAGGTGTCCACGATGTCGTCAAGCAGCACTACAACATGGTTCCCGAACGAGGCCGTGAATGGCGCCAGACAGACAGCAAGATCAAGGGCTTGCGAAGCTTCAACAACTGGGTGAAGTCATCCATTATACAAAAGTTTATTGGCAACGAACGAAACCTCAAGATACTCGACATTGGGTGTGGCAAGGGTGGAGACCTGCAAAAGTGGCAGGCGTCGCGGAAGGTGGAGCTGTACGTGGGCTGTGACCCAGCAGACGTCTCGATCAAGCAGGCCAAGGATCGGTACGCGCAAATGCAGAAGAAATCGAGGCGCATATTCCACGCTGAATTCTATGCCAAAGACTGCTTTGGCGAGTGGTTAGGCGACATACCCATCATTAGGGAAGTCGGTATTGACCCTGGTGTTGGGCCTGGGAATGCCATGAGCCAGCGTTGGGGAGGCGGCGGCTGGGACATGGTCACAATGATGTTCTGCATGCATTACGCATTCGAGAGCGAGGCAAAGGCTAAGGGCATGCTGAGGAACGTTGCAGGAGCACTGAAGAAAGGCGGTCGCTTCATTGGGTGCATTCCCAACTCGGATGTCCTCACACGCAAGGTTGTAGAGCATCACAAAGCCAAGGGAACCGCTCCTGCCGAAACAAACGGTGCTGACGAAGAGGATGACCGTCCGACATTCGCCAGCGACGACGAGGACGATTGGGACCCCGAGAAGAGCCTCGACAGCCCGAAGCCCAACGAATCCGAGCACGCGAATGGCGAGAAGCCAGACGAAGAAAAGAAGAAGGAGAAGGCCAAGGCCAAGGAAGAACAGGAGGACGGCGAAGTGGAAGAAGAAGGCTTCGGCTGGGGCAACAGCATATATCGTGTCAAGTTTCCCGGGAAGACGCCGCCCGACGGCACATTCAGACCCCCATATGGCTGGAAGTACTCTTACTTCCTTGAAGAGGCGGTTGAAGCACCTGAGTACGTTGTTCCATGGGAAGCCTTCCGTGCCCTGGCCGAGGACTACAATCTCGAGCTGCAATACCGCAAACCATTCAGGGAGGTCTGGGACGAACAGAAAGATGACCCTGAGCTGGGTCCTCTGAGCGAGCGAATGGGCGTCAGAGATCGAGCGACAGGACGACTGCTCACCAAGGAGGATGAGCTGGATGCTGCAGACTTCTATCATACTTTCTGCTTCTACAAGGTCTAGGTCTGGAGAACTACTAGCGATTAATGTGCATGGCCGGGTCAGTTTCGAAAAGCGAAGGTGCCAGAGCGATATTCTATTTGTGTATTACCTTTTTGTACCATTCAACAGTTCTGAAGCACGAATGCATTGACCAATGATATGTCGAACCTTCAATTCTGATAAGGTCGGATACCTTTCCGTAGCGCCGCTCAATTTACGTGTCTCACCGAGCTCCTCTCAGGGATAGCCGTATTGGTACATTGATTGCATCGCATATTGGTCACCAGGAGCATGCGAAAAGAGGCTGCATTCATCAAGCCGCAATCCATCGAAAGAGTAGAGCTGTGTTAGTCATCCCTCTCCGTGACATTTTGCCGAGGTTGGGTGGACTTCCCCCGGCTTTATCACAAGCTCGCATACGACATCCGCAAACCAAAGGCCGACTCCTCGTGCGCTTCCGCATTTCCAACTCTCCTCACTTTTACACGCTCCTTCAACACTCCAGCGGCCATCACTTTTGACGACCTTTTTATTCCTCATCAGCTGATCTTGTCGAAGCTGGACTTTTCCCCCTCTCGCCTCATTCTCAGCTTCATATTTGGAGAGGTACAAGCAGACATCATGGTTGCAGACGCTTTGATCTATCACCCCACGGTGTCGCATTACCTCAAGTTTGTCGCCACAAATGGTATGCACATTGCAATTCTCATCTCCCATTCCTCGATCCTCCTATTGTCGCTGTTTACACTTGCCGGTCCTTCCATGGAGCAGTATGGGAACTTGCTAACAACCATGATACAGTCGGTCGCGACAAGGTCCTCCGCACGCTCCAATACTTCTCCCGCTTCCTCGCGTGGTATCTGTACCGCACGAACCGCCCGCAATCCTCCATCACGCCCTTTGAAGCGACAAAGAAGCAATTCGGCGCAACGCGCAAGTTGATGCGCGTGGGCAAGTTTGTGGAGCACTTCAGGGCGGCGGCCGTGGCCAGCGATGCCAAGAGCCTCGACCCCGTGTTGAGGTTCACTGCGATAGGACGGCAGTTGGGATATGCATTCTATATGCTCTGCGACAATGCTTGCGTGGTACGTATGACCGCATTCTTGGTACCGGATTGGGGGACACGTGAGAGACAGCATGGACGATGAAGCACGGTAGAAATAAGGACTACGGGCTAACTTTCAACAGCTTGACGCAACAAATATCCGCAAATTCTCGGCGTCGACTCGCCTTCTCCGCGAAGGCTACCGCGCCTGGTTCACGGGCATCTCCTTCTCCATTGCCTCAGGCCTGTACTCGTACTACGGCCTCAGCCTCCGCTCCAAGGCCATCGAGTCCAGCTCCGACCCGGAGAAGGTCGTCGAGAAGAAGAAGGTAGAGAAGGAGCTCAACGCCATCAAGGTGCAGCTCCTCAGCGATTTCTGCGACATTACCATCCCCTCGAGTGCCTTGGGCTGGGTAGATCTTGATGACGGCATTGTGGGTTTGGCAGGAACCACAAGTTCACTGCTCGGCGTGTGGGCTCAGTGGAAGAAGACTGCATAGGTTGAAAATTAGTTCATAATGATATCAATGGGGGTTGGACGTCGTGCGGGGGAGATATATGCTTATATATTAGGGAGATTCTTTAAACCGTCTTATTTTGACAAAGTGGATGTCCCAGCAAGCGTGTAAATGCAACTTTAGTTCTACATTAGATGGTATGTCTGATTAGTTTTCCACTATTCCACATACATCCCTTTTCGCGTCAGAACATCATCCACATCCCTGTTTCTCTCATGCATTCAAACAAACATACGAAAAGATTTCTCCAGGCTGAAGCCCTACGGCCTTGTCTCGGCCCTACGATGAAAAAGGACGTTCACAGCTCAGTCTTGCAAGGGGGCCAGACCCTTTAATTACTCCCCGAACGATCGATTAGCCTCCCACACGCCGCACAGATCCCTCTCCCTCTCCAGATACCCGTCTAAGCTTCAAAACCGCGCCACACATCATGCCATCTCCCCAGCAGCATTCCGCCAAAGAGCAACTATGCCGATAGAAACTGTGTACCCCGCTGTCCAAAAAGCAAGTAACAGGGCTTAATATGTACGCCTTATACCCGTTGTAGCCGTTTGATATTACAGGACGCGTTCCCCCATTACACAATGCGCGTTCGCAATGGTGTCTTGCGCATTTTCTCCGCTGCGTGCATGCCGCGAAGGATCCGAGTGAGCTCGCCAGCGAGTCATCGGCTCCTTGCCGACAGAGAAGGTGGGATAGCCGGGTGTCTACGCGGCAGCTAAAGTAGCAAAACGGCGCTCGTGAGCACGAGGCTGTGAGGAAGGGAATACGAGATTGGTGTGGATACAAAATTCGTATTTCTTTAATGCTGCTTTGCTGGATATTTATTTTTAAACGTTATTCCCTGTCCTCCACATTCTTCCCATTGAATATATCTCTATCGTCATTTTTGGTTCTTCAGTTTTTTTTTGTTGTTTTTCTCTTTCTTTTCGCTCTTTTCGAGGTATTTTATTGCAAAGCCCTTTTCATGGCGCCACTCCATTCCCGTCTCCAGCGGCGCAATGACTCCAGCGAGAAAAACAGTAACGGAGTTATCACTATAATCATCGTAGTCCTTACTGTCATCAATTTCGGCTTCGTCATTCTCTTCGTGACCCGGAGAAACAAGCAAAAGCGCCTTCGCCAGAAGGCTGAGGCCGAGGCCACAGCGGAGAAGTTATTGCCAGGGGCACCAAAAGCAGGCAAAGGGAAATACAGCAAACTGGACGATGAAGATGAGGCGGAAGGTGGAGCGTGGAGTCATACAATGGAGGAACCTGCCCAGAGTAAGAGTGTGAGCATGAGTGACGGAGAAGAGGAGCTAGGGAGTGGAAGTCGGAGGATGGCGATTAGTGAAGAGCGGGGACAGTTTACGGATATATACTTGAAGGTGCAGAAGGAGAAACGACAGGCGTCGGGTCGATATGTGCCGGTATGTTGGCTTGGCGAGAAGGGTATAAGAAGTGAGAGCTAACCATTTTGTAGGTCAACGCAGACGGACCAGCTTGAACTCCTAGTCAGCCTACGGTGAGCGATATACTGGTAACGCGACTATAAGATAGCTCTGTGTGGATGGCGTCGGCGTATTTCGAGTTCTCAGCCTTCATTTCCAATGTATAAATGATACCCTGAATACCACCTTCAACGACCTACATTGGGTCTCAGACCATTACACAAACATAATGTTATAGACTAGTCATAACACTACCAAACACTTCTGCCATTCAATTGGTCTCAATCGCACCTTAAGGCATGGCCTGGCGTTTCCTCATCCCGCGGTGCTCTAAGAGCTTCAGAAGTGCCCCGGTGCACAAAGCACTAGAACACCAACGATTGTTCTACGTGTAGACAATGGCTGACCTTGTAAGAGAAGATTAATGTCGGGCTCCATCCTTGCTTTTCTACAATGCCTGGCGTACATGGCTATTGACCATTTTTGAGGCCACTGTCAATCGTACACAGGAATCGGGGCGACTGCAATTGCATCCAAGCATCAAGGTGAGACTTGCCTCTCGGATCTGTTATAACAGCGGTTATTGTAAATTTTGAGTCGTGAGAATTTTTAATATGGAACTAAGTGCTGTAAAGGTTGAGAGATTGTACGAGACTTTCTTAGAGAAGGGCACCTAAAGATGTTCCGAAGTGATGGATTGTATTTAAGATGTAGTCGCCTTTGCAACTTCTGGTTTCCGCGCGTACACTATGATACTAGAAATTCGTTAGCCCCGGTAGCCATTTCATGATTCCACAGCAAGAAACTCGTTGCCTCTAGATAGCGTTTAGGAAAGGAATACTCACACAGGCCAATACGCATGGCATCCCGGATCTCTCAGCTCTGTTCTCACTTTTGCTAGCAGAATCTTCAGCTCGTCGAGTGACCAGCCCGCGTAAAACGTATACAATCTTAGACTCAAACCTTCAATACCCTCTAGCATGGCGCTCAACTGGAGCAGGCCTGCATCTCGCAATCGCTTCTGCTTCGGCCATGGGCCAATGGGTAGCTTGAACTCCAACACTTTGCAGTCGACGAAGCCCACTTTCTCGAGGCTTGATGTCAAGAACTCGACACTGGTGCGGAGGTTGATACCGGCTTTTTTGCCCGCATGGCCTTGCTCGACGCACCATGTTACAAACGAAGTGCCTGGGTTACGAGATGTGGGTTGGATGACGCCCATGTAGTCCATCTCTTGGAGCTCGATGTAGCCACCTGGCTTAGTGTGTCTGTATCTCAAGTCAGTTTGGGTAAAAGAAACAGGTAGAATGAACGCACAGAAAGGCCTGGGCAAAGAGCTTATCCCAGTCGCGTATGCACCCTGTCATGGTGCGCATGTGGACTAGATCAAAGAAGTTCTCCCGCCATGTCCAGGTTTGTTCTGCATCGTCAATCTCAAACTTGACGTTTGGCGGCACCCTATTACAATCAATGAGACTGCGAATACTCGTTTAGAACTTTTACCTACCAAGTTGGCTGTATTGGACTTAGGTCGGTTGCCGTCACTGAGTGGATTAGCTGTGGTGAGTGATGCGAGGTGGCGACGAGACACACCTGTAGCACCTGGAAACTGCTCCCCAGCGTCTATCGCCCAGATACCAGTCCCTGTGCCTATGTCGAGGATTTGCTGTGGATCCTCTAGTGGCGCAAAGACTACTTTGTCGCTCAGAACTAGCTGCAGGGATGCATATTTGATGTCTAGTCGATCCTGTTCTTGCTCATCATCAGGAAACATGTACAGCCCGTCTTGATAGGCGTGGTATCTCCTCCCATTCTCGAAACGGCCAGCCATGATGCTCGATGTAAGCGAAGCAGTCTCAGAAGCTACATCGCCATACGTTGAGTCTGCATCATCTGAAATTGGATCGACAGTGTCTCCGCCGGTGGGCGTGACTTGTGGAACATCCTCGTTTGCGGTTGTTGCCATTATTACCCCTTCCTTCTGCTACTCCTTTGATTTAGAGGTTTGCTCGTTGTGCAGCGGTGTTGGTGTTCAAGTAGAGGTTCTTTGTTTCCTTCCTAGCGCCTGTTCCAAAGTTTTCGGTCCTACGGGCGCGTGACTGCCTTTGTGGGTTGGAAATATTGCTAGTTCGGGCTAGGTGCACCCAGAGAGGACTTGACTCGTAGATTGGTAGAGATGCCTGTGATTGAACGATTGAATGAGTCCTTTGTTGGCCACTCTCCGCGCAAGATAAAGGGCCAGCGGGAGTAAGCATCGCCATCGACGGCCCGGCATACGCGACGGCCTTAAAAGCCTGCATAAGCAAGGACGCAGATCGTTGACAGCGGTCGTTCACTAAGGGTTTGACTCGCGTCTCATCAGCCAATGAGCATTGTTAACGCGGAAGCGCTCCGATCACGTTAAGTGGGGAGCGTCCAGTGTCATTTTTCCCTCGATGGCTGTTGACTTCATCTCGGAAAGATTGGAAGTTGCGTGTGGGGTGAGGGGTAGGACCGCTGGTGGCTTGCTAAGATTTGGACGGCGACCTGATTGCAGAAGGAGATCCCCGTCTTCAGTGTTAGACGAGAGAAGGACTGAGCGATTAAGACAAGGTCGTTGTAGCACATGGTGATTGCTGCACATATCCTCAAGCGTGCAGGAGGCGCCGTTGAAAATTCAAGTTTATCCACCTGAATCTCGGCGACTCGGATTCTGCTGCTAAGACCTTGGGCGGCAAGATTTCGAGGGCATCCGCAATCCTGGAGAGTTACCTAACGTACGCGTTTTCTGGTCAGTTCTTGCTCATCATCACGATGGCACACCGTTAGTGTATTGCTGTGCCACATAGGCACAGGGTCCACGTGGCTCGGAGCTAAACGTTCCGTCGGTAGGCGTTTATTTTCACCTCGGGTCATCCTCATGCTGTTATCAATTCGGCCCTTTACCTTGCGGACACGACAACTTCATGTCGAGGAGTCGTGGGGAGGAGGGTTGCATTCTTCGATATGACGCTAACAGTAGCGATAACTGCCTGCCGACCGCAGACCTGGCGAGACGGCAGCCGCGCCTGCACGCTAACCTCTGAACCATGTAGACTAAGAAATCCGCGGCAAGATACAGCGACTTGCTCTCAGGGGCGCTGTACGAGGACACATGCAGTGAAAACAAACCACGTCCTACCTCTCGTGATCTTTGCTGCAACATAAAATACAAGATGGCGGCCACCAGCAAGGACGACCTCCATGTGCTCATTGTTGGAGCTGGTAAGGCGCTATGCGGGGTTGGAGGGGTAAATGGTACCTCGAAAGCTAATCAGGGTCCCAGGAACAAGTGGATTGCTCATCGCACAAGGCTTGAAAAGGGTATTGGGCCTCTATTACACATTTGAAGCTTCAATTCGTGCCTGAAATACTAACAAAGCACCCCAGGCTTCCATACCCTTCACCATCTTTGAGTCCGAGACAGATACAACCTACCAGACGCGCCCTCGAGAATGGGGCATGACACTGCACTGGGGCAGCAACCACATCGCCTCATGCCTCCCTCCCGAACTCGTTGCACGCTTCAATGAAGCCTATGCCGATCCGGCGCAGGAACCTGATGCGGCCACCGGCCTCCCAATACACAATGGCAAGACGGGCGAGCTGATCATGGAGATGGCCGCTGAGAAGCCATTTCGTGTCAGTCGAAAGAAGATGCGGAATCTGTTCAAGGAGGGCATTGACGTCCAGTACGGGAAAGATGTGCAACATGCATACATCAACGACGAAGGCAAAGCCCAGGTGGAATTCAAGGACGGCAGTACTGCGTCAGGCACGGTGCTGGTGGGGTCTGATGGCGCCAAATCCAAAGTTCGGGAGAGCATAGTGGGCAAGGACGCTGCCCAGCTCACGGATGTTCCTGTCAGCATGTTCAACTTCCCATACAAGTTCGACGCCGAGCTGGCGAAGCGCATCAGGGACCAGAACAAGCTCTTCATCACGAGCATACACCCAGATCACGGCACCATGTTCTGGCTGTCCAGTACGTTTATCAGTGCTCTCCCACGGCCTGGAATCTATTAATGCTAATCATGTCCTTGCTGTAGTTCAAGATGTACCTGACCCTTCCAAACCAGAGACTTGGACTTTCCAGGTTCTCCAGAGCTGGGTCGATGACACCGTTCCCGCCTCTGTGGACCTATCTACGTTTGAAGGCCGCCTAGCATTCTTCAAGAAGCGCGCAGAAGAATGGGCAGAGCCATGGCGATCTGCCGGTAGAGCCGTGAAAGAGGGCACACAGATACCTCTGGACCAGGGCACATACTGGGAGAAAGCTGCGAAATGGGATAATCGACAAGGACGATTGACACTGTGTGGTGATGCCGCACATCCCATGACACCACGTACGTTCCTTCCGGTTCACGCTTACCAATACTAACAACACTCGCAGATCGCGGCCAAGGCCTCAATAACGCCCTCCAAGACTCGGCCAACTTTGTCGCCGCCCTGCTCAAAGTGCAGTCTGGCGAGAAGACGCTGGAACAAGCTGTCCAGGATTACGACGACGAGGTGCTGGAGCGTGGCAGTCTGGAGATGAACATTTCTCTCAAGCAAACGCTCTTCATTCACAACTGGGAGACGTTGATGCGGAGTCCCATGGTGAAAATGGGTATGCATCAAGCTACGAAGGAAGACGGTGTGACGTCGTAGCAGGAGGACATGATTGCGAGTTTGACAGATGTAGAGTTGCAGGTCCGCGGCTTTGACTGTCATGGCAGATTTTGAAGACGCAGCGACTGCGCAAGCTTAATGATAGCGATTAGAGAGCGCCATGACGATACCTTGACATATTTTCGAGTTTGAACACTTTCGTGGTATGTAACGTGAATTCGATTCTTCATTTCGCTGTTGTCTATTACATATATACCGCATCCCCCAAATATGCCCGTGGACCACGCTCATTGTATACATTTGAAAAAGCACAGCGAGCCAAAAGACAAACAAACACCATGACCATGCAACCCACCCTCCCTCACCACATCCACCTAGAACCCAACTCCCCTCAACACATGCATTCCCCGGCTTAAAAGAAAACCAGATTCGGAAAAAAAAAACGGTCAGTAAAATTCAGGCAAGCCGTCAAAACTATCTAATCCATTAGGATCATCAGGACACTTCCAATCCCGATCATACGCCTTCTTGGGCAATATGCCAGCGGCTAGACCCCTTCTATAGCTCCACTGAGTCGCTTTCTCCGTCTCCCAGGTCCAGTAGAACCAGCCCCAGCCAGCCTCGAAGGAGTCCATCTGGGCGATGGCGAACTGGTAGAGCCATTTCTTGTAGTCGGCGGAGTAGTCTGAAGGGTCTGCGTTTGCGCCGTCGCAGGAGCAGGTGGTCGAGGTGGGGCATTGCGGTTTGAGGACCGAGGTGGAGCGGTTGCCTGTGTCGAAGGTGCCTTCCCAGCGGGTGCCTGTGGCGACATTGTTGATGTACTGGGTGCAGTCTGTGTCGGCTTGGCTCCATTCGCCGCACATGGTTGGGCCGAAGCCGGTTGCTGTGTTCATGCTGCGGAGACTCTGCTGGGTCCAGGCCTCGCATGCAAAGTTGAGCTTGTCGCGGTGCTTGAGGGAGAGCTGGTCGACGTTGAAGATGACGTATTGGTGGACGTCAAGGAGGAGGTTGTCGTTGTTTTGAAGCTTGCCTTGCCAGTTATCGAGGCCCATGAACCCATCGCCAAAGACGATGACGCCTTTTATGCCATCGGCGCGGATTTGGGTAATGGCCTTTTGGCTCCATGCGACGACTTTGTTGGTATCGAGTTCGACGTTGCGGGGCTCGTTGACAAGGCCGTACATTGTGACGAGGTTCTTGTATCGATCCTGAGCGAAGAAGACGGACAGTTTATGATGTATGTCAAGTGTTCTCTGCGCATTCAGGTCGCCGTCTGTGCCATTGAGCCAGCCAATGACGCCCTGGCGGCCAGAATGATTCCAACCATTCTGGCTACCTGGTGCACCGTGTAGGTCGAGGTTCACACGTAGGCCGTTCTGTCGGCAGTACTCAATGCCACGGAGAAGGTAGCGCCAGGACACTTGGGCGAGGTAGGGGTCGCCTGGGTATGTTTGTACAATCCAGTAGCCAAAGGGGAAGCGGACGTGGTCCATGCCTGCATTGCGGATATCGACGAATGTCTGCTTGGTTATAAACGTAGAGTAGTGCTTCTCCAGTGAATCTCTTGCTTTGGTAGGACCAAGTTTCGTGAGGAGTGTCCATTCGTCTACTACCCCATCTCGAGAACCCCAATTCTCGAAGAACGAGGGTGTGATAAAAGGTTCCAAATTGAGCCAGCCTCCAACATTGACGCCACGGATTTTCATCTTGCCGTACTCGAATGTGTCCTTGAGGGCGGGTACGCTGGGGTTGGCTTGCACGTCGTCATTCCATGTCGAGTTCAGCCCGATGATGGGGAGGCCGCCGACCAATTCCTTGGTGTATGTGACATTGAAGTCGCGGGTGTCCCACCATGACCAGGGATCGAAGATGCCACCTCTGTCTTCTTCAGGGACGCTGTTACGGTCCTTCCCGTCCAAGTTCCCGTTCTTAGGCTCTGATGCACTCGCCGCGGCGTTGCTTTGCGGATCATCGTTGTTACTCTTCTTCGACATCATTACTGCGACAGGTATGATGATGGCCAGGATGATCAGGACTGACAATACAATGATGATGATGCGCTTCCACTTCTTCCTCTTCGCCAGCTGCTCTGCGGTGTAAACCGTTGGTGGACCGCCGCCACCTCTCTTCTCCATCATGTACTGGTATTCGTCATCGTCAATGCCACCCTCTTCAGCCAGTGGACCGCTGACGACGCGCCGCTTCTTCTGCTCGGTCCTGTGTTGTTTCTCTTTCCGTCTTCGTTCTCTTCTCTCTTCAGCTTCTGATGGCGTGTACTTTGCTTCCTGCCGGCGCCTCCGTTCCTCCCGCTCGTCTTCTGTATGTGCACTTCTCCTCTTCTCTCGTTCGTCGTCTGTACGCCTCCTCCTCTCCCGCTCCTCTTCCGCCTGCACTTTCTTGCTCTCCGCTGCCTTTCGCCTTTCCTCTCGCCGCCGTCTAGCCTTTTCCTCCAGCGCCGCCGCATCACTCTCTACAGCCCGCCGGCGTTCTTCTTCTTCCTGCTTCGCCTTCTTCTTCTCTATCCGTTCTTCCTTGACTCTGTCCTTCTCAAGGTTCTTTTCCTTCTTTCGGACCTCCTTCAGATACTCTTCGTCGTAGTCGTACGTGCCCCAGCCGCCTGCCTTCTTTGCATTGGTCTTGTCGAGCTTTGCGAGCGCATCGAGACTCAACGGCGCTGAGCCTCGACTCCTGCTCCCGCTGCCATCTGTGGTCGAGTTGCGCCGCGAGTTGCGCGCCTTGCGTGGATTGGGTGATTCCTGTTCGGTATCGCTATATTGCCGCGAACGTCGCGGAGGCTTGGGTAGCAGGTCGCCTTGTGAGTCTGTCGCTCGATGCCCCCTTCGTCGCCGTCCCTCGTGGTCATAGACTGTGTTCTCTCCACGAGACTCTCTTCGCCGGCGTCGCTCAGGATTCTCGTGATCGCCGTGCGATTCTCTCCGCCGTCTGCGCTCTTCGCCGTGGGGACGGCGGCGCGAAGGGTCGCGGTCGCGGTCGCTGTCGTCGGGCATCAAATGGGATGATATGAGGGTGGAGGTCTCGTGGGACAGGAATGCGGGGTTGGAATGCAAGCGGTGAACCTCAAGTCACCAAAATTATACACAATAAAGATACTGAAAAGCGACTGCTCGCGCGAAACCCAAGCGCATATTCTGGTAGCGAATATGTACAATTGCGACCAGGGACGGATGAGGCTGTCCTGCTGGCGTGGTTGCTATGGTGATGGGTGTTGACTTCTTGCCTGACGTGGCCGAGGCCTGGGCGCCACAAGATGCTAGGGTTGCGACCTTGGAAGTGCGACAAACTGGGCGTCCAAGCAGGAGCTCCAATGCATAGTTCTGGAGCCTTTCCCTGTTTCATGAAATCAATGTTTGGCGACGCGGCTATGACGGGTGACGATGTTCTTGGGCCACATGAGGAGGCTTTGCAACTCTAGTGGCCAATATTGGCGACGCTGGGTGTTGCGTCTTCACTTACGTATTGATCAATACAAAAGCCTTGGATATGATCTGAAGCCAATCTGACATTTTCAGTGGGGGACTTATCAGTTCCTGCGAGATAGGTACCCCAAATAATGATGAGACCCTGCATGCTGGGAGAGAAGATCTGCGCAGCCACCTGTCACATCGCCTTCAAGTCAATGACATCACCGCACGTGCGCAGATGCGCATTTCACGGTATCTGGCCGAAAATAAGAGTAGGGCGCAATTAATCGGCCCTTAGAAAAATGCATTGGTTTTCGTGTGGTATCATGGCTAGGAAAGAAAAGCAGATGCAGTGTGTCCTCCCAGAGTTTGTACAATGAAGCCAGCGAAGGCGGACCTGTACCGTCTACAAACATGCCATGGACAATGGCAATGGTGACACTATCACCAGCTCTATGTATAACCAACCAGCTGTCCGCCTGTAAAAAGTCGTAGATCTGCATGATGCTGGCAATTGTGAGAGCGAGCGAGCGAGCGGCGCGGCAGTCCTGACGGAAGTGGTACTGCAGAATAATGTCGGCATGCAGCTGAATCAAGCGTGGGGTGTCGAAGAATCAACTCTCAGTCGTTCAAGATGCGGAGACGCCTTGGGACGAGCCTGAGGGATCAGCGGTTGCCTTTTCTTTGCCCTTGTCTGGCTGCTTCTTCTCGTCGTCGCTGTAGAGACCGTGCTCGTAGATATAATCGACGACCTTGTCGGGTATGTAGTAACGGATGCTCTTGCCTCGTTTGCGGAACAGGCGAATCTTGGTGGATGAAACATCATTCTGAATGAGTTGGGGGATGACGCGAATGTTGTCCCTGTACTGTTGAAGGCTGACGAGCGCATCGTCTATAGTGGGTTAGAAGAGCATCTTCATATCAAAAGCAAGACAGCATACCAATATCAGTGCCACTACGTTCAAGAATAAAGGCACCGTAGTGTCCTAGAATTCTGCTAAGATCCTCGCTGGCCCACAATCCTGGTGTGCTCATGGTCTGGATCAGGTCGGCACCTGCGAGCAATGCAACGTGAATTCGCCGTTTCTCGCCGTTTTCGTTCTGGATTCCACCCATAACGTTGTTTAACTCGTGGTCAAAGTGGTCCAGGACTTTGACAGTCGGCAGGTATTCCTTGTGCAGAGGCTCCCATGGATCAACGCCGATCCAGGTCGAACTGTCCTCAACTGCGATCCTGGTCATGTTGATCCTGTGCTGGGCTGAAGCTAATCCCGCCTTCTTGTAGGCATCACCGACCGGGCTGAAGAAGCCGCCTACGACTTCGAAGTCTGTCTCAAACTCGCAGTAGTCGGCTGCTTCCTCGAACATGCGCAGGTGTAGGTTGGTGGGCGGCGAGAAGGAGCCACATGAGACGAGCACGAGAGGCTGTTTGTTGGGGTTCGAGAGGCTCTTCTTCAGCCTTTCCTTTGGAAATGTGTAGTTGTCGAGCGTCATGGCGTCTACGCCGTCAAGGCCGGCGTCGTGGAGGATGTCGCGGTTGCTAGTGGATGTCATGACTGAGCGATGTGGGGGACTGAGAGTGGGTAGAGTGCGGATAGTGAGGGGTGGCCACGGAGTAGCAACTCTCGGGCTATGTAGGGATAGGTAGCAGAGGCGGCGGCAACGTGGAGTGAGGGCTCTGGCAGTGGTGGTTTTGGGGGCAGATCTTGCAAGCAGCGTTAATTGTTGGTGGGTGGAGACCATTTAACAGCCAAAAGCTTACGATGGATCGGAGCGCTCGGGTAAAGGCCCGCTATAAACTAGGCAGTTAGGCAGACAAGACAGGGTCCGGAAGTGGTTGAAAGAGCCTTGTTAGTAAGGTATGACGCGAGCGGGGCGAGGCGAGCGCCGGAGAAGGGCAGATGCGAAAGATTTTGCGTCGCGGGGGTGTTGCGTATGGCTTGTCGAGTGTGAGCGTCGGTCTAGGGGAATAAGAAATGGAGGACGAAGGGAAGAGGGTGAGCGCCATTTTGTACCGGTGACTACTGTCTAGACTATGGTTCTAATCCATCTGTGAGCGGGGACTTTACCGTTGCCGAATGGGCCAAGCCCCACGGTTCTCGATGCGACCTACAGCCGTTAAAACCGAGCGCTTTGCTGCAAAGAATCGTGCATCTGCAGGTGAAACATGCGTAACGCCCGAACATTCGCCAGAAAAAGTCCCATTTCTGCACTGTTGGGCATGAGCGGCCGAAAATGCGATGCTCACGTGCGTGCGACTTTCGGCGTGCTCCCCATATTGGAGATATCCGTGGCCGAGACTTGTCATTGAATTAGGGGGACGCGTGGGATGGAATGGCTGAACAATCACTGAATTGTGGCAATCCTGTGGACCTATTTTGCTCGTTGAGACATGCATTACCGAATTATGTCGCTGCACGGTGCAAGTAGGAAAGTGGTGACTTGAGGCTTCCTGGGCACAGACACAGACTGTTTCTTTGACTTTTCCATGACTGCGAAACCACCATGGCTGCGTGATCTGGCTGGCGAGACGGATCTTGCAAAGGGCTGAATAATTTGACTTGCGATTACTCATACTTTGATGCTTGCCTGTGAATACGACTAGTCATCGTCCTGACCCGGTCAAGTACCGTTGAGTATCGAAAGGAGTGCCAAATATAAGCCAAAGAATCCCCTCCGCTTTTGCCATACCCATGACACAATTGAAGAGCCGCATGTCGACTTTCCCTCGAGCGTGAGCAACAGCCATTCGCTAAGCTGGGCAAGGCTGGCATGGTCGTCGAAGTTGGGGCTTGGCACGGCCGACCTTGGTCTGCACCGGCTTCTGCAAACAGACTGGAGACAAAAAAGCAGCGTCACACTTTGATGGCCGGGCGGGATTGCAGAAGGCCCAAGTCCCTGGCAATTAGTCGGAGAAAGGCTCTGAGTGCTGTCCTGGCCACCTCCCTATCGATAAGGGCAGCGCTAGTTCTGGGAGCATCCAGCGGGCCCGCATATCTCCAACAAGTCACTTAATTGAATCACGGCCACGGCACGCCTGCATCCATCTCTTCTCCTAGCCAACACGGTACTTGAGCAGCACACTTGTTTGCTCGCTTGGACCGGTGCAACATCGCCGCCCGACTGCCCATCTCTTTTGTTTGCACTCTCACCGCACTCGCTTGAGCACACGCCCATGGCGCGGCCTTGATGGCATCAGGTTTTCGTGAAAGTCGTCCCGACCACCAGCGCGACAGGTACGATACACTCTCCACTCGTCTCCCCGCCGTTGCAGCCCGCCCCGCCAGTACCGCCCAACTCAGCCAACTGCTGCGGCGCCCTCAACCTCCTCTCACTTTTGCTTCTCCGGCCCAGAGCTGCGACGCCTACCGGGGCCACACTCTGGCCGGCCCGTCAATTGTTCAAGCGTGTAATCAGAATCTCATGTCGTCCAGAGTCACTCGCTCGACTGCGAGGCGATCAGCAGGTTCCGCCGCCGAACACCCGCCTCCGCCGCCGCCGCCTCCACCTCCCCCACCCGCTCCATCTCGCAAGAGGAAGGCTGCTGCACGCGACAATAGCCCAGGGCAGCCAGACCACGCAGAGACCGCGCCTACTCGCGGGGGCCGTGCTAAGCGCACCAAAGTCGAGGCCCCGGACTCGCCTACTCAGGCCCTGAGCCGCCCCAAGAGGGCCAAAGGCAAAGCGGCCATGTCATCGGCTGGGTCTGTGCCGGGCCTCCTGCCAGGAGAGCAAGCGCTGACTGCAACCAGTCCACCGACAGACCCTCTCGAGGAGCCTTCAACCCCACAACCCTCGTCCAAACGCAGCAAAGCCGCCCGAAAGAGCGGAGATAGCAACTCACGGCGGCAATCAAAGGCTTCAAATACCGACCCCGACCCAGGCGCCGCACCCTCCACATCGCGCCGCAGCTCACGAAAATCAACAAAGACCGAGGACGATGTGAACATGGAGGACGCACTCCACACCAAGGACGACGAGGACGAGACACAGCCGCACGACGAGGACCACACAAGCGATGATGAGAATGGGGACGGACAGGGCGAGCGCTATGACGAAGAGGACGACGACGACGACGACGACCCCTTCGCCAGTGGCTTTCTTGGACGCAACCCACACAGTCTTGCAGCACTGCGGCAGCTCACCGGCATGATGGCTGGCACCACTCAGCGCCTGCGGGGCATTCTGGAACAGCTTCGATCGCCAGACATGTCCATGCAGCTGATTGCCTTGCAAGAGTTGTCAGAAGTGTTGCTCATCTCCACTGAAGACAATCTCGCTGGCCACTTCTCGCCTGATGCGTATGTCAAGGAACTGATTAAGCTCATGCAACCCAATGAGTTTACCGGCGAAGAGAACCCGGAAATGATGCTTCTTGCTTGCCGATGTCTGGCTAACATGATGGAAGCACTCCCTGCATCAACCGCAAATGTCGTCTACGGTGGTGCTGTGCCCGTTCTCTGCTCGAAACTGCTCGAGATCAACTTCATCGACCTCGCCGAGCAATGTCTGAGCACCCTGGAGAAGATATCAGTCGAGTTTCCGGCTGTCATAGTTCGCGAAGGCGGTCTCACCGCATGTCTCACGTTTCTTGACTTCTTCGCCACGAGTACGCAGCGAACGGCGGTAACAACGGCAGCGAACTCCTGTCGTAACATTCCAGATGATTCATTCCCGGTAGTACGCGATGTCATGCCTATTCTCGAGAACATCCTGGGCAACAATGATCAGAAGGTTGTGGAACAGGGTTGTATTTGTGTTTCAAGGATTGTTCAGAGCTTCAGGCATCAGGAAAGCAAGCTCGAAGAGTTGGTCAGCACAGGTCTACTCAAGGCAATTCTGAGGCTTCTCCTCCCTGGCACCACAAACTTGATCGGTCCCAACATCCACACCATGTTCCTACAAGTCCTTGCCTATACAGCCAAAGCCAGCCCCCGCTTATCAGCCGAACTGCTCAAGATGAACGTGGTCGACACCTTGTATCAGATTCTTACTGGCGTCTCGCCTCCCAGTGGTACAGAAGACGTTGCCGCAAAGATTGATTCCGTGGTGATTATGCAAGCCCTCATCCACCGACCAAAGGATCAAGTCTACGAGACGCTCAACGTCATCTGCGAATTGCTACCCGATGTGCCAAAAGAGGGTCTCATGTACCTGGACGATCTTTTCGATGCTGGCTATCCTGGGGATGATCTCCTCCCACTTTCTTCAAACAACAAGCAAACTGCAAACGAGAAGCGCGTGGAACTGCTCGAGGGTTGCAAAAACGAGGTTAAGCGCTTCGCTACCATTCTGCTCCCTACATTGACCGACGCGTATTCGAGTACTGTGAATTTGAGCGTCCGACAAAAAGTCCTCACCGCCCACCTCAAGATGCTCTCGAATCTCGATACAGACATACTAGAAGACGCATTACGATCTGTGCCTTATGCTTCGCATCTAGCTTCAATATTTTCCCAACAGGATCATCCCACCTTGGTCACCTATGCACTGCAAGCTGCTGAACTGCTCCTCAAGCGGCTGGAACCAATCTATCGATACCAGTTCTATCGCGAGGGGGTCATTTCTGAGATTTCACATTTGGCGAACCGTCCGTGCAAGGCACTGGAAGTTCGACCAAAGGACTCTAAATCAACGCTCGAGATCGAAGCTGCCGCCGATTCCAGCGCTAGCACTACTTCATCAGGCGATGCAGAGGCCGAGCACGAGATCGCCGAGGCTGCTGACGCAGAGATGCATTCTGACGATGATGACGACGACGACGACGACGACGACGAGGATGATCAGGACGATGGCCAGAACGAGAACAGCGATAACCGGGATGACGATGATGATTCCGACTCATCTTCTTCCTCTGACCATCAGCCGCCTCCACCGATTCCTAATATTGAAGATATCATCACTTTACGCGCTAAGAAGTTCATCGAGGTTCACGAGAAGGAAAGCGACAAACCCATCCGAGACAAAGCATCCGCAGTCTTGGAGGATCTTAAACTGCTTGCGAGAGAAATCCGGACCTGTGTTCTCGATAATGGTGCAGGAAACTGTATGGAGCTTTTCACACGACTAGCGGCTTATTTCGAAGGCGATGCTCTCGAAAGCATCACAAGCTATGAGCTTAAATCCTCAAAGATTGTCGACATCCTGTTGGACGTCTTCTCGACCCAAACTTTGGTGAAGGGCACTGATCCTAGATCCATTTTCTTGGAGGCTTTCATGGGAGGCCAGGGTCAGAGCAAGATCAAGACTGCCAGTACAGCCTCTCCTGCAACGCCCTTTAGCGTACTGGTTCACAAACTCCAGGATCTCCTCAGTAGATCGGAGCATTTTGATGTGATTACCGTTCACCAGAATTCCCACGATGGCCGAGGCAGTGCAACGTCCATGCTGGCTAAGCAGCTACGACTAAAGCTTGTTGCAGATGACGAATCCGGTATCCCCAAGACTTACCGCAACATTATGGTGTCAATCCATGCCATCGCCACATTCAAGGCTTTGGATGACTACCTTCGTCCTCGAATCAGCCTCGCAGAGCGCTCGCGACCAAGTAAGCCCCGTGACCAGTTTGCGGCATATGCGCAGGCTCTTGCTGAAGGTCGTGTTCCACCACCTCCTCATATGCCCGCCGAGGCCGCCGGTCGAACACCCAAAAAGTCTCCCAGGTCAAAGTCGGCCCTCAGCGAGTCTTCCCAACCTGGACCAAGTTCGGCTACACGAGAGAAGACTCGCCGTTCGAGTCGACGTCAACAGGCACAACTGCCTCCACCTCCGCCTCCACCACCACCCCCAGCCGTGCCTCGCTCGAATAGCAGCCAGGACCATGTAGAGTGCGCCGATGAGGAACAATTGTCGGACCAGGATTCCCTGGACGATAGCAGTGCCTTGAATGCTATTGTGGATGATCTCGAAGACGAGCTTGATGAGGATATACCAGATCCGTCTGCAGTGAGTGTGGAAGTTGCGTCAACTGGGCAAGCCACAGCCCGCAAAGAAGACGGCACGAGGATTGCTACGCCTGTCCAAGGGGCACCAATTGCAAAACCACCACCAGAGAACCGTACGCCATCATCACGCTTGTCCGCTTTGCTCCAGAGCTCTGCCCTACGACAGGGTCTCTCCGGCGCTGCAAGTGCTCTTTCATATGCCGCCGCAGTTCAATCAACACCGCAGGATTGGCACATTGAGTTCAGCGTGAACGATCAACCACTCTCGAATGAGACAACTATTTACCGTGCCGTGCACTTTAATCAAGCACAACCCTCAGATATCTCGCATCGCACTGTATGGAATGCAATTCATACTATCAAGTTTAAGCGCGCCCAAGGTCCTCCGCCAACCGAACCAAGCTCCTTGACACCGCCGCCTGAGTCTAAAGCTGATGCTGCAGGCATGCCGGCATCGTTAGATCAACATCCAGTGACGTCTGGAATCCTCCGATTACTCAGCATACTCCACAGCTTGAACTCCCATCTGGACGATATTCTGTTGGATAACAAGGAACAGATCAAGGTCAACGCTGAGCCACTCTCACAGTTTGTCAACACGAAATTGACTGCCAAGCTCAATCGTCAATTGGAAGAGCCTCTCATTGTTGCCAGTAACTGCTTACCAAGCTGGAGCGAGGATTTGGCTCGCTTCTATCCCTTCCTGTTCCCATTCGAAACACGTCATCTCTTCCTGCAATCTACCTCGTTCGGATATTCCCGGTCCATGACACGCTGGCAGAACTCGCAGCCAGCTAACGACTCCAGACATGACCGCCATCGAGACGAACGCCCCTTCCTGGGCAGACTCCAGCGCCAAAAGGTCAGAATATCACGCTCGCGGATCTTAGAGTCGGCTATGAAGGTCATGCAATTGTATGGGCATTCTACTAGCGTTCTAGAAGTGGAATACTTCGAAGAGGTGGGCACTGGCCTGGGACCCACGCTGGAGTTCTACTCGACTGTCTCCAAGGAATTTTCAAAGAAGAAACTCAAGCTTTGGAGGGAGAATGACTCCAACGATAATGACGAGTACGCTTTCGGCAAAAAGGGACTGTATCCCGCGCCTATGAGCGCTGACGAAGCCAACACGGAGAACGGGGAGAAAAAGTTAGAGCTGTTCAAGGTTCTAGGCAAATTTGTTGCTCGATCAATGCTGGACTCACGCATCATTGACGTCTCCTTCAACCCTACGTTCTTCCGCATTGGTGACGGCAGCAGCACTGCGGTTACTCCCTCTCTCGGAGCCGTCTTAACCGTCGATCAAGATTTGGGCAAGTCGCTTGTCTTGTTGAAACAATTCGCGGATGCCAAGAAGCAAATTGACGCAGAGACCGAGATGTCCGCCACGCAGAAGGCGGATGCTATAAGCAATATTGTTATTCAGGACTGTCGCGTGGAGGATCTGGCACTCGACTTCACTCTTCCTGGATATACATCGATCGAGCTTATTCCGCAGGGTGCTGACACGCCTGTGACTATTGAAAACGTCGGCATGTACGTTGACAAGGTCCTCGACTTTACTCTAGGTTCTGGTGTACAGCGCCAGGCGAATGCGTTCCATGCGGGCTTCACTGAGGTTTTCCCATACTCGGCTTTGAAGGCTTTCACACCAGACGAGCTCGTGATGCTGTTCGGTAGATCCGATGAGGACTGGTCACTTGAAAGTATGTTTCTCTCTCAAGACAATCGACGGACACTCTTGCTAACAGTATTGCAGCTCTCATGGACTCCATCAAGGCAGATCACGGTTACAATCTCGATAGCAAGAGCGTTCGCAACTTGCTTCAGACAATGAGCGAGTTCGACATGCAACAGCGAAGGGACTTTTTACAATTTATCACTGGCAGTCCGAAGCTGCCTATCGGAGGTACGTCACTTCTCTCTCCCAATGCCTTTTTATGCATTTGCTAATGACCTTCTAGGCTTCAAAGCTCTCACACCTATGTTTACTGTCGTCTGCAAGCCCAGCGAACCACCATACACTTCTGACGACTATCTCCCCTCCGTCATGACCTGTGTGAACTACCTTAAGATGCCGGACTACAGCGATGTGGACGTGCTCCGCGAGAAACTCAGTGTAGCTATTAGGGAGGGCCAGGGCGCTTTCCACTTATCTTAGAACCTACGATCAGAGAATCACTTTTCACAGTCCAGTGAGACTGAGGGCGGCGTTTACACAGTCAGCAATCAGCATTTCTATCCATGTATTCAAATTCACAGCCTTTCTCTCATTGTATGAGATCCACTCAGCTCACGAGGGTATCAGTAGGTTATGGGATGCATTGCAGGTAGTTTCTCTTTCTCCACAGAAGGCATGTTTTTCTATTACTGGCGTTTGAAACTATCTCACATGGAAAGGATATAACCTAGAATTGCTCATGTGCTCAGTGTCAGTGTATGATTGTGACACTTGTTGTTCGATACTGTTTCTATTTGATGTGTCTCTGTTGTGGAATGGTGATGGATTATGGTTTCCTGGTCATGTTGTCATCTCGAATTCATTACTAATAAAGCAGTATTAAATATCCATTCAAGCTCATTTGTCGTGCAACCTCAGTTTCAATACCAATATAGCAGTGCCATATATCTACTCAAGCTCATTTGTTATACCAGGTACTACATTTCCTCGTAGTCCCTCTCTCAACGAACACCTTCCTCCTTTGCCAGTTCATCATCAGTGAAACCCCCCTTCAACTTGGTCGAATAAGCATCAAATTTACTCGCTACATCAATGACATCTTTCAAGTATTCATAATCCATCTTTTCCCCCTTCCACTCCGCATACTGCCTCGCCGTCGTAATCGCATTCCGGATCTGTCTCCCATTCATCTCGAACTTCTGCAACTCCTCAATATGGCCGCACAGATCCTCCACATCCACCGTGCCGTCCTTGAACGATTCCAGCCGGTCGATGAAATTGTTCCAGATCTTGCGCCGCTGGCTGGCGCCCAGCGCGGGGTAGTGGATTGCGATTTGGATCCGCGAGCGGAACGCTTCGTCAAAGGTGCCCACGCGGTTGCTGGTGAGGATTAAGATGCCCTCGTGGTATTCGAGAATGCGCAGGAATACAGAGACTAGGGCGTTGCGTTGGAGATTGTCTAGCGTGCGCTGTTCGAGGAATACTTCGGCTTCGTCGAGGAGGACTACGCAGTCCCATATTTTTCCTAGGTGCAAGACTGATTCGAGGTACTTCTCTACGTCTTCGGCTTTGGTACCGACGTCTCCGCATGTAACTCGGTACAGTGGCTTCTTTGCTATTTCAGCGACTCCCTCGGCTGTCAATGTTTTGCCTGTACCTGGACCGCCATGGAGAAGCATTATGAGACCGTTACCTTTGCCAGCGATCACGTCGGTTGACTTCTGAGCGGCAATTTGTTTGCTAATGAGCGCATTGATCAGTTCCTTTGTCTTCCGGTCCAAGACGAGCGTCTCGAAGATTTTCATGTCCCAAGTGACCGGTCGCACGCGATCCACTTTCAGATCATGCCACTTCTTCGTGCGAAGATTATAGCCTTTGATTTGAGTAGGAACGAGATATTGAAACTGTTCATCTGGAGGTTCTTCCATTTCCATTTGTTTCTCGCTCATTTCATCTTTCTGTGCTGAAAACGACCAAGTGTCCGTGTTGCTAGGGTGGAGACTTCGAAAGGTATCAAAGTCGATCATGTAGCGTTCTCCAGACTATAGATCTATGAGCTCACATTTGATATAATGTAAGAGATGATATAGAGATAATGAGCAACTTACTGTTTGATCAAGCTTACCGTCGTCGTTTACATATGAAACCAAGTGTCGCTTACGACACTTCCAAAACATTTGACCTCTTCGCTGCAAAGTCTCCAAAACCGCGGTTGGGGCGTACTTTATAGGGTAGATGTTTAATTTATTGATCTGAAAAACCCCATCTTCCCGTTCTGATGATTTTGCAGGGGGGATTTGGAGATGGAAAGTGTCCAGCTGTCGTACAAAATTCCCGCGAAAGGCCCAACGCCAAGTCTTAATGGCACATGAATAGGAGTCTTCAGACGATATATTGAGGTTTTTTGAATCCGTGGCAAGAAGTTCCAATGGGCCCTTGCTAGCATTTGGATTCCGCACTTTGTTGCGATGGTGGGCATTACCTCCGCGAAGATTACACTCAAGAGTGTGATGCTTATGCTTTTGCACGCTTGAGCTACTGTCGTCATCAATTTCGCTTGCCGAATCATATGCGACATCTACTTGTACTGGGTCAAACTGTGGCCAGGACTCTGCAATGCAGCCTTCATAACCCTTCATGTCTTTTGAGTGTGCCAATACATCTCCTGGTTGAAAGAGAAACGGCAGAAAATGCCTTGAGCCCTGGCCTTGATTGAAAAGATTGTCTGCTGTACTATATTTCTGGCCGAAGAATTTAAAAATGTAGTCGGTCATGTGTTTGAGTTGCTCTCTTTGAGGTGTTGAGAAATTCTGGATCAATTGCTCCCAATGCTCACGGTTGTGGTACATAAATAAATACGGGGCTTTGAGCTCTCTAGTGGCTTTGAACTCTGCAAGTAACGAATAGTATGCTGAGAATTGCAAAAGGAGGCGCTCGATAGCAATATGGAGCTCACTTGAGACAATGTAAAGGCTTTCTCGGAGGTGCTCTGGCTCGTCCAGAATATCGCGGTCCCCCGCATTTTGGCCTTGGTCGAAATCGCGGAACACAATGAAAGATATGGTTTTGTTCCTCTCGAGATAAAGGCCAAAGTTACGCAAAACCTTACGTGATTTCAGTGTCCTGCCAGCCTCTACCCATTCTGGGTGGTCGAGATATATACACAAAGCTTTCCCACTTTGGATACGGTATAGAAGTTGGTATTGCCGAAGGCTATCCAAGTCTTCGAACGACTCAAGTTGCCTGACTTTATCCTGGAAAGCTCCAATATATGCCTTCAACTCTCCAAGAGATAGGTTGTAATCGGTCACCTTCTCGTCTAGAGTGCGCTTATGGTGGATATCTTCCATAGTTCTGTCAATGGGACCATTCAAGTTTGTAGGAGTGTCAAATAAAGTATTTGAACTACTTGTACGACCTAGAGAACTGGTCCCTACTACAATCTTGTGCTGAGTTGGTAACGAGGGCAGTTTATGTTTTAACCAAAAATCAAAGTCTGCTTTGTTTCCGAACGACGATAAATTTACCACTTCGTCTAACGTAGCGGATGGGATGTGGCCTTCACTTGAAAGGTATGGCTCTGCGCGGACAATCAAGGTTTTTAATGCAATCAACTTCCTTGCATCCAAATCACTGCCTTCTGTCTGATCATCTGATATTGTCAAATGTTGAAAGTTTGGTTGTGACTGAAATCCTGGTGGACGCAGTCCCGGAGAGTCTGGTCTGGACTTTATTGTTACAAGCTCTGCGTTTTCCCTAGATATTCTTTCTCGGCTCATCGAGAAAGTATTACAGTTGTCGATGACGCTCCCGCGGGTAGGTATAGTAGCCTTAGGTGTTTTCCCGGGCGTTAGGATTAGGGTAGTCGGGGCCTGTCTTTATGCCTTCTACATAAATGGTCGACTCCTGACAAAGAATGTAAGGACTCTGATACTGAATGTTAGTCTTAGCTCGCTAGAGGACCTGATTCGATTGGCAGTCTCTTACGAAATGCGCAACTTTGCAAAATTGCGGGAGGCTTGTCCTAGCGCTCTCCCAAAGCGAGAGGTGATGAATTGTTCAATCAGAAGGGACGACAATATTCGACTTCAAGTAAAGAATCAGGCTGAAGTGTTGTCTTAAATACCGCAATTTGCACAGCCCGGGGCTTAGTTAGTTTGCTGCATGTAGGAGCAGAACTCTATTGGCTGAAAGAAGCGTAAGCGCCCTGTTAACCCAGCTGCCTCTTGGATGTTTCGCCTTCTCTTCCTTTCCCCTTCTCCTCTCTCTTTTAGTCCCCTTCTTAGCCTCGACCCAAGCTGGCGTATTTGACCGAGCATAAACGTAGCCAGGGAAATCCTAATACTTGCCAGGGCCGTTTCCGCTGATGACCTCACTCTCGTACTTAGCCTTGTGAGTTCCCCGCAAAGAGCTTGATTTTATTGTTGTCCAAATTCTTTATTCCCTACTGTGCAGTCAATGTAGCTTGAGCTTAGCTCCTTTAATTCTTATTTATTTTCTCTTAGAGTTATTCGAGTATGATGTCGCAAATGAAATTGACAAGGGTGATTCTTAGAATGCATACCTGCTGACACATGAGGAGATCAAACACTCAGAATGCGGCCACAACGGCTTTTGAAGAGGGTCTGGAAATCTTCAAATCGGAGCTGACGTCGGATCCAAAGAAGCGCGCTCGTCTTAACAATCTTAAAGCGGCTCGACTTCAGGATGTATTGGATGAGGTCTCCATTGCGAGGACCCGATATGTTACCAAACACGCAGACTCGAAGACTCGAAAATGCATTGTTGCGTTTTCGAAGCGTGTCCACTACTATGGTAAAATCATGGATGTATTGGTCCAGCATCATGCCGAATATGCCACCCTAGCATGGGGTATGATGAAGTTTGTTTTTGGTGTAAGTAATCTTGTGAGAACTTTTGAGAAGGGTATTGAGGTCATCTAGGCTATCATCGAGAACGAACGCCTTGGCGTAACCATAGTGACCGCAATGAACGATATTGCCGACGCGCTGCCCAGAATTGAACTCGCGGAACTTCTTTATCCTACCCCTGAAATGAAGTCAGCCATCGCAGTTCTATATTCATACATCGTTAAATTTCTGCTTCGCGCAGCGGAGTGGTATGACTCCAGTCGATCATCTCGGGCCGTACAATCCGTCATACGGCCGGCAGCTCTGCGATATGATGACTTGATAGCAGATATCGAAAAATCGACCAGAAAGGTGTACAACCTCTCTGCAGCTTGTAGCCAAGCAGAGCAAAGAGATATGCACAGCACCCTAAGTCAAGTTCGTAAGGACAATAACGGGTTGCGTGATCAGCTTGATGACCTGCGCCGCCAACTGCACAATTTTGCTACATTAACTCGGCAGACACACCAGGACCAAATCGCGACAGGAACTGCCCTAAAGTCACATATACAAGAGGCCATACTAATGAACCGCGATATCAGAGCTTCACAGGTGGACATGAAGTATCAATTGTCTGACTTGCAACTCTCACAAGCCCTCAAGGTAATATCTTCCTCCTACAGCGTTGACCACAAAGCCACTTATCAACGAGCTCTTCTCCTTCGCCAAGCCCGAGAAAGCTCTATGGTCTCGAAGTGCGCTCCATTTTGGACCTCTCCACGACTACATTCTTGGGACGCTGCTTCCTCATCTTCGCAAATTGTTCTCAAAGCTACTTTCCGCGATCGTCTCAATGTCCGTACGTTCTGCGCAAACGTTATTGAACAACTTCTGCAATCTCAAGTGGCTACATTCTGGATTATGAAAAGCCAAGAGGACCTATACTCAATATTTGACGTTTTGAAGAGCCTGATCTACCAAGCGCTGTCTTTGGACTATGTCTCACGTACAGGCATGGCAGTTAACTTCCAGCTCCGGAAATTTCAAGCTGCAAACTCAATTGAAGATTATGTCAACATTCTTGGAGAGCTATTCGAACACTTTAGACTTGCGTATATCCTCATTGACTGGGATGCTGTATGCACCGGAAGCGTCAGCCAATGCCGGAAGATATTTGGAGATCTGTTTCAGACTTTGAAGAAAAAGAGCGTCAGGACTATCGTTAAGGTTCTATGTGTTGGATATAATTCTGGAAGTGCTCGTGAAGGAGAGAGGGACGAGATTATACTGAGGATCGGGCGGACGCCGATAAGAAAGGGCAAGAGAATCTCGGCGGAACCACTTGGAGGTGGACCTAAATTCGCATTTCGTAGACATATTGGAAGAGGGCGGGCAGTGAGCTGAGGTGATAAGAGAAGAAACATCTAAGTTTCATTTATTGTACAAGAGGTTTAGCCTTAACAAATAACATGAGAATGGTTCTAGCACTAGGTAAAGAGCGTTGGATAGATCTTACAGTCCCAAGTACGAAAGATAGCAGGCATATAACATAATTGAGCTACATTCTTCATAGAATATGGCTTGATATACGTTTCTGTGCATATATGCCCACTTCACTAGCATTCTCAAAACTCCAAGTCCTCAAAGCCATCCCGGAGTCATGACATGTCCTCCTTGTTCCCTCTTTCTGGAATCTAGCAAATTGCTTCGCCACTCATTGGTATGATTATTCCTAAGGAGTTTCATACCACCACTAAAATAGTCTCTACAGGAGAATCGAATACACTTAATTGCTTTACGGCTTAATTTTACCCTGTTCGTAAAATCCCCAAGCCTTTCTTACCTTTCTTCCCCTTTCGTGTTCAGAATTTCAACATGTTCCTATCTTTCTTGCCCTGCGCTATTAGTTTCTTCCACCTCTGAAAGATAACTGCGCAGGCCTGAACAAGGTTTCGTAGCTTATATAAATCAATACCATAAGAATGGAAGAATTAGGTCGAAAAACAACGTTGGAATTTCGCTGGATTACTTTCACTTGCAAAGCGAGAGTTATAATTCACTGCCTTCTTGTTAGTCTCTTTGGTAAGCAACGTCCGAAACGTTCTCCAACTTGGCACGCACATTGCCAGGAACAAAAATATCCAATAAGCAAAATCAGCACTGCAAATATTTATCCCTGAAACTCTCCAAAGCCTATCCATTGAAAGACAAGTTACTTCACGCAAATGGGAGAGGCACAAAAGAGCTAATTTCGCAAACGAACGTGTCATATTCCATGCCCATGTCTATCGTAATCAGAGTTCTCAACAATCAGTCCGTGTCAGTCGGACTGATTGACTGATTGATTAAGTAAGCAATCAGTCAATCAGTCTGAGGGGCTCCATTTAGCCAGTCAGTCAGTCCCAGAACCTTTAGACTGACTGTTTGATTGACTAAGACTAGTTCCTAGGGGTGGCGGGTGCTGAAGTTGATGGGGTGGGCGTTGACGCTCCCAGCCAATCTGGTGATAGTTTCTTGGTGTTGAGGTTTGTAAAGTAAACAAACTGGTCACACTTTACTTAATTAGGTCAATTACACGAGCCATCTGAACTCCGACGACATCGCGTCGGCCATTAACACCTACATACTCCACTCCACGCGCTCTCCTACCGTTACGCCGCCCTATAGCATGAACCGGAACGCCGAGAAGGCCTTCGAACAACGTGTCGCACGCGAAAACTGCCGAAATCCACCCCCAATCACGCTCTCTATTGCTCTCGATCCCGATGACGCGCCAGATGGCAATGCTACACTCGTAGATAGCGACGATCGGAAGGCTCAGTATGACGACATCGACTGGAAACGCGTGCCACACCTACAAATAAGGGACAAGGAGCATACAAAGGGCAATCCGAGCTGGATATATAATTACGGCTGGCCTCTATGGCATCGCCATAGGCAGAAAAGGTGGTGGCTCTGTAAATACTGTCATACTCATAAAATGAGGGGTGGCGAATATGATGTACACACGTCAACTTCCTCTGCCGGTACACACCTCTCAGCCAACACCCCAGGCCATGGTTACAATAGAGATGGCAAGATAAACTTCGGCTTGCCGCCAAATACAAGCTCGATCGTCCATCAGTTACAATTCCGGGGCGTTGAGGTGTCGCAAGAGGTGGCGAATGAGCTGGCGTCCGGTTTCTCGCAGAAGAAGTTCCGGCAAGCCCTCCTCGACTGGGTAGTGGCCGATCATCAAGCCCTTCGAGTAATTGAGACTCCGTCTTTCCGCCAGATGATTGCTGCTGCAAATCCGCTTGCAGAGCAGTCAGTTTGGCGGAGTGCCAACTCTCTCCGCGCCTACATCCTCGCCGAATACCACGCCATGATTCCTGCAGTCATACAACACCTAAAGAAGGCTCGATCGCTTATCCACATATCCTTTGACAACTGGACTACCTACGGTGGCAAACGCGCCCTCACAGGAATCTGCGTACACCATCTGAACGAGCAGGGCGAAGTCGAAGACTACGTACTTGGATTACCTCAACTCCATGGCTGCCACAGTGGCGAGAATATCGCCCATGTGGTGAGTGAGATTCTCCAGATTTTTGAGATTGACGAAACAAGACTTGGCTACTTTGTACTTGATAACGCCACGAATAACGATACTGCTATTGAGGCCCTGGCTGACATGTACAACTTCTGGGCTCCCCACCGACGACTACGTTGTACATGCCATATTCTCAACCTAAGCGCCCAGCTAGTTATCTGGGGCAAGGATAGGGAAGCTTTTGAGAACGAGGACTTAAATATACAGGAAGAAGAAGCGTTTCTCGATGAGTGGCGTAAGTACGGTCCTATCGGCGTTCTTTTTGATATTATCGCGTCTATCTGCACCGCACAAACACGAGAGTTATTCGAGAGACTACAAGTTGAAGAGGCCAAGCGTCTTAACAAGTCGACGGAGATATACGAGCTTATCCGCCCAGTAAGGACTCGCTGGAACTCTTACTTCCTAGCCATGCAGAGAGCTGCCCTACTACACGGCCCGATTGACGACTATACACACATCAAGATGGAAGAAATTAGAGTTGAGTCAGCCTCTCAACGCCGGAATACTCAATCTCGGAGGGCTGAGCCTAGGATATATATTCAAGAAGGAGGATTGACGGCCAAGGATTGGGCGACAATAAATGAGTATATTAGGCTTCTAGCGCCCTTTTTAGAAGCTACGAAGCTTCTTGAAGGTAGAGGTAACGTCGGCCGCCATGGAGCTATCTGGGAAGTAGTTATTACATTTGAGTGGCTTCTTGACGAGCTTGAAGAGCAGAAAGATCGGCTCTCACAGGTGGATTACAACCACCCTGATGCTCCAGAGGATCATTTGAAGATTAACGTCAACCTAGCGCACGCGAAACTCTCGGAGTACTACCGTAAGTTTGACGACTCGCCGATCTACTATACTGCAACGATTCTTCATCCTCACTACAAGCTCCACCTAGAAGCTCTATGGGGAGTGCCAGATAATTACGATGAGGAGAAGGATGGCCCTCATCATAACAAAGACTGGCTGCCAAATAACAATAAGGGCTTCATAAAGCTCTACCGGTCGTACAAGGAGAAGCTAGCTGTTGAGGCGGGCAGAAGCTCACCTAGCGATCAACGTCCGGCCAAAAAGCCACGTGTATCGTCATCATCTAGTCGATCAACTTTCCTGGAGAACTCCATGAAGGCAGCCCTCCGCCAAGTGGAGGAGGCACTTGACGACGAGTACGAAGTCTGGAAGCGCCAACCGCCCTTGGCAGAAGACGACCCGCTCTCTCTTAATCCTATACGGTACTGGCTTCTTCATGAGAAACAGTTTCCTACTCTAGCTAAGCTTGCGCTTGACATCTACTCCATCCCAGCTTCCTCCGCCGACTGTGAGAGGACCTTTAGTGAGCTTGGAGACTTGATTGGCACCCGGAGGCTGCGTATGAAGCCTGAGTTGAATGCCGCCCTACAGTCCCTTAAGAGTTGGAAGAGGATTGGCATCAAACGAGTGCCTTCTACTACTACACGTCCTACTGCGGAGCTCTCTCAAAATGAGTTAAACAAAATTGCCGCCCAATTAGAGCAGTTTGAGTACACATAAAGCCAATTAGTCAATCAATCAGGCAGTCAATCAGTCCAAAGAACGCTTACGTTATCAAACAGTCAAACAGTCTCGATTCACGCCAGAAGGCTTGGCAGTCAGTCCAATCAGTCCAATCGGGTCGAAAGATGCAGTCAAACAGGCTATGGGCCTCCCAGACTGACTGTTTGACTGTTGAGAAGTCTGATCGTAATCTAACAGTTTTTTTCATCATTTTCTGGTTGCAAAACATCAAAATTTGCCAAAAGAGTGTGGTTGATCAGTTCGATTCAGGTTTTCTCCATGCATGGCCTTGCGGTCAGAGCTTGTGTCTCGCAAGCCACTGCGTGAATGGAGAGTCATCTTATGCATGGAGGACGCTTGGGGTTGCGCCCGGGATGGGAGCCGGGGTAGGGCGGGGATTCCTGTCTGTGGTAGGCCTCTTGGGGCCAACGGGGCGGTCAATAACCTGAGCTGTTAGGGGTCAGCGATGGTTTCTTTTAATTCCGAACGAGGAGATTTACGCTGTCCGAGGAAGTCAATGCCAGATGGGAAGTCACTAGCAAAAGACACACCTGGAGGAATTTGGCGAGAATTCCGGCTCGAGTAATCGGATTGAGAACCAGACTCCTCTCCTTCAGGTGTGGCTTCGTCATTGGATCCAACTGTCAGTTCGTCCTCTATGATTTGGGTTTCCATGCCAGATTCTGGATCATATCAGTAACCGAGCCAAAAGGTTATGAGTAGGCGAAGATACATACCGGGATCTTGCTCTCCAATCAAGATCGCGGGGGCGAGTCTTCGGGCCACTGGCGCTGGGGTTGTAGCTGGGTCTGTGGTATTGGCTACTGGATCAGCGGGAGCTGGGGCAGAGCCACTACCACCAGAGCCAGGAGCAGTACCCAGAACGGCTTCACCAGCGGCGCCACCAAGACCACCGGCAGCGCCACCAACGATAGCACCACCAATGTTAGTAACACCCTGACCGATAGTGCTACCGGCACCACCGCCGGTCTTTGGAGTAGGGTCCTGTTTCGCTGGAGGAGCAGGAGCAGGGGCAGGCTTTGGAGCAGGAGCAGGGGCAGGCTTTGGAGCAGGAGCAGGAGCGGGTCTCGGCTTTCCTCGTCCTCGTCCTCTTTGACGGCTCTCAAGCGTGGATTTCTTGACCTTGGCTGCGGGTGATGCGGCAGGGGTAGGTGAAGGCACGATTTCTGGTAGGTTGCCAATGACTTCACCGACGACTCCAGAGCCCGAGCCCTCTTTGGGGTCCGGCTTGTTCACGGGAGCGGGGGCGGCATCAGGGTTCGTAATAGGAGTTGCGGGACCAGTCTCGGCGTTGTTCGATCCCTTTCCACGTCCACGTCCACGTCCACGTCCCCGACCCCGACCACCGCCAATACCCCTGAGAGCAGTGACCTCATCTTCCGGATCAATAGGATCGGCTACAGTAGGATCCTTTGTTGACTGTCAGATATGTAGATGATAGGAAAGGTGGGATGGGAATTTACCTCAACTACAGCCGATCCATCGACCTCTTCAACTTCATTCAACTTTCCTGTCTTGTTCCTATGTTCATGCAATTTGCCCGTGAATCCAGCAATGAAGCTGGCCAGAGGCTTGCTGCCGCCGCTGGTGGGAGTTTTACCCCCAGAAGGGCCGCCAGTCAATCCATTGCGGGTCTGATCGACCTGCGGCTTCGTAGGAGAGAGCTGCGGGATCGCAGGAGCCGCAGCAGCAGAGACTGCAAGCGTGATAAAAACGATTGGGGTTCCGAATCTCATCTTGGCGGATTGAAATGAAGTGAAATTTGTAAAAAATCACCGGCCGGCAGTAGAGATTGAAGGAGTGAACGAAGGTAGGCTAGCTAGTAGCGGAAAGTGAATGAAGGTAAAAGAAGGTGGAAAGCCAACGAGAGAGGCCTTGGAAACCGTTGATGAACTGTTCTGGATCGAACTGAGGATGATTTTTTGGTGAGGTCGTCGGCATGGCCTTTATACCTTTGGTATCGACGCCCATGGGGACGGACCGATGGTGATGAGTTGCTCTGTATCAGAGGATGGACATACTACGGACCGACTGATTTCAACCAAGAAGCAGGTCGTAGGGTTGTAGTAATGCGAGCTAGACTAGATTGGGTGGAGGAGTTCTCATGCAAGCTGTTGTCCTAGTTCAGTTGCATCAATATCAAGTCCGTAACTGTACATTTTAGGACATGCAAAACAAGAGTAAAGGGCCATTCCCCACATGATCTGTTGACACGTTCATCTGCGGAATAGACTTCGCATACAGTGCAAGCTCCTGTCCATGCTCGTTTGCAAGTAAAGTGAAATTTGCATTGAAGACAAAGTATGACAGATTAAGTGTCCTTAATGAATATGGAAGGTCTTGGGTTCAGTTACACTCTTGCAATTATGAGTGTCTAAAAGGTTATCGAGCTGGATTTCTACACAGCCCTAACAACGGGCACATTCTAGGTTTCGCCAAAGCAAGCGCCATGTAATGCTCATTGGCGCTTTCCCCGGACGCATGTGATTTCTAATTCTCCCCAGATTAGAGATCAACATGAATTGGATCTCTAAACGTGTCTTGTTGTTGCTGTTCACGTCGCGACTCCTATGAAACGAAAGTCGCCGACCTTCTACGACCGACACAGGCCCGATCGAGTGGGGGGGTTTCGAAACCTGCGAGTGCTCGTCCTCACGCCTTGATAATGCAAGACAAGTCGGGACAACTATCAGAGTAACAGACTGCTGTCTGTTTGAGGTATTGTGGAACTTGAGGCTGAACAATAAGGTGAGATGGTCGAAAGAAGCTTAAATCTTAGGCTGGCGCTAGGATAAAAGCGACTAGGTCGCGAAACACGCATTTGAAACAAAGTATCGCTCGAGCCTCCGTCTCACCCGAGCCTCAGTTGCTTTTCACACTGCATATTGAGCCCACAGGCTGATCCCTGATGACAAATCTTGACTCAGGATCTATAGTCGCTGCAATTAATTTGGTTAACATGTACAAACTGTCGTGGTGCGTAGTATTTCAACCTGATCGCATCTGCAATACGTCGGGAACGTAAATCAAACGGGAAAATATCTACAGAATAGCAAGCCTGTGGCTCACCTTCGTCTTGCCAGGCCAGTAACATATAGCTCACCTGACTCGATCTCAATCTTCCAGCCTTCGTTGACAAGCGCCTTGGCAACGGCAGGCCCCAGCTTCCCTCTCCCCCCTTCACTATGCCTTCCCAGGCCCGTAATAATGCGATAAGCCTCCGCTCCACCCCTCCTCCCTGACCCACTCCACTCGGGGATTTTGCGTTCGCCTAAGCTTTCCCACCAAGCCTGCGTCCGTTGCTTTGCGATTCGCGTTGCGTCTGCCACCGTGACACCGTGTAAGTCGAGATATGTAGGTCCGGACTGAGCAGCAACAAAATCATCCGACTCAGCTGCATTCATGGCCTTTAGATTGACGCTGAGATCGCGACCTTCCTGTGCATAGTAGCCTGCTGCTGCCTTCATGAGTGGGTTGGATCGGCCCTTGCGATAGGCTGCGGAGGCATTCTGGAACGCTTCACTCCGAGCACGGGTAGTGGATGCGACATCGCGTGGTCTTGCAGAGGGTGCCAAAATTGGAAGCTTCGATATCTCGGGGGTGGGTTCAGACAGATTAACTGGGGCGTAGCGTAAATCGAGCTTGATGCCACCCATGCGGCCCGTCTCACCAGTGGGCTGTTCGGTGAGCGCTTTTGCTAGCTCGTGTGCTTTACTTGTCGAAGGAGATGTGAGGCGCACTAAGGCAAGCGCATGCTCAAGGTCGATTGTTGCAAAGTCCTCGTTGAGAGTGATCGCATCTTGTACGAGAGCGGCGTCGGGCTCGCCATCCTTTTCATGTGTTTTCATATCTTTCCGCACTACAGCTAAAATTGTCGCCGATAATGAGGCGCCATTCGCATGATATAGAGAGGAAACTGTCTGTGTGGACATATTTGCGCGCGACGCGATGAATTCGACATCGCGACTGGTACTGGCCCAGCGATTCGTGGGCGATGAGATAGCTGCGTCTGATTCGGAGGAGTAGGCCGTATCTGTGCCGTACAGAGGTATCTTCTGCTTCTTTCTGCCCTTGCCTTTCTTTCCCCGCTGCGGAATGTGGTGATCTTCGGAGAAGGCGTCGATGCCCCTAGCAACAGGACCTTCTTCAGACAGGCTTGTCCTGGCATTCTCGAAGTAGACGTGGTTAAGCAGCTCATCGGTTGCCTTACTGAAGTCGTTGCCGCATTTTCTCAGCGTATACGCGATCTTATCCACAGAGAGACTCGGGAAGGTTTCCGCCAGCAGCAGCTCCTTCGTTTGCGCATCGAGGTGTTCAGTGTACTTGAAGTAGCCCCCGTCGGATCGTGTCTCTGAGTCGTTAGCTGACCGTTCGCCCAGGCTCAGTGTAGATCTATCGGTTGACAGGTTAGAGCTGTCAGTCAGGACCGTTGGCGTGGACGACGGGTCAGCATTCGAATCAGCATCCGCGCTGAATTTACCGGGACTATCGTGGTACCCCGAGGGGTTGAAGTCAGTGAGCGCTTCTTCAGCGGCCGTCGCTTTCAGCGAATGGAGCAACTGCCTTGCGAAGCCAATCGCATCCTCTTGACCGACGTAATCGAAGTATATGGCGGAGATGAGGCCTGGGTCTATTGGGGGGCAAAATTCCTGCTGCGGGTCGCATTGTTAGCCAGGTCGTGCAACCAATGCACGTGCTGCCCGGACATACCTCAAGAATGCGCAGATCCTCATCCATTTTTGTTCCTGCAATGCTGGCGTCTCCTTATGGGCACATACGCTGATAGCATAGTCGGGCGACGGACGAGGAGATGGCCGTGGTTCTCGGGCTAATCGATTGCGCGATCAAGCCAACGACGTAAGCTTCAGATTCAAGAGATTGTAGAATACAACGGCTGGGTTGCACAGGTTCGAGGGGATTGCCGTCCGTGGTACAGATGTTGTGCGCGGTTGGGTCAAGTCATCCGAGGGGTAGCTCCAGCCGAGCTTGGCGCCGGCAAAAGTGACAAAGTGACCGTTTGCCGCAGCATCGGTGCTCATTCATTCACGGCTGTCGATAGTTGGGTGTGGCATTCTATCATTCGTGATGGAGAATTTCGCGCTTGCCAAATCCCAGACGTCACGTTGGAAATGCCATGGTTGGATGCAATCAGCCACAAGCGCCCACCACGGCGCTAACCTTCGACCCGCGCATGCTTTGCTTCACGATGCTCCTCTTGGCAGATTGGCGGCCTTGCCGTGCCCAACGAGTCGCAGGACACATTCAGTCTTAAGGAGGATCATGTTGGTCCCATGTAGTGCCAGTTGAAGGCCTGTACTCTGAGGAGTCAGCCTTGTGACCGCCTCGCAAGTTTTGAAAAGCCATTTCCGCCCCCAAAATCCCAACCTCCACAATTGAGTTGGCTGTTCAGAAAACGGGCCCCTGTCAACCATCGTCTCACATGAAACCTGGGTAAGCGACATGTTTAAATGTACCTCGTGCGCCCCACCGCGATGACAGACCGCATGCCACTCAGTCCCAGGCCATCAGGACCATCAAACTGTCGCTCACTCACGTACTTCACATTACTCGGCAGATAATGGCACCAATCCTCGTGCGCGCAATGCGCTTGCAACGACGCGCTCAGCTTACAACGGCTGGCTACGTTCTAGTGATCAGCCTAGTTTCGCTTGCTGTCTGCGGCCTCTTCTGCATCGCCGTATTCTTCTTGATTTGCAAAAAGCAGCGCGAACGAGAAAAAGCGCAGCGCAGGATGCAGGAAGAGCGAAGACCATTCGTCGCGCCATTGGCGCAGCAGTACCCAATACAGCCAGGCGCCCAGAACCCACAACAGTACCGGTACGATGGACCGATTGAGTTACAGGGCAGTGTGAATCCTAGTCAGACGCAGGGTCAGACGCAGGGTCAGACGCAGGGCCAGACGCAAGGTCAGGTGCAGCAACTAGATGGGTACGCTATGGCGGTGAGTTTACCCACTAGCATAGTGACACAAGCCGGAAGATATTTGGAGTATGATAGCTGACTCGTTGTAGGCAAAATTCGATAATAGCAGGCCTGCAGAATTGCCTTCATATGGGGTGACGAAATGAGTGCCACGAATGGAGCTCCGGTGAATGAAAATCAAAGATCGACAACGCATTAGACGGCAGAGCTGTGGAAGACCGCCAGACTGTCAAACGAAATGCACTCTAAACTTGTCCAACCGAGGATATCAAAAGCCCGGAAAGAGGTTCCGAAGTCCGTACTTCTCCTGTAGTCGTGGGAAACTATCATGCATGGCATCGCTCTCAAAAGAGAAAACAAGCCGCAAACGATAATCTAGGGACTTCAACAACCTATCCGCATCGCTCTATCGCGTACGCGTAGCCATCTTGTCTAGTAACAGCGCCGACACTCAACCGCCGACACCAATGTTGTGTCTCCGGGCCGACCCAAGCCAACTCTTGATCCATCAGAAACTGTCTGAGGAAAGAGGTCGTCTTTTTCGCTGCGTCAACGAAATTGGTCAGGCTTGGTGCATCAGTAGTCTATGCTGTGGCTGGAATAGTAGAGGAAGGCTCGATTTGAGGGTTAGGCGCCGCGGAGGCTAGGCCTGCCATCGTTTGGTGCGGATAAGGCAGCATGTAGGAAAATCCCAGGATAGAGACAATATCGAATGAACTCGGAAGATAAGCACCGGTGTGCTTGATCAGCATGGGGTATTGGTATGATGAATGAATGGATAAAGCCTTCTCAATCTGCACATTTCATTCTTTTCTCTTAAGTTTCGTGATATTGTCCTAGCAAACCCCGGCCTCCTTGTCAAGCAGGCTTTGTAATGTCATATGTTGCAGCTAATGACTTCCTAGCTAGCTTCTGTTTTGCTTCTGGGATTTTCTAATATGCATTAACTAATTTTTCGCCTTGTTTTGATTATCACGTTGGATTTATGTGAAAAGTCACCCTGACGCCATCGTATTATAATAGTATGATGTGACATTCAAAACCGGTGAAGTGCAAAGATGGTTCGCAATGTATCTGTGTTATAAATCCTATGCCAGCAAACCTTCGCCTTCCATACTACAAGCCTGAATGTAAACTTGGATTAAGTAGTGAGACGTCGCACGAAAATTTCTGAATTTGCATGATTGTAAAGCACAACCCGTTGCGCCCATACATCTTCTACCATATTTCCTGCTACATCGCTCAAGTGCAATGCAGTCCACAACCAACATCACCTCGCCATCAAATGACACTATTCCTGCCACCCCTGTAACATTAACAACTCTTACCAATTTACCACTCGCGGTCCTCCGTAACACGCGTGACGCCATTGTATCAGTCAACCCGTTCACTTTTTCTTGTATTCAAGCTGCCCACATTAAGTTAGAAGCTGAGTCGATGGCCACAACGATTTTTTATATCGTAAAACGACTCGTCGTGTTGATTTCCTGCGGTGTACGGCAAGCGTTGGCGTGTATCAGTGGCCGGCGTGTTGGTGAGGGTAGTGCAAAAAAGGAAAACAAGAAGAGGACTAAAGGGAAGCGCGACGCAAAAGTGATAAAGAACAGGAAAGCGAGAAGCAAGGCAGTTAGAGAGTCAAGGATTTTTGTGCAGGGAAAGTTTACATTTGTACTGAACTGAGGATGAACGAATAATTTTATATTTACAAGTGTATTATTTCCTTCTGGGTGTGCATACTTCAGTAATTTATTTATCAACAAAGAAAAATGATTATCGCCATCAGTCAACACTGAGACAGTAGAATTCGTCAAGTTAACGGAAAATATGACTTAAGACCACACACTATCAGGCAAGTCCAGAAGGAAATTGTTGGACGCTTCTTGTGGGTGGCTATGAACTCTACAGCGGTTCCAGTTCCACAATACAGCAACCTAGTATCTGAAAATTCAAGGTATATGTTACCATGGCGCTTACCTGGAGTATCAAGGCGATAAAAATATTATTATTACGAGTAGTTATTTTGCTGTGTAGTCCATAGGCAGAGGTCCTAGTCGCTGTGAGCACTACCGTCGCTACATGAACAAAGCGTTTACTACGCTTGGCCCGAAAGGGATAACCCTACGAATTGTTCCCCGTTCCTTTTTAACCATATACACCGTATTTTTTAGCATCCAATCGCACCGCAAGTATGCTCACAGGGAAAAACTTCTGCTCCGAGTTGATCGCTATGATAACGTGTCCCACAAGCGAGCGCCGCGCACAAGCGAGCGCCGCACCCCACTAAGTTTGAGCACCTCTCTCATCTTAACGTACAATAGCTCAACGCCACGCTCTTTAAATGCCTTCAAACAAAGCAGATATCCAGCTTGCTATCTTAGCTATTCATGCGCATTAAATTAGTGGCAACTAGCCTACTGCAGCAATCTTTAACGTGTCTAAAAGAACAATCCGTCGCTGACGCGCTGGGACTACTGCTCGACGCGATTGCCAGCCTAACTTAAGGAAGCTTACCTAGCTAGAAGAGGAGGTGATAGTTAATTATATACTTAATCCAGATCAGCGTGGATTTCTGCCTACATACGCAGCTATACGTGATATGGCTAATGAGCTGCTATCAACGCGTGGTAGAGGTCTAGTTGGCATAAATTGGCTATCTATACCCTCTGCATGCCACCACACTCATCTTATCTGCTGCAGCCTCTTGACGTTAGCTGCTTCTCTCCTCTTAAGAAGGCGTACAGCCACCAGATAGAGAGCTTGATTAAGGCCCACATCAACCACATTACTAAGCTTGAATTTCTGCCTGCCTTTAAAGCAGCATTTGATCAAGCTTTCACTGCAGTTAATATACGCTCAGCATTTCGAGGAGCAGGCCTTATTCCTCTCCAGCTAGACGTTGTCTTGTTAAGGCTAGATGTCCAGCTGCGTACGCTATTACCAGCAGCTCAGTTAGGAGCTCGGGAAGGAGCTCAGCTAGGAGCTTAGCTAGGAGCTCAATTAGGAGCTCAGCTAGGAGCTCAATTAGGAGCTCAGCTAGGAGCTCAATTAGGAGCTCAACTAGGAGCTCAGCTAGGAGCTAAGCAAGGAGCTGAGTAAGGAGCCCAGCAAGGAGCTCAGTAAGGAGCTCTCTAGGAGCCTCAAACACCAAGGAACCCACGTGAGTTTAAGGCTTAATTAACTCTAATTAGCGATCGCGTTTAACGGCATAAGAGCTTATTACTAGCCTTAATTATTAAGGCGCTTAATTAGTTTATAAAGGGGGCTATAGTAGGGGCATATAGAGCTAAGCTAATAGAGGGTAAGATTAATAGCCTTAAGAAGGCTAATAAGGCAGTAACTTAGTAAAAGCAGCGTAAGAGAAAGTAGATTTAGAAGTAAGGAGTCTTAATAAAAGGAGTTAGAGAGGATATAGTTACTTAATAAGAGGCTGATTAATAGATTAGGCGTGAAATGCGTTACAGTAGGGAGCAATCAGGCCTTAGCAGCCGTGCTCTATCGCGCTATAAAAGGTGCAGAGAGACTAGGAATAACTCGCGCATCTGTAAAAACGATACTATAGGTGCTACTTAAGCTTACATATTAATATCTATAGAGTACTTAAATTTATAGTTGAGCTGTACGCTGGTAGAGGTGCTCAAACTTGGTGGGGTGCGGCGCTCGCTTGTGCGCGGCGCTCGCTTGTGGGACACGTTAGGTCTCCCACGAAACGGACATCTATGTTTATGGGACGCCACTTTGGACCTCGAGGACAATAACGCGTTTGGCTAGGAAGGTAGCTTTGGACAACATCAGCAGCTATTCATGTAGGAAACGCATCTATGAAGCCAGTATGAGCTGGGTTCCAGACAGAACAAGATTGTGAAGGACGTTAAAAACCGAGGTGTTAAAACCAACATCCTCCAGACGTGAAAAAATTGGCATTGTGAAGATCGTGGGGAGTTTTTGCAAACCGAAGGCTCGAACAGCGAGGCTCTTGGGAGTTGCGGGGTGGTGAGGTGACGCATGTGCAGGAATTATACCTTCTGGAACGCGAGAAGAAAACGCTTTTGCAATCACTGAATGATCGAATTTCGTGAACCAAAAACTCTGAGTATTTATATTGTCATATCTTGAATCTATTTTTGTATTGTATGAGTCTAATCGTAACCAGTCATTCATCATATGCGTTAATGGCCGTGACGCGCCTGTCGAGATATTCCTAATCCTTGTCTTCGTCTGTCTCCGGCTCTGTCTCTGCATCATTGTCCAGTGCGCCAATGATGTCCAACTGCAAGCCTGCCGATTTGCATGCATCCTTGATCTCTTGAGAAACCCCATCGTCACTGTCAACCACCACCATGGTTTTCCAGGTCCTAGCGATGATGTTCTTCTGCTCAATCATGGCCAACAAGAGGTCATTCACTTCTTCATCAGTACCCAAGTCGTTGAAGAACTCAAGAACCTCCAGAATGGGTGGCAAGCCTACTGAATGAAGGCGTGGTTTCTTCGATGACTTTCCGAAGAGCTGGTAGTCCCAGTTTAGCCTCAATGTCGTAAGAGCCTCGAACTCCCTCATTCGCAGCGCTTTGCGACCAGTAAGAGAAGGGAAATCAATGGTGATGCTCTTCAAGAACTCGGCTTGCGACTTGAGCGCAAGAATGTAGTCACCGATGTTATCTGAGCTCTCTTCCAGCTCAGGCTCAGGCTCCTCTATTTGTGTCATGACGAATTCTTCTAGTGCTTCAGGTAGTTCGAGGAGATCGCCAAGAGAATCGTCATTGATGTCGCATTCGATAAGATGCAGCTTCTTCAGGGCCGTTTCGTGAGGGCGCTCGATATGATCGAATCCTTTCTCATCCAGCTTCGCTCTTCGAATGGTCAAATTCTCCAAGGAGGGGTGAGCGAATATGTGAATATTTTCTCGGAGGTCCCAATACTCATCGTTGGCGCATTGGTAGAATAACGAGCACGTCTTGAGACAAGCGAGGTCGAAAGGCCCATTGAACAGGGTACCAATGCCATGCAACAGCACGGCTGGCACCGAGATGTCTAATTTTTCCAGATTTGACATGATCGAGAGCGTACGCGAGAGGCTATCAGAGCGTTTGGGGTCATAATGGGAACCAGCAACGGGTGCGTCGAGGGCCAGCTGCGAGAGCTCCGATGACGGGTACGCCAGCTTGATTTCAAAGATGGCAGAGCCACGGCGCGGTCGGCGACTTAGAGATTCGCTGAATGTAAGATGAAATTCTGGCCGTTCGAAGAGAATGCTTTTGTATAGCACTGCATCGCTGAGCCGGTGGTACTTTTTGTTGACCCTTGAAACATTGCAGAGATCCCGCCTTGAGACACGACCTAGTGCCTCGAAAATCTGCAGCAAGAGCTCGTCAGGCAAGACAGTCAAAAGATCGCGTTGAGCGCCTGCACTCTCGCCCCCGTCATCATCAACATCGACAGACATGCTTGACTTTTCAATATCCAGGATTGGTGGCGTGAGCTCCCACCGCGAACACGTGGAGACTTCAGTAGCTGACTGCGGGGAAGGATGCGGGGAAAGCTAAGCCGCAATGAGCGGATGTGTTGTTCGAAGAGGAGATGGAGACGGTTGAAGTAGAGACCCAGAATAGGGTACGAATGCTAGGATACGATGACAGGCACGAATGTGTTGAGGGACTTTTTGACTCGTCAGACCAGGGTGCGTATCGGGCTGCGTCATGAATGGCCGGCGCACTGGCCACCGCGCCACTGTGGCTCGAGCTTGCTGTGCAGGCAGGAAAGAATCTCGTTTCTTCTCACTGTGCAATCTGCGCAGAGATGTTGTAGCATCATTGGCTCACACACCCATGGTTTCTTTTCGCCTCTACATATTTCCTGCGTTCTGCGGGGTCTGACCATAATGTTCAACGCCAAATGTCCCTTCGAACGGCTCGAGCGAAACGGCTAGGGAGCATCGCAGGAACTCTAATCAGAAGGCCCACAGAATTAGAAACCATCTCTGTAACCAATACGATAATGAGACGAGGGCCCACTGTATTTAGGCGATAAGTACCTCAGTTTTCCTTTCGCTCTTCAACCATGCTGCATAGCTTCCTGCGAACCGTTCCCTTGAATCAATGCAACTAGTCAATGCAGCTTGTCCGCCTGGCTCATGATTAGCATCGAGTCCTACTTAAAATTTCTACTCCTACAATATCGTCGCCTATATCATTGAGCAAATGATCTTTCGGCAGCCCAGGATCCGACGTTTTGTCCTGCGTCCGTATGACTCTACTATGGCTATGCATCTGATCGAAATGTCTGAGGACTGCAACGAAACGAAGGATGGAGACAGTCTCGAGTCATATCTTTGCATTGATAAACCTAACACCCCAGAACTGACCGAAGCTGCACCTTTCTCTTTTCAAGTGTAACGACTTGCTACCGAATCCTAGAGATTTGCTTGAGCTCAGCATGGTACCATTCGTTTATCGTCTTGGAGAATAACCTTCAGAATCGAAAACTTCATCACGCAATTTTTCGAACCTTGCTTCAGCATCGCCCTGCATAGCAGGCATCACGCGCCGCAGCGTACTAACGTGGAATAGACAGTGGATAAAGGCGAACACGCATTGGTTCACTATGCAACCTATAGCTCCGGCACTACAAACGATTGAATTGTATATGTGCAAGTGTTGATAAAAATTGAAAATAACAGTCAGTCTTGTTCGTTCCGTCAGGATGCCTTCTGGCGTTGAATTCGCAGCCTTCAACCAGCTGAGGCTTACAACGCTGTTGACCAAGCAACATGCGCACCAGTCGGCGACAAGTAGCTTCTTTGATTCTACACATATTTGGGCTCTACATTCATGATTTATTATGGTTTCGGAGGCATTCCGCTTGTAATATTACTGTATTGGAGTTGTCCGGGTCGGATCTCACAGCATCCGGCGGATTGGTCAGCGCAACGCTAAGGAAGCTAGCCGGAATATCGCTTTACAACATACACCAGAATGTCTATTAGGGAGTAATGAATAAGCGCTGATCAAGACAGGACTTTTGAAATCAAGACTAACTATGTCGAATAGCTTACACGAGGGGCTCAACGGGCTTAGTTGTCTTATTTTATCAAACCCCCAATGTATAAGCTTCAACCACATAAGTCGCTTCACATGTCTTCATACCTCCCGAAATTTTTACGCAAAGTTAGAACGCGCCGAGAAAAAACCGTCCATCACATTTCTAAACCTAAAAACGTCACAAGTGGAGATTCCAGCCTTCCCATCATGACTGACAACGACAAACTTGCTACGGTAACCCCTCGGGGAGTAAAGAAGGTTGTCCGTGCGATTGAGACTCTCGAGGGTGCTGGTGTCCTCGTCCGCCGGAGCATCGGCACAACCGAAGTTCGAAATTTCTCTCCGTTCCTGATGCTGGATCACATCGAAGTAGCAGATGGCAAAGGCTTCCCTGACCACCCACACAGAGGCCAAGAAACAATTTCTTATATTTTGAATGGCCGGCTAGAGCACGAAGATTTTGTGGGCAATCGGGGAGTTCTGAACTCTGGGGACCTTCAGTTCATGACAGCGGGGAAGGGAATTATGCATTCAGAGATGCCCTTGCCCGACGAAGACGGTTCTCCAAACTCTGGCTTGCAGCTCTGGGTCGATCTTCCAGAGTCGCTGAAAATGTGCGAGCCCAGATATCGTGACCTCCTCGCAAAGGAGATCCCTAAAGCAACAGGTGACGATGGCAAAGTCGCAGTGAAAGTTATAAGCGGCACCAGCTACGGAGTCCAGTCAATTCAAAACTTGGCGTACACACCGGTGTGGTATCTCGACTTTACGGTCCAGCCGGGTGGCAACGTGGAACAGGCTATTCCCATGGGATGGAGTGCCTTCATCTATCTCCTATCCGGGGAGTTAAATATAGCCACCACCTCTGCGCGCAAATTTGACTTGGTTTTATTTCGAAAGGAAGGGGACAGCTTCAAGGCAACAGTAGCTTCGGATTCTTCTGAACCAGCACATTTCATCTTGGTTGCAGGACCTCCGCTTGAACAAAATGTAGTTCAGTACGGGCCGTTCGTCATGACAAGTAAAGAAGATGTTATGAAAGCCAGAATGGATTTCGCGACGTTCTCGAATGGCTTTGAAAAGGCAAAGAACTGGGAAAGTCAAGCAGAGAAGCGAAGAAAAAGCTTGTATTGAAACAGTGATACATCTTCTTATATCAACTGCCATTAATGGACCTGGATGCTCGATCGCACAGCCGTTGCAGGCCTTTTCCAATGACTTGTAATAACATAAGAATATACTCAATCACAATATTTACAAGTAGCTGTAATCACATGTACAGCGTCGTCGAATAAGGCTAAGGATACGTTAAATTAGGTACCAGTCTGTCATCCTAGATTGACATGCTTCAATGGTTATCTGCTGTATTGTCAAAAGGCGGTGATGCCATTCACTCACTTCATATGCCTTGGCTCGTTTCCATCTTCTGACTTAGAGTACCTACACTTCCGATCGCTAGAAATTTACATAAGCGTATCCATTATGGATATACAGTTTGCGAACCTCTTTTCGGATCATGTGAGTATCCAGTGCTCATGCAATAAATTGAAATACTAACCGGTATGAGATTCCAATCTTCAATTAGGCTCCTTGCATCAATTAACCATCGCTAATCATAACCCTTACATAAGCAGAATTATACACTCACCTTCGATTTAAGATACTGCTCCTCAAGATCTACAAACAACGAATCCATATATGGTCTAAGCAGCGCGCAATTCCTGGTTCCTTCCCATGCTAGTCAATCATTAGTAAGGAAACAGTTTTCCCCGGAGAATTTCTAAGTTGTCAGCTGACGGCTTGTCAGTTAAGTCGAGGTCATCTAGTAGGAGAGCTTGCATCGCAGATTGGAATGTAAGCTGGTAGAAACCTGTTTGCATCCCCTGTCATTTACTTGACAGCCTTGAGGCAGCATTGGCGGTCTGTTGTATGAACAATGGCGCTGATACTAGATACACGAGAAAAGAAATCGCAGTTTCTTCGATATTTTGCAATTCTTGTTGATTCATCAATGTACTGCATAGTTTCTTGGTAGGATCCCGTGGCATCACCTGCCCCAATCTTTTCAGAAAAATGTCATATCCTTAATATTGATTATTGAGCAGGCCATATGCAAGCATACTTGAATACGTTCTTGAAAATGCATCTGTTTGGATCGGACTTCGGGCGGAGAACGCGGAGATTAACAGCTTACATATCGTACGACCAGATTTGGCTACCTCATGCATGACCATTCCGATAAGCCAATCAACACGACTCGATAGAGGAGCCACTTGCATCAAGTCGCGGCTGTACCCTTGCTTTCTATATGTACTGCCTCGTTGGACTTGCGTATGCACCTGCTAGATGCATACAATGACGCTGTGATAGTCTTTGCTTGTCGCCTATATCAATGTAATATCTGCATACTGCCGCAGCCTCGAGCGTATCGCAAATATTCATAGCGCTGTCTAACCTTTCAAAATGCATTTTTACCAGATAGGTGTCCTCTTGTCTATGTTCGGGCTTGGCCGCGGTCTTTCCCTCCCATCAACGCCGGCATCTCACCCACCCAGATGGCGTACCCTCGCACCTATCCCATTTCTAGCTCGTCAAGAACACACAACAGTGTTTCTACCTCCGTCTACGATAGCTATACTAGGTGGAATTGTTCCAAGTAACGATTCCACCTTAGCCATACCCCTCGATACTTCACCACTCATGCAATCTTACTCCATTGCCACCAATACCTGGTCCTTCCGTGCCCCAGTCCCAAAAGCCTTGAATCATCTCAATGCTGCTGTTGTTGATGGTCAGATTTACGTCCTGGGCGGGCTTGTAGAAGGAGACGACATTATAAATAGAGCATGGCGCGCAGTTCCTGACTCTTGGGTATATGATCCCTTTAGTAATAGCTGGGAGCCAGTCCCCGGCCTTCCGTCTGATGAAGCAAGAGGCAGTGCAGCAGTCGGTGTTTATGAGGACAAAATTTATTTAGCTGGTGGAGTGACGGCTCTCGAACTTTTCGGTAATCGAACGCAAGAAACTGTAACGGTGGTTTCCATTTATGATACAAAAGAAAAGACGTGGCTACAAGTGCCAGAAGCGGCGAAACATATTCCGGAAGGAAGGGATCACGCCGGGGCTGCCATTGTAGGGTCACAGATGTATATTTTAGGCGGCCGCGATCATGGCCAACTCAACGTGAAGGATACTGTCTTTGTACTGGACTTATGCAATCTAGAGGCAGGATGGAAAACAAGAGATTCGCGCATGCCTACAGCAAGAGGCGGTATCGCAGCAGGTGTCATTGGCAATAAGGTGTACACTTTTGGTGGCGAGGGCAACACGGCAATCGAGAGCGGAGTTTTCAATGAGATTGAAGTTTATGACACGAAGACCGATCGATGGGAGAGTATAGGCACGATGGATATACCAAGACACGGCACATATGCAGTGGGCGTTGGTAAACGGGTGTATATTCCTGGTGGAGGTGTGTTACAAGGAGGCGCGCCGGTCGCGGATTTCGACGTATACTCGCCATAGGAGACGAAGGAGTTTATTTCCACGGAAACATGCTTGCTAGACGCGCAGCTGTAAACCTGGCGATGCCAAACATCGTTCCTGCCTCTTTAGCAATAGTAAACTTATGCTACTCTCTTTCATTTTGCCAACTTTTCTTCAGCTACGCTGGAGCAGGACGCGATCTACCAAGGCGGTTGCCAGCGACGAACAGTAGTGTGATCTTACATTTTTTTCATCACTATTAATATAGTCACGATGCAATGGCTCTCTATTCGCTGATTTTCCGTCAAAATGAAGTGTTTTTAGATACAAGACTAAGGGAGATGAACGAAAATTCGAAGAAAACCATAGGTTTTGGAACTGGAAGATCCTTCAGACCACCCTGGTTTGGGAGTAAGACCAATCATGAACAGATTATAAAAGACATGCATTTCCAATCACTCTACATTTCCTCGATAAACTGATTTACAGCAAAGCGTGGGTAACATCCGCTCCCCTCCTCGCCCAAACCCCGTCGATTCCCATGTCAAACTTCCCATCATCTTTATGCATGATAACAGGCTGCTCCCCCTCCGTTGATCCATCTTTCCTCGGGTTTCTAAAAATGACGCTCTTGTAAATTCCTAACGTCAAATGTATCGCCGCTGGATCTGTAACTTCATACTTATCCAGGGGTTCCATTTTACCGCTGAGGAGAGTATTTATGTTCTTGACGACAATCTCGGCTTGTTTTAGGGCCGGCCTCGCTGCTTTATGCGCCTTTGTAGCGGCGATATCACCAAGGGCGAAGATATTGGAGTACCGCTCATCCTTGATCTGTAGAGTGTCCCTGACCTCGATGAAATTTTGTGCATCAATACTGTCCGGGGACAAAGACCGCAGAATATCAGACTGGGGTGTTTGGCCAGTCGAAATGACGGCGAAGTCGGCAGGAATTTGAGTACCGTCGACTAGTGAGACATTGAACTCCCGGCCGTCGGTTGGATATCCGTTTTGTGGCAGCTTAACTCTTCGACCAAGCGTTAATTTGACCCCAAGGTCATCACACCGCTGCTTGACTACTTCATGTAGCCCCATATGGAATTTGCTCATTACGTTCGATCGAGAATGCACCAGAGTGACGTTTTTCTCTGGAAAAAGCTCTTTAACATCGGTCGCCATCTGAACTCCCACCGCCCCACCTCCGATGATCACAATATTTCGACTTCGTTCTACTTGTGCGGCGTGCTTTCGCAGGTAAGCTGTTCCATCCAGCTTCTCGCTCCCCGGCAGCGTGCTTGGCGGGTTAACTTTGTACCCGTTGTGATGGCGAGTGCAGCGTATGAAATCCGATCTGTTTTCTGACCGTCAAGACTTATTTGGCGATCCAGCACGATGTCATCCTTTGTCAACGCAAGAACCTTGGCTTGCACAATTGCGCCTCTTTCTCCCAGACGACTCTTTTGATACGGAATGAATGCCTTATGGGTATCGACTTTGCTAGTGATTGCGTAGCGTGGAAACGCAAAAAGGTGCTGGAAATGACTATTTTTCTCAATTAATAAGACGCGGAAGCGTCCTTGTGCGGTTGTCGCGAGGGATTCGGCAAGGTTCAGCCCGACGTAGGATCCGCCGACTACCACGACATTTTGGACTGCTGTTTTCGCCATTGTAAACATGGAGCGGTCGTGGATCTGGGTATAGGTGGAAAAAAAGGACGACTGAGAGGACAAAGACGATGTTCTTGTACATCGATAGTTGGACGCGTGTTCCGATGCCGAGGATGGTGCCTATTATCTGATGGTGGCTATTGCTCGGAAAAGACTTTAGCCGGCTAATCAGATGGGAATTCCGCCTTCCAGGCAGCTGATGCGGCAGATCAAAAAGAAACTACAAAAGCCTATTACGTACAAAAAACCGGAGCAAATGAGACTCATTGAACAAAATAGGATGAAATAGTATCGGGAGTGGAGCTGCAAAGCGAAGACAGCTCGCCTTGCGAGATAGAGTTGGCATGGGGGGGTATCCTGCCTCAGGACGTTGCATCGTTACAGCACTCATACGGTACGTGCACAAAGTCAGATTCTAAAAAACTCGGGCAACTAAAGCTTATCAGAAATGAAAGAAATGTATGCTACGGGAAGAATTGTGAACTGGAAATCCTTTCCTCGCTTCCTTTAGTGGTTTGGTCGCTCACGTAACCAAACTGTAAATCCTTCAACTCTAGTCTCTTATTAAATTTCCTCTATAACTATTTGAATGCAAGATGTCTCCTCGAAAGAGTGCGCAATTTCATGCTTTGGATCTCGTTAGGTGGGTGCGGCAAAAATTGCCGTGGCGCTGAACGGTTACACCGTACTCGCTACTCTTGACCTAGCTAAGTCACATTCTCTTGAGCTCCCATTGAGTCACACAAAATATCGTGAACGCCCTATCATTAAAGTTCTTCTTTACCAAGTCGCTAGCGAAACTACCTTTGCAACCACCCTCTCCCCCACCCCTTTTTTCTATATCTAGTTTAGTGAAATTGGGATAGGTACGTAATTTGCCATTGTAAAAGACGGTACTTCTGTACTATAGCTTGAGCATACAAACTTATAGCTGGAGCTGGTAGGCCGTCCTCCCTGAATAGCGTGATTGAACGTTCGAGGGCTCCATTTGAGCCCTAACCGTAGCAAAACTGTACGCTTAAACGCAGCTCTATTACTCGCCATCCTGCCCTTGCGCACTACGAAATTACTTGGCTCTATAATCGGTTTTTACCCTGACTCTTCTATGAAAGATATAACTAATACTATGGAATGACATGGTGCCTACACATACTTTGAAGAGCACTAAGCGTCGTCCCCCTGGAAGCTGCATATTGATCCATACCTTTTCATAGCTAGCGCCGATGCCGATTGTGTCTCCGACATGTTCGAACATGACTTTCAATACTCTAAGGTAGCCATACTACTTTCTCTGAGTTATATGTTATGTATACTTAGTCTGAACATAAAACTCCAGCCTTGATGTTGAGAATTTTGGGCATACAGCGTCATTACTCTATGTAGTTGACGAAGCGGAAAGTAAGTGAAGATTTCTCCGAATACACTAAACGCCTTACAATTGCTACAAAAGGACGAACACATCTGTGCCTAGCCTTTTGACATCATTTTCCACACAAGCCCAGCACAGGCTTTCGTTTGCGACAATTAGCGGATAGTCCTTTGCCCTCATAAAACATGCAAGAGCTAAACGTGCGCTCCAATTTCTATTTGCCCTTACTACAGACATATTAAGCGGAGGCTCAATGATTTCAGGCCAGTTGTCAACTGCAGTGACTGCCCCTACACGGGTAAATCCAGTTTTCTCCGGCTCATTGTGATCGCACGTCGATGGTGGTAGACATATATCTACTATAGAATCTCCAGAAGGCACATAGAGTACCATAACATCGATATCCGTAAACCATTGGTCTCGATCGTACACCTGAACCACAGCATCGACGTACATTGCATCAGTAAATGTACCTCCACGGCGTCCAACGTCCAAAGGTAGTTCAGCGCCGGTGAGTTTGAGATGGAGCGATGTATTTTTGAAGTTATCCTCGAATTTTCCATCGAATGGAGCATGGTTGATCAGATTCCAGTCATCGAGGGTATCACGGACGTCCAGATCTGGTGGACATATCAACAGGCAGACCCCTGGCTTGCCTATATTTCCGGGAACGCATCGCACACCTGTTCGACGCCGGACAGGGAAGTCAAGCAATGCGTCGCAGACATACATGACGTCATTGGATGATATTCCCATGACTCCATTGAAATCAGATGGCGCTAGATCGATGCCGCTGTCAAATCTGCAGATACATGCGAACGCCTCTTCAATTGTTCTCTCAGGGACTTGAATGTTTGACAGCCATCGTGCAGTATGAAGAGGCTCCGAAGCCACGGTCAAGTCGACGTTTGCTTTTGGCATCATGGAGTATACCTCCGCAGCTCGGCTGAGCACGGCTAGCGACTTGTGGGTAGATTCTGGCAATAATTTATTCAGCATCTGAGTGACGACGATATCCTCCGTTGGAAGATTCGAAATGCAGTCTGCGATGAAATCGACGGGCGATTGAAGCTTCACTGTGCCTTTCCAGGTCTGAACGGGTACGTAGAGGGCTATGCTCCTCGTATTGCCGACTAGCCTGAACTTCATGCCCTCGTATTGGCTCCATGCAGAGGCTATAGCCCAGCCAGATCTATGACGTTGAGAGACATTTGTAGTGGTATGCTTCTTTAAAAGATCCTCGAGCCGCTCCAAGTCGACTGTTTTTTCAGAAGGCATCCAATGGAAAATGAGAGGAGGGTCGGTGTCCACGTCGGTCCGGCCTGAAAACCGTTCAACAATCCTATTACTATGGGGATCTACTAAGGTTCCCCTCTGGATGAAACCACATGGCTCAGGGGTCTTGTCCATGATATCAACGGATCGTTCTCCAGCAGCTACGAGAGTGTACCACGCAGGATTGCTAGTGCGCTCCTCGACACCTATAGCAACCTGTATTTCTTCCGGATCATAGCCTCGTAGCTTCATCTCGTCTCGTGATACACTGTGCAAGAGAATCCAGCGGCGATGGCTTCGCAAACTCGGCTGATCGGAAAGCCGGAAAGTCTGAGGGAGTACACTTGCGATTCCGCTGGAGGTACCATCTCCGTACAAAATGACTGCATTGCGGAGGTCTATGCCAATGTCATGCTTTGCAGCATAATCGCGCAGAAAAGCTATTTGGGCTTCAGTGTGGAGGTAAGACATGATCGTGAAGGCATTGTCCAGCTCAAAAAAGGGGGGTGCTTTTTCTTTGGCGACAAAACCTCGGTAGCGGCGTCTTCCAAGGTTTACATAACGACTGAATTCCAGCTTTTCTGCTTGGCGCAATTGGTGGTATTTCTTTGCTTGATCAGCAAACAATGCAGACCAACTTGCGTGCGTGATTGAGCTATTCGAATGTCCTATCATAAGGCTTTCGAGGTGGCAACGTTCGGCCAATGCCGTAAAGAAGTTCAAAATCCTCGATAGATCTGCAGCATCTGGTCCCCAATCGCTGATCAAGCTTCCGAGAGCGATTTGTATCAGTCTTTCAAATGGAGCTCGAGATGAGCTTGTCCCGACGGTGCTGGTTGAGACTTTAGGTCTACCGTAGTACTTTAGCCTCGCCAGAGGAATCGTCCAAGTGATGCCAGATCCAGTTGAATATTTCGGGTTCGGAGAATTCTGCATTCCAACGGTTACCATGGCGCCTTCGGGTATGAGCTTGTCTTTCTGGCTGACGTGCTTGGGCTCATTACCAAGGATGGTCATATCAGGGTAGAGATGCCAGGCGGATAGACCGAGGAATATGTCAGGATTATCGGCACTCAAGGCCATTCCTGACGCTATCTTCTCCATGAACGAGAGACTGTCACACCAAATACGAAGTACTGTCTGGTATACTGCATCCTTTGACAAAATATTGCGATCAATGTTGTCGATGATTAGCATCAGTTGCTTTTGCTGGAGGGGGAATATTTTATCTGCAGCATGCAGCCACTAGAAAGCATCATAAGAATTATTGCCGTGCATTTATGGATAATCGACCTTACCGACCTCGCGCTCGCATCCCATTGCGCAAGCTTGCTTGGACCGACGTCAATTTGGGCAGCCATAAGCTGTCCGAGGTGGAATTGGTCCTCCTGAAGCATGGACTCCAACTGCGATTTTCGAGCAGAGACTAATTCACTCCAAATGGAAATAGCTTGGGAAGGCGACCATTGTCGAGCTAGTATGCAGGCAAGAAGGTGGACCTGTATCGCCCCTCGACCAGAGGTGGCAGCTGCCCAAATCGAGGTCGCATCTAAACCTACGTATCCTTGAAGAGCTCCATAAGAGGACGATGCCTCCGGGTTTATTGTTCGGTTCTCGACAATTTCCGACGCCCGTAATCCGTATAGCTTCTCGAGGTTGGGGACGTGTGGTACGACATCGGCAAATAATCCACCCAGTTTGCGGGCTGTCGCATGAATTTTGCCTTCCTCTGCCTCTTGTTTCCTTCTTTTTGATAAATTGCTTCCAATGGCGCTATACTCGGCTGGAGCCTCCATGCGAACGATAGAAAAGTCGAAGTTGAAGTTGGCCAAGGCTGCAGTCGTCTCCATTACGCCCGAAGCTATGGAGAGCGTTATCCGGCCTATCGAGGCCATGATGAAGAGGCAATTTTCAGATGATATGATTATTTCACGAAGAAAAAATGAGTTCCAGGTGGTATGAAGCTGGGCAGAAGTTAATCAAGATCTTGACCCCCAGTCGACTCAGCCTCAACAGCTTAGCCACCGCCACGACACGCAGACTGTATCACGCAAAGACACGCAGTCAACTTTGGTTAGGTAGCTTCCGAACTTGATATATCATATGCTCTTAAGTCTTCTCGGTTGACCCTTTTGATAGAGGCGTTGTTGTTTGCGCTATAGTCGTAAAGCTCTCCGCCTTAGCAATTCAGAAACTTTCGGGGAAACAGCAAGACAACTACAGCAACATGCTCGGAATATGAGTCTTCTGCTATCAAGGTTAGCGAGCACCTGGGAGAATAAGGCGCGAAACCAAACCGAGGTATCACATCCGGTGCGAAAAGTGATCTTGCTCTGCCTTGATATGGCCTTGGTTTGGTGAGGCCGAATAAGATTCGCGCGGGGCAGGTGCGCCTGGCTGCACAGCCCACAGGGTAGCGCGGCGTGATAGGTCAGCCCTTAGTGGAAGGCGATTCTGCAAGAAAATATGCTTATATTCAGGCAAGTGAACGTACACCTTTAATGAAGATAGCAGCGAGGGCCGCCGATCCGTTCCAGCCATGGGGTTGTGTACTTCAAGCTGTGGTAATGAAGTACCTTCTTGTACGATAACAAATCACATGCCCAGGTGTCAGGGTTCAATCCTTTCAGGTTACTAGACGCAGGTGAAAGGGTTCAATCCTTCCAAGTTACTAGACGCAGGTGAAAGGTAACGATCCTGCCAAGTTACTAGACGCAGGTGAAAGGTAACTGTTACCTCTTACCTTTCACCAAGCTAGGTAACTGGATCAGGACTAGCCTGCTCTAGCTTATGTATATAGGCAGCACCTCTCCCCCGAAGGTGAGAGGTATCTGCTATTTTATCCATTTCCTTTTAAATTAAGTTTCTTTAACTAAGACCGTCCTAACTATGCGTGTTAACTGCCTTACATAATAGCAGATTATACAGCGCTTTAGCTCCTCTCCGTAGTTAACACACAGTTACTTAAGCTGTTACCTCTTAGGTGAGTTTAACAGTAAGGTGGTACTAACGTACTAGGACTAGATCCTATCCCCCCTTAGTTAAGCTTTAGGATAGCCCTCGCACAATAGTTAATTTACAGTGCTATCCTCTACTGCTAGTTTAGCTAAAATTTTATAAGCTATTCCCCCTTAGTTAAGCTTTAGAATAGCCTAGAATTTGCTAGGTTTTCTTGCTAGTAACCTATTTCGCACCTTAGTGCCTACGCTTTACGCTACCTAAACACTAGGATTATTATTAATAAGACACGTCCTATTATTCCCTTCCTTAAATAGGAACACTCTAGGGATTATTCCTACTTTTACACACTATAGTCTGTGCGTATATTTTAATTGCGCGCACGTGCTGCCTTAAGCACGTATTTACCCTCTAAAACTTCCTAATTAGGTAATTCTCTAAACTTAGCCTGTGCATAACACTCCTAAGTATTTATCTTAGTCCTAGCAACCTCACCTAACTAATAATACTACTTAACTAACAGTTAAATCTTAAGTCTGCTTACTAAAGCTTAAGGATTCCCTTTAGTTTTACTTTAACTTTTACTTTTACTGCTACAGCTACTCTTACTTCTATCTAACCTTCTTTATTTAGCCTAATAGCAGACAGCTCTTATAATAAAGAGTCCTCTAGCTAGCGGCCTAAATTTTAAGCCTATTAGAAAGATAACGCGTTAGCTAAAACACAGGCGGCTCGTAATTAACTTAGGGAAAAGGCTTATTAACGCTAAGAGAAGAATAAGAATAAGGCTATAGAAGATTTAGAACTAGTTATCTTAGAAAACCCTGTTATTAAAGACGTAGAGTACCCTGAATTTACTCTAATAAGCTCCCGTACTAACTTATTAACTAAGGAAGTTAACCTACATTCCTTCTCTTGCGATATAATATAGCGTGCTAAGAGAGCTTATTAGATGTAGCTACGTACGGAAGCTGCTAATCTAGGTCTCCCTAAGGACTTTAATAACTATCTTCCTCTAGGTAGCCTTCTAGGTTTACTACTATCCGCGAGCTTAAGTCTACCTACTTCTATTTAGTAATTAGTACCCTTAGGTATCTAGCTCGTAAAGAACTACCTTAGTAAGTTCTTAAGCCTTAAGCTTACGCAACTTGCACGCCTAATAACACTATTTAGGTGTGCCCTGCATGCTCTTAATAAGGATAAGAAGTTATTAGAGATATACTACCTTAACGCTTCTACTCTAAAGCAGGAACTAACTAAATAACAACACAGCTTTACTTAATAAAAGGATAAGCTAGTTAAAGAATATAATAAGCTTAGCAAGTAGTAGAATAAGCTCGTCGCTAACTATAAGACCTTAGAAGGTTTGTTACAAGAAATTAAGAATAAGCGTAATAACTCTGCGTTGCGCGACTAGCTGTTGTCTAGCTCTCCTAAGGTTTTAGGCCTTACTAGACTTACTCTATTGCAGCCAGCCCTAGGAGCTATAAATAAGCCTCTGCTAGGAGGAATAAGTACGCCTACATAAATCCTCCTATAAGGTAACGCAGCGGGTAGTATTCTTAATAAGTTTAGTTCCCCTTAGCGTGTTCCGCTCTTAACTAACCTTCCTCTTACTCGCGAATACTAAACATCCCTAGGCGACACAGTAACACTAAGCCCTTATCTAACTAAGCTCTACTATAAGATTAAGGGGTTATATTAGTTCTTATCTATAAAGAATAAGTAAATTTAGGTGCCTCTAGTGTACTCTAGGGGTCCTAATCTTTATAGGTAGATTATGAAGATACTTAACTATTTTAAAAACAACAGGTTAGACTAGTAATATAATAACATGCGAGTATAATTTATCTTTTAAGCTACTAGTAGTTCTGCTTAAACCTTACTATAAGAGCCTAATAGGTTTTTATATTAATATAAGAATAACTTTAAGTATTTTTATGTCCTTAACTCTATCTTTAGTAACTATAACTACTATGTTACAGCAGAATAGTAATATAATACTTTAGTCTTCCTAGAACGTAGCTCGCTAGAATACCCTACTACAGTTAAAGTATAGGCTCTATTCTAGACAGAGTTTAACGCTATCGCTACTTAGCTTAGATAGATTACTATAACTTAAGCGTATAAGCTTTAGGCTAAGCTTCCAGGCTATCTCTAACAGAGCCTTAGCAGCGCGCCCGCTGTCTATACTACTACTAACTTCTAATCTCTTTATAATACAATTAATAATGCATGTTAGAGCTACAACCTCTAGTAATTGCCTTAGTATCTTGCTAATCAAACAAAGGGGCGTAACGCGCTAGCTAGACTAAGCCTAGCACCGCCTCGTAAATTTGTTCTAAGGACAGCGGCGGATAAGCCTATTAAGAAAGCTAGTAAGCCTACTCTAGGCCTACGTCTGTTGTTTAAAGATAATAGAATAGGTAACTACAAGCTAGCTGACGGTCCTAAGCCTTACAACGCGGACCCTAGCCGTAACTAGTATCAAGGAAATCCGCGCAGTAACCTAGCCACTAATTGTTACGTACACGCAAGCCTAAAGACTAGTAACTCTAACTATAAAGAAGCCTCTAACAGTAACAGTAATAAAGCTAAGGACGTTATTTATTCAGGGGAAGAGTAACCCTAGATAAAAGTCCTTCGTCTAGGGTTAACAATCAGTCTTAGGAAACCGCGCTAGCTGCTACTTACTAGGGCAGCATACATAAGCCCGTGGCGCAGGCACTCCTACGACGCACGCAGGCTATCTAGAAAGATAAGCTGTGTCTAGACAGCCTAGACCAGTTCGCTTTCTTAAGCATAATTAGATAATAAGAAAACGCCCCCTACGTCGCCTAGACATTAGCAGACAACAGAGCAGATGTAAACTTTATCTTATAGCGGTTCCTCCAGCTTACCTAGGGGTTCTAACTAATTCCTCTTATTATACCTATTATATGTAAAGGATATAAAAGTATTACTTTAGAATCTATTACTTATAAGGTTAAATTCTACATAAAAATTAATTCCTACTTTAAGTACACTTCCGCCTATATTCTTAACTAGTATAGAGCCTTTAACCTAGTATTAGGATTCTGCTAGAGGAAACTATACGCACTACGCTTTAATTACTATTAGGGTACGATTAAATTCCCTAACGCATACTACTAAACAGAATGCTAGTAATACTTACATACACTATAAGTCGTCTGCGAGCGAGCTACGCCTAACGCCTCTACACAGCCTAGTTCCTCTACAGATAGCAGGAATAAAGGCAAGACTAGCTAATAACAGGCAAAGTTAGATACCGCAGCCCTAGCAAAGCTAGACGACGAACACTAAGTACTACACTAGCAAACTGAACCTGCAGTAGGCATTAAGGTTGTCTCGCTACAAGCTATTCGGGCGTTTACCAAACGAAAAAACTACCCTCTATTTATAATAGTTTAGCGCTTACTACTAGGAGCGTTATAAAAAATCTGTCGCGCAGCAGCATAAAAGGACTATAATAAGTTCTTTAACCCTCCTAAGGAAGTCTTATTAAGAGACATCCTACCTCTGCACCTGCTTAAGGAATATACCTTAATTATTCCTATATTTAATAAAGCAGCTGCGGCTAAGCTCCTAGATTACTTAGAACATAACTATAAGATTAAGCTTAAGCTAGGAGCTAAGGTGCCTAATTATTAAGTAAGACTATTTTCTAGTAAATAGTTTAAAGCTATTAAGTAATATGTTTAGGAGATAGAGGCCTAGGATTTTATCTTCTAGGGACCCTCTACTGCACGAAATAACTTACTTATTGTTACTAAACCTAGTAGTAGCATCTAAGTCTACGTAGATTATTAAGACCTTAACAAAGCCTCTATTAAGGATTAATACCTAATTCCTTTCTTCTGCGAGACTTTAGCTAAGCTTAATAAAGCTGTTATCTTTTCTAAATTTAATATCGTGCACGCTTTTTATTAAATTCGCATAAAGCCTAGTTTAGAGTAGCTTACTACTTTCTCTACGCGTTAGGGTACTTATTAATACCGCGTAATGCCTATAGGCCTCTGTAATGCTCTAGCTATATTTTAAAGGGTAATTAATAGCGCTCTTTTTAAGTACCTTAACAAGTTTTATACTGCCTATCTAGATAATATCTTAGTTTTCTCAGAATTAGTAGAAGCCTATATAGAGTATGTAAAAAAGGTGCTTACGCGCCTTAAGGAAAAAAGGTTCTATATAGACCTGCGCAAATTAGAATTTTACACAGACTACATTAAGTTCCTAGGTATAATAATTATAAATAAGGGTATTAAAATTAACCTAGAGAAGATTGAGGCTGTACAGTAATAGGAAACACTAAAGACTGCCTAAGATGTGCTCGCTTTCCTTAGGTATACTAGCTTCTCCCAGCGCTTTATTAAAGGCTACTTAAAGATAGCGTTACTACTTACACGCCTTATTAAGGCTACTATTATAGAAAAGAAAAGTAGTAATCCTAATAAACTTACTTATAAGAAGGTTCGTTATAAGCTAATTATATAGGGAGAGGAGGAAGTAAAAGCTTTTAAGGCTCTTAAAGCAGTATTTCGTGTAGGCGTAGTGTTAAAGTATTTTAATCCTACTAAGTAAATCTACATCTTTACTAATACGTTAGAATAGGTATTAGGCGGGGTTATAAAGTAATATAATAATAAGGACGTCCTATAACCTATTACTTTCTTTTTAAAGAAACACTCCCTAGTAAAGTGTAACTATAACATCTATAATCTTAAACTTATAGTAATTATATAGGTATTTAAGGAATAGGAGCCTAAACTTATAGGCTCTTCTTAACTAATATAGGTAATAATAGACTATAAGAACCTAGAATAGTTTATAATAACTAAAAAACTTAGCTAATAGTAAGTATAGTAGTCCTTATTTCTTAGCTAGTTTAACTTTAAGATTATCTATACCCCTAAGGAAACTAACAGTAAAGCAGACGCTTTAAGCCGTTAACCTTAAGATACCCTAACAGATGTAGAAGACCCTTATTATAGTACACGGGCTGCTATTCTTAGACCCTAAGTACTCTCCCTAGGCATATAACTAGCAGTTATAACAGCCTTACGCGCCTTAGCCCTTAGTTAACCTAAGTCCCTAGACTAAATATCCTAAGAATAAGCTAAGGTAGTATAATTTTGCTTTACCCGCGCTCGTGAAATAGACTTTCCTATAGAATTTAATAATAATAATAATCCTACGCCTATTAACAGTATAATAGATCCTTTGCTGCCCTGTTATAAGGATAACTATTAGTTAACAGAAGAAATCCTAGACGCTGCGTACGCTAACAACGCTATAGCTAAAAAGGCCTTCAAAGCTATTAATACAGAAACTGCTAAATTACTATTATAGTTTCACAAGAATAGCTACTATTTCTCTGCTGCAGACCTATTAAGCACAAGTAAAGGAGCTTCCTAACGCCTGTAGATAGATAAGACTAGGCTTTACGTGCCTCCTAACCTACAGTTACGCTGACGCATTATAGAGTTGTGTTACAACTATTAAATTACTAGTTATAAGGGCCCTCGCAACACGTTCTTTTTTATATACTCGCAGTATTACTAGCTAAAGATGCACCTGTTAATTAAACGGTATTACGACGCGTGCGTCACTTATCGCCGAACAAAAAGCCCTCAGGACAGCAAGCATAGTTACTTACAGCTACTACTAGTACTTTATAGACGCTAGACAGAAATTTTAGTTAATTTTATTTAAGATTTACCTACCTCTTAGCTAGATAGCCGTACTTTTAAGAATATCCTCGTTATTATAGACCGCCTTATAAAAAGATAGTATTTTTTCCCTACGTATAGCTGTACTACAGCTAAAGCTGCTAAGTACTTTATAGAGGTCTTTAAATTATATAGCATTCCCCTTAGTATTATCTCTAACCGCAGTTTAAATTTTATTAGTTAGTTTTAGAGGCAGGTCTATAAGCGACTGTATATCTAACAGCGCTTATTAATAGCCTATTACCCTAAATTAGACAGGCAGACTAAGTAGGTAAATTAAGCCTTAGAAATTTATCTTTATTAGTATATTAACTACGCGCAAACTAACTAGGCTGCCTAGCTTTACGTTACTAAGTTTCAGGCTAATAATACAGTTAACGCCTCCACAGGCATAACGCTATTCTTTACAGATCTTAGATATTACCCTTACAGTAGTATACACCTAAGGGAAAACCGCAATAAAAAGCTTAGTAGCGCCGCAGCTAGTAATAAAATCCAGGCAGACAAGCTTATAAACACCTACGCGGACCTAGTTACTTATTTGCAAGAATAAATACTATAGGCTTAATAAGAACAAGCTCACTACGCTAATACCTCTCGCTAATTAGTGCTAAAGTACGCTGTTAGAGACTAAGTTATAGTTAACATAATTAATTAGTCTACTAAACAGGAATTAAAGAAGCTAGACTTTAAGTAGGTAAGGCCTTACAGCGTTACGAGAGTCGTGCATAATAGCTAGGCGTATTAATTAGACCTTCTACTAGACATGTTAGGCAGCAGAGTTTTTCCTGTATTTTACTCTAAGCTTCTTTAGCCTGCGCCCTTAAAAGGGCTTCTAGATTAAGCGCCAGCTCAGCTAGTAGCTGTTAAAGTAATTAATCCTAATAGTAAGGTTTAAGATAAGTAGCTTATTAATAATTTTCTTAATTACTAGTAAACTAGCGTTAAAGGCTACTAAAAGCGCAAGTAGTAGTACCTAATTAAATAGACTGGATACCTGAAACCCACCTGGTACCTAGTAACTAAGTACCCTAATAACTACAACGCTTATCTATTTTATTAGCGACAGCCTGATAAGCCTAAGCTACCTACTTGTTACATACCTCTAAATTAGTTACTACTTAATAAGGATAGGCTAGCTGCAGAAGAGTATCTCAGCGGCGACGAAGGTATCTAAAAAGTTTTACTTAAGTTAGCGCGCCTTAATTTGCCTCAATTTGCGCGCCTCTAGCCTCAATTTGCGCGCCTTTAGCCTTAATTCGCGCATCTATAGCCTTAAGATTACCCGCCTTCGCCCTTACTCTGCGCAGTACGCCTCGCTTTACGCGCTACGTCTAGGGACCTTGCAACTAAACGAAAATTATAAAGGTTACTCTTATATATATCATACGAAGGTCTTTAGGTTCTGTTTTCGCGTCGCGAGGTAGAAGTGTTAGAAAACACCTTAGAGCTTAGCGATTTTGTATAGGAAACTATTTAGACATGCGCAGCGCTATACAAAGCCTATTACTAGATTTACTAAGTTAGAAGGACTTAGTAGTAAATAGTTTTCTTATATTTTATCTTAAATTTTTGTCTCTTAGTTTAGAGGCCCTTACTATTTTGAAGGGGGGGGTCGTGTTAGGGTTCAATCCTTTCAGGTTACTAGACGCAGGTGAAAGGGTTCAATCCTTCCAAGTTACTAGACGCAGGTAAAAGGTAACAATCCTGCCAAGTTACTAGACGCAGGTGAAAGGTAACTGTTACCTCTTACCTTTCACCAAGCTAGGTAACTGGATCAGGACTAGCCTGCTCTAGCTTATGTATATAGGCAGCACCTCTCCCCCGAAGGTAAGAGGTATCTGCTATTTTGTCCATTTCCTTTTAAATTGAGTTTCTTTAACTAAGACCGTCCCAACTGTGCGTGTTGACTGCCTTACACCAGGCTACCGAGGCTCACCTCGTAGCGATCGTCCCCTCGTAACGCACGCATTTCCTCACCAAAATCTGCCAAAATCCTACCTTTATTTCTATTTTTCTAGCCTTATTTAATAAATAAAATAAAAAAAGTCTTAATATTAAAGATATATTTCTTAAGTAGCTCTATAATCTTAGTTAATTATATTTTTTAAATTAAATAGTTTAAGAAATTTATTAATTTTCTATAAAATAAATATTTTTTTTTATAAATTTTTTTTAAAAATAGTATTTAAACTAGTATTAGAAATTCTTAATCTTAGATAACTAAGTAAATATATAATTCTTTTAGAAAGTTATTTAAGAATAACTTTTTCTTTAATAAAAATTTATATATAACTTTATAAAATATAGTATAACTCTTTTAAAAAATTATATATTTACTTAGTTATTTAAGATTAAGAATTTCTAATACTAGTTTAAATACTATTTTTAAAAAAATTTACAAAAAAAATATTTATCTTATAGAAAATTAATAAATTTCTTAAACTATTTAATTTAAAAAATATAATTAACTAAGATTATAGAGCTACTTAAGAAATATATCTTTAATATTAAGACTTTTTTTATTTTATTTATTAAATAAGGCTAGAAAAATAGAAATAAAGGTAGGATTTTGGCAGATTTTGGTGAGGAAATGCGTGCGTTACGAGGGGACGATCGCTACGAGGTAAGTCTTGGTACAGTCACATGAATAAAGTTTCTTCCGCCAAGTTTTTTCCCCACCAAACTACACTAAAAAGATATTAATTATAAGATAACCCTAACTTCTTAGATTTTTAATAAATTATATTAAAATTAAAAAGCATCATAGATAATATCTTATTATTTTATTTAAAATTATAAATATTAGAATATATACTTATAAGCGTAGTATGTATAGTTATTTATAAAAAAAGGTAGAAAAAAAGTATGTAACAGTGCAGAGCCCCACTACGCCAAATTGCCAAAAGTACATCAATACTAGCTCAACTGCTAGTACTAGGCTCTGTATCTAATATATAGGTGAGCTGTAACAGTACCCCTCTCGGCAATCCGTTACAAAGTAGAAAAAGTCGCTTTTTACATACAAATTTAAGGAAAATTAATTTTTCTTATCTTTAAAGATATATTATATAATTAAAGAATTTTATTTTTATTTTTACTCTTAACTAAACTAAAGTTTTAGTAAAGTTTTATTAATATTATTACTTTTAAAAGGATTAAATATGTAGATAGCGAGTAATTTTAGTATAAAAAGTGGTCGTTTTGGTGTAAAATCGCTTAGCGGAAGAAACTTTTTTCATGTGACTGTAACTAAGCCCAACTAGATGCGTAACGTGGGGGCAAAGGCTTTCGCTTACGTCGGAGGTGTTGCAGCCGTGTTTGGGGTGAAGCTGACCTCGCAAGCGACCGTATCAGAGCTGCTGCTGTTTGAAGCCCCACTGCTATCACTCGCTACGGAGCTTTGCAGCTTTGCAGCTTTGCAGCTGAAATCTTGGAGGGCTGTGAGTATTTACTGCACTAGATATTGTAACTTTCCCCCAGTGGATCAACCATATGTAAGGCGTTTGGTATCTGTTGACGTCACCATCATCAAGCTCAATGATAACAAAATCTACTCAAGATGATGAAAATTAGTGGGTACACGAGTGCTTGAGCATGAAGTTGCCAATCCTTGCCCCATAAATTGTGTCCCATCCATTTTTGTAGTGCCTTCGGTTTCAAACATTGAATCTCTTTCCAGCTGTCTCTTTGTATTGGTGCTTTTACAAGATTGGATCAAAGAACGTTTCTCTATTTAGGAAACCCACTATATGTTTGGAGCTTTTTTTGAGCTGGGGAAACTATCATTCACAAGCCCATATCGGCCTCATATCAATATCTTCAAGCACATTCTTTCTAAAGTATTTCAATCCTTGCGTATTCGCTTTACGACATTTAGAGTAAGGGAACGTTCGTTGTACCGTTACTTTTGGGTATAAACAGTGTAATACAGTCAGTAAAAGCGTCTATACAGGCAACTTGATCTATTGATCTGGGCAATATAATAGTCAATTTATGTTCAAGTTCAACTCATAACGTGAATGGGAGAGCTTTCTCAAACAGAGCTTTATCTATTGTAATACAGTCATACCCGCATATCAATAAGCTTTTGAGATAATAACATCGGCTTAGTAACTCATCGTGTCACCATCAATTTGCTAGCAGCATTTGATCAATCGATTGTGACAGTGAATGGCAATTGCACCATTGCCAAAGCTTTAATTCGCTAGGTCTCATGTTGCTTGCTATCAAAAGGTCAAGTGAGCACGAGGTTAATTACGGTCACACCCCTTAGCTCCAAACTCTGCTTCACTTCTGCCTCTTTCATTTAACCTCTCTTGTATAAATTTGCCTTCGCCTTGTTGATCTTCTCTTCTTTCTTGAACCCCCACAACCAAAATACTCAACTCAAGCCGAAAAAATAATAGCCATCACCCCAGTATACGATATTTAGTTTAAGGTTAGTACGTTGAACTAACATGACCTAACCACTACTTATAATGTTCAAGACATTTTTCACGATGTCTGGACCTCTCACAGATGCCCCACCCCAAGATGCCCGCATGAAAGCCGTTAAAATCGCTTTCAACAAGCCTGAAACTTCCGACCTGGCAGTTATGCTCCACTGCCTTGGCCTTAAGGTGCTCTTAGACATTCCAGATCTTGCAAAAGGCCTTTCGGAGCATGTTCAAGTGTTTGGGATTGACACTGAGCACTGGAGCAATAACACGACGCAAATGACAGAAATCGGCATCACAAAATTCAAGGCACGCGACATGCTAGAAATTTCCCAGTCACAGAGTCACAGTCCACATGGAGAAAATATGATGAGACTGATAAAGTTTTATTTGTTTCGTATCTTGGAGAACTCACATTTGCCGAACACCAACGCAGCGTCGAAGGGTGTTGACGGAAACCGTTTCGGTCAAGCTCGCTTTGTAACGTATAATGAAATGCGTGAAATTTTAGGCTCCACCTTTAGCCAGAAAATTCAAGGCGTGAAAAGTCTTGAAGGACTAGAGCACCCAGTTATCATTCTTGGTCACGCCATTGGTCACGACAAGAACAATCTCAAAAACAAGAGACTTGGTTTTGATCTTGAAAACTGCAGCTCAATTATCCGGCACATCGACACACAGCAGATCGTAAAGGATGCCGGGTATTGGAGTCATCCCAATAACAGAATTGGCCTTGCCACACTCACCAATGGGCTAGGCTTCCAACATCTTGACCCGCATACCGCATGCAACGACATTGCGCACACGACTATCGCTGCCTTCCAAATCGCTCTATCCAAGGCAAATGTTACCAAGTCGAATTGTAATAAAAGAATGGCTAAAGTTGTTGAGGATCTGGAATTCCACAGCCGTAGTACTTACCAGCATATCGGCGGTAGTGAAGCCTACTGCTGGAAGTGCGGCAGCCGCCAGCATATGAAGGATTCTTGCCTAGAACAAGACCTGCGATGCAACGAGTGTTGGTCCAACGGTCGCATTAATGAGGCATCAACACATATCACATTGCACTGCGGGTGGGTGGCATGGGCTGGTGCGAGGGAGAAACGCGAGAGAGATGAGGTCACTAGAAAGCAAAAGCGGCAACAAAAGAACGCTGCCCTTCATAAGTCACCTCTTACTAGAACACCAAAAAACGATAGCAACCGTGGTAGGTATGGTAGCCCGTCTTCCCCTCGCGGTCGAAACTACAATAAAAGCACCAGCACTGCACTTCCACACGGCTTTGGTGCAAATGGCAAGTACGTAGCCCAGGGAGGAAACCCCTCCCCCGGAGGAGATTCCTATGTGAATACATCTTCTGAAAATAATTAAGGGTACTATAATGAGGATCCGAATGATCAGAGTCGTGGTCGTGGCTAGGGTGGAGATAGTCTATAGTAATGCATCCTTTGGTGTCTAGAGATCTCGCGCAGGTATTGCTACGAAGTATGACAAAGTTTAGGAATGATTCATGGAATTCGAAATTCGATTCGCTTATCGTGGATAATTACCCTTTGTTTGATGTGGTAAGGTCACCGCGGAGGCATCCAGAGGATTTTTTGGAGACAAAATGGTGTTTTGTAAAAACTTGAAGTTTTCCAAAGAACTTTTTATCCGATTATGAGCAACAGCACTGGTACTTGATATATTTGATGGTCCATCATTACATCAAAATCTTGGAATACAGGTCACAGGATTCCTAACGTCGCTGATCACTAAGAAATATATACGCATGATATGCTTCCTACTTTGTGGTGGTGTAAAGTAATTTCGGTGATTTATTTCAATCTCAAATGGCTGTGCAATTGAATTAGAACTGGGGATTTGATCGTCTTGACTGTAGACAAACTGTGAACCTTATGTGAGGTTCTTCCCCCCTGCCTGAGCAACAAACAGAAAGCAACGCCACAATTGACCTCTACGTGCTGCCGCATTTCGCAGACGCCATAATTAGCTCGGGCCTATCAGTGAAATACGCTCCTTCATATCCCTACAATCTTAAGCGCGGGTGTATCTTTTAGGCCGGTACAACTGAGGCCCGTGTAAGTCACATGAAATGCACGATCACACTCATTCACCTGCAACACCGTGTACCCTAAACGTGAAAACCTCCGCGACGCTCTCACTGTTCTCCCCTGCGCCAATTTATTGTGGCCTCGACCAACTGCGAGACCATAATACTTTGCCAACTCAACCAAGACTGCAATAAAATCTCAGACTTTGGTTGCATCTAAATCCAACGCGTTCAAGATGCCCATTTCCTGGGCCACCATCGCGGCTGCCCCGCCTCCTCTCCTGACCCCCATACATCGTATGCAAGAACTTCAGCGCTTTTATGCAAAACAGCCTAAGCACTCTGTCCTTCTGCACACTTTGGGATTGAACGATATCACTGGGATTACCGAGGCTATCGCACCACTTATTGAACAGTCTGTCGTAATTTGCATTGATACAGAGGCTTGGACGAAGAATACCGATCAGATAACGGAGATTGGGTTGGCGGTGTTTGAGAGGAAGGATATGGTTCAAGTAATGAACAAAACGCAGCTATGGGGAAGAGAATATGGGCAGAGTGAGGATGGGGTCAAGCACCTCGGAGACTTTGGAGAAGAGCTACTCAAGAAAATCACCTTTCACCATCTCCGCATCGTTGAAACCGCGCACCTCAAATCAGATGCTACGTGGATGAAAGGCGCGGAAGGCAATAGATTTGGCCATTCACGCTTCGTTACGTTCGCAGAAGCACGCGATATCCTGGACGGCCTGTTCTCTCAACCCATCGACTCCCGCGATCCTACTCTCAAAGGCTGTAAGAAACCCATCGTGCTGATAGGTCATGCAATGTATCACGATGAACAAAATCTCAAGAAAGATGGGCTCAAATATAATTGGGGTAAGCATGGGACAATAGTGAAGAAAATTGATACGCAGGCGCTTGCGAAGACGACGTGTACATGGAGTGATCCCGATTCCCCGAATAACGAAGTTGGTCTCGATACTCTGACGAAGAAATTGGGATTCAAGCACGAGGATGCGCACACAGCATGTAACGATGCTGCAAGAACGTTGATATGTGCGATACAGATGGTTCTACCAAAGACGTGCAAAATGGGAAGAGACAAAGATATGCAGGCTGTGGCGAGGGCCATTGAAGAACACTCCCGCAACGCCAGTGCTCCGATATGGGGAAGTGCGGATTGTTGCATTCGCTGCGGAAGCCGCGACCACGAAGACAAGGAGGGAGAGCGGTGTAGAGTTCCCGTGTACTGCAAGGCTTGCGCCTACTCCGATAAAGACAGGCAACAAGGACACTGGACTACGCATATTGAGAAGTACTGTCTGCACATTGCAGAGTACAAAGGTTGGATCCGCCGTCGCAATGATGCGATCCGCAAGCGCAACCCAATTCCACCTGGGCCCCCAAAGGGCTCGCATCCACCATCCAATCCTCTGGATACGGGAGGTTGGAAACGCATTGTGTGTCCTGCTGGACCGTCTGCATATCTTGAACCGCCATGCCGTTCATCTGGATTTACGCCGCACACTTCTAGAAACACCGGCTCCGACGAAAAAGACTCACTCAAACTTACCAGCCATGGTACAGCAGTCCGCATCATTAGCGCTCAGACCTCCTGTCGCGGTGGTGGTCGTAGAGCCCATCGGGCGGGTGGTGCGCATGTCGGGAACGTGCTGAGCAAAAGTTGGCGCCGTGACGATCATTGGTGACTAGACATGAAGTGGTAGGTATCTAGGATGAAAAGTGGCGACATCTGTATTGTCCCAGCGTGAGTGAATGTATGCGTGTATGTATGGAAGCAGGGCAAGCTGCTTGACATGTTTTAGTATCTCACCGCATCACTGATTCAAATGCGTGTTGGATAAGAATATGTGATTGATATTCATATTATACATACAGATATTGCTCTCCAGTTGCCATCGAATGTTTGCTAAAGCTTTTTCGTTGTCTTTTTTTTCTCACTGGTTTCACAAGTTCTTCTGCGCAAACATTCTTCTCTTGATGCATTGTGGGTTTCGAGATCCCGAATGATGACCTTTGCTCCCAAATTCGCAAAGCTACACGGTACATGCTCAAAATGCATAATTTCGTGGTAGAACCTGCCCGATAGCTGGATGATACGAGTATGGAAGGTGATCAAGGGATAATATCATCTTTTCTCAAGCATGTCATCCAGATGTCTCTACCAGAATTCCTGATGGATTCTGTTGATCCAAGATACCTTTCTCTGCCAAATGTTCGGATTAGGTGTAGACGCTGTCACCGACGTCATGGCCAAGAAGCGTTGCTTAGGCTACGCTTAGGCAGGTGAGTACAGTTTGTGAGAGATTACATTCATTAGTGTTGGATATTTTGACAAAATTGATCGCATTTGGGTATACCTACATTCAATTTAGTTGGCGAGACAATTGTAATGTGATGAGAGGCACCGAAACGTACATAGAATTTGGGTTAGACGGCGATGGCCTTATATCTCGTGAAGATCAATCATAGCACTGGTGCGCAAATTAGGTTGCGATTCGTCTTCTGCTGCTGTGGATATTTGCTGCGGATAATTGTTTTCTTGCTCACATCGCCTACGTAGGGCACTCGCTAAATCCTGCTTGACCCCTTCTCGCTCCCAGAAGAAGTCGCTACTCTTCAACCGATACGCTGGGTTTTTTATCCGTTCCAGTTCCCTAATTCTGTCACGTAACATATCATTGATGATTTCCAGATTGCTCACAATAGCCTGCAACTCCGTGCATCGACAGGGCAGCTCAGACACAACCGGTGAATAAGGATTATTTGTCGACGATTGGCTGTATGACAAAGCGAAATCCACTGGTCGTGTATCCCTATCAAGTGTCGGCACAGGCGATGACTCAAGCGGTAGAGACAAGTTCGAGAATGGCGGTAGGGGATTGCTTTCAGTCGGCTGTGAGGGATGGGGTATAGATTCGAGCCGCCTGGCGATTCTGGATCGGCCTGCCTTGCCAGCAATAATCGCTATATCTCTCAATCCGTGCTCCTTTGAGTTTGCGATATGACGACGAGCGTGCTAGGGGGCGTTGTCAGCCTTTCTATTGCGCTGCAGCCTAATTAGAAAAGGGCACCCACAACCCGTAGATTGTTAGCCTGGCCGGTTTTGTAGTCGCACCATCCACATAGTGTCTCGCAAGCTTCGATGGTAAGTCGATGATTGCCGCTCTCTGGCCATGGCCTATGGTAGTGTTTTAGACACGGCATATTGACTGTCTCTGATGTAGCGTGTAGTTGTTGCCGTGTTCGTGATTCTGCGAGCTACCATGATTGAGAGGCGGAGCCGAGGATGTCTTATGGTGTGAAGCCAACAAATAGCAGCACAGGCCGCGACCTGATATGGACGTGGTAGATGGGACGTAGAATCGATACTAAATCAATTCCCAGGGTGGAGCCAGTTTGTGCTGGGGCTTGATCGCAAGCGCTTCCCGGCCGTGGCTTGGCGCATGATCAGCCGCTCCTGCTCGGGCACTAAGGTATCCACTATCGATATGATATCAATTCTTCCACCAGCGGACACAGCCACTCGTTTCCAAGACCGTGCTTCATCACCGCCTGAAGCTGGAAAGCTGTCCGATACCGCCATCCTTGGCAGCGCACGAGCTTTTATGTAGAATCTAGTAAGAAATGACAATCGATCTGCTATCATTACATCTTCGCATGGCACTCAAACCAGAGAATCTTGCGCCCTCATGCCTGATAAATACGTGCGCTTTGTGTTTCTATCCGCAGCTCCTAGACCAGGCCCTTTTTGAAGTATCAATTTCGTATCGCTAACATGCTCACCGCCTGCTGTCTGCTTTAACATAAAAACTATTGAGCCTTTCCCACGATGCCACTGATCACTTCTTTAATTACTCACAAGCCCGAACCCTCGAAGCGATCACCCGGGGCCGATCATCTACATCTCTTTTCGGTTCATCAGTCCTCAACTGCCACAACAGTGACCATTAATCCAGTCAATTATATCCTCTAGAATCGATAACAAACGCAATATGCCGGCCATCAACTCCACCATTCTTGACTCTGCTGTCCCCACTATTTCTTCCGCCATCTCTTCTTCCTCTGCCACGGCTAATCATATGAGTGCCCCAATATGGCCTACTCCTGTCATTATTGGGGCTATTCTTGCCACCCTGGCTGCTATCATTGGGCTGCCTGGCGCCCTTCTTGCTTTCAAGAAACTCCAAGACCGTTCGCTCACATTACCATGACAAAAAAGTATGACTTCTTCCGACCCGGTGGACCAACACCATCTTGTACTTATATTTTTGTTCAGACAAAATCGATAAGAAAGACATGGACATTGTGGGTGGCTATAGACTTGATTCCTAGTCTCGTGCTTGTTCAGTTTGGGAAACTTCTCCTATACTACGTGTTGTTATGTCAATTATTTCTTCTATGTCCACCAACCCCCCACTCCAACGTGCAGATACCGCGCCGACAAATACGAATCATTGTATTCTTCTAGCTATGGCTCATGTCCTTTGTTCTGCATAGTTTAATTGGTACAGACAATTTCCAACATTCAGATTCATCTTCCACGCTTTTCAATGCATATAAATGCTGTCCCAAGTTAGTGTGGAGCCGGTAGGAATGTTTCTTGTGCCCTTGAAAGTCGTACTGGAAGATTGTAACATTCCTTACTGCGCATATAAAATTTCCTTACATCGACGTCACCATGGCTCGACAATTATTATTCAATGTAAGATCAATTGACTATACCACGAATATCATATGGAAACAAGGCTAGATTTCTTCTTTGAACTATTCCGGACTTTTTACCAGCTACAAGTATCCAGTCTCCACGATAAATTCCTCTCCTGACAAATTTCTAGCAACCTACCATGCGGGGCACCCAAAAAATCTAGGAAAAACTATAGAACGCTCTCCCCCAGAGGAAACACCCGATGTTGTTGATCTCACTTATATTTAAGTGCTTAGACATATAGAACTTGAGCAAATTCACCTCACCCTCAGCAAACTGCTTCAAGCGTGGCCAGTTCACTCATCCTTCTTCTAAGTAGTAGAAGGACAACCGGATGGGATGCCAGACGGCACACCAGACGGCACACCAGATGGCACGCCAGACGGAGCCCCACCACCAGAGCCACCTGAATTGCTATTCGCAACTCCTCCATTTGCGGTCAAAAGCGCAGCATAGCTCGTTTCGTAAGCTGCGGTCGTATCCACACCAATAGTAAGCCAGGAGAAAAGCCCACCCTCAACACCTTGAGAATCGTCCAAATACACATAGTTGAATACAGGGTCTGAGTTGCTATCTTCCGTCTCGTCAGCAAAGACACGGTCCACCGAGTTCAGTGTAATCTCCACACTGCTAGTGTTGTAGGGATATGTGGCTTCGACCTCTGAAATAAGGTCCTGGTCGAAAAATAGCTGTCCAATGTGCGAAACGCTGCCACCAGAGATAGTACCATTCTCTAAGAGCGTCGCGTTCAGGTGCCCTACGACGTGAATGTGTGTAGCGCGGCCGCCGTAATGGCCTGGGAAAATAGAGCGGAATGACGCGATTCCGTATTCATCCGTTTTCTGAATACCACGCAAAGCTGTGTTGTTCAAATTGGATGCGTCATCGCCGTTGCCATTGCTATCATCCTGAACACCAGCGTAAACACCTGTGGAATTGCAGTTCCACACATCCCACCAGAGGTCGGGAATTGGCTCGCAGGTGCTAATGTCGATGAATTGAGCGTGCATGTAATTGATGATACCAGGCTCATCGTCCACGACGTCTTCGCGATTGAGCTCGCCTTTGACCCAAAAGGGACCAATTTCGCCCTCAGGGGAGAGGATACAGGTATCGTTGGTGAATAATACAGAAGAGTCGGTATCTACCGTTATGCCGGTCAAGCTAGAGTGATGAGAGGTATTGAGCACAGCGTCAGTGTCGCGACGACGAAGTCCCTCTACTATGATATTGTTAGAGCCGTAGTCTAGTGATAGGGGGCTACATAATATCAGCGGACAACTGACTTAGACTCTTTTTCTGCAAGTCCTTTAAGAAAGCCCTGCGGCGATGTTCGGCGGCCTTCAGAGTACCTCTGGCCTCGAGATGAGCAGCACAACCATTGAGAGAACGACGTGACTTTGCAAGGAAGTTGCGCTTGACCGCGCGGTCAGTAATATGTTCTTCATGGCCTGGATGAGCGTTGGTATCAACGGCGAGTATAACTGCAACGATTTTAATGAGAGAAGACAATGCAACCATATTGAAAGGACTTGGATGAAGAAAGTGAATTGAGTAGGCGCTTGGGGAAAGTGATAGTTGAAGGATCAATCTACACGATGAGATGAGCAGCGTGATAAATTCAAAGTGGACAACATATACGTTCTTAAGTACTGTACCTCTGAAATGATTTCAATTTCTTCCTATATAACTCGTTGAGAAAGACACGGCCCAAGATCCGCGTAATCGCCATCTGAAACTCAGTGTCGGTACCGCCACGATCGTGTACACACCAAAGCAGGGACTCGATGCGTAAGGCGATGAGGTGCAGCAGATATGTTGCTACGTAATCCAGATCGCTCAGCTGCTAAGAGGTTCAGAGATGGTAATAGAACATCAGAGTATTATTGGATCATGCACAATATACGGGGCCTCCCCATGTTTCATTTGCTCCACAAACCGCTGACGTATATGACGCGGCCAGGACTTGCTAAATTGTCCTCTCCACACTTTGTTGGTTTGTTTGAAACAAGCTTTGCCAATATGATCGTAGCTTGGCTTTGGGATAGTGGAGTGGAATACCCGAACAAATGATGATAGTGGTTGTTTGAGCGCCAAAGCTTGGAGCGATCACTTCCTTGACATTTTGCGTAATGTCTCGCGTGGCTATCAATCATACAGTAAATATTAGATTCACATGTCCTCTTCTTGAGAGTGTCAGGGGTCCTAAACGTCGCCGATCTTTTCAGACCACTTTCTTGTTGTCGGCCGAACGCGTACCACGGGTGATAATACCCTGTAAACTCGAGAACCAAAAGCAAGGCTAAATCAATTTCCCATTACGATAGTATTGATTCTTGTCAGTCGGAATGTGCAGCACATGTAAGGCATCTTTAACAGATCGAGGTCCGATGTGTACGAGAAAGTAGGTATTGCATAATACACGGCTGAATTCGCAATACATCTTTCCTCATGTCTAGAAACAAGAGTCTTGATGCCTAATAAGCTTATCACAGTCAAGAATGGACGTTGTGGGCGTTCCCGCGTGCAACCATGTTCGCTTGTAGTCTGATGTCGTGGTGCTTACGAGGCCTACTTGCCTAATTTGGTTAGCTTTCGAGTGCTGCTATATCGTAGTGTTCGCTAGCATCGCCTAACTGCATATCGGGTTAAACTTAGGGCTATTTTGAACATGGACCGCTGACAAAAATTGTTTTTACGACGCACAGAGACATGCGCCATCGTGTGTACGTGGAAACGGTCCGCTACCTCATACCTTTCAATTGGGCTGAGAGCGCATACCCAGCATTACAATTTCGTGAACAGTAATCACAACGCATAATTCAGACAAAGTTCTTGTATCTAAATAATCCACTTGAAGCGTTTAATTCCGTATGAAGGCTCTTTAATCAATAGCCTCAAGAATGACCAACAAGCAAAACTAAGGAAACCATGTAGGCCCACATCTGCAGGAGTAGACTTGTAAAAACCAGCTGTATAAGAGTACAATGCCTCCACATGACCACTGAAAACTTCGCACGCAAGCGTCCCTTCCAGCTAGTATGCTCAGTGTTAGAACTAGCAAGTAGACCTATCGATAGCGTGCAAATTGTTGCTATGCCAGCATCTTAGAAGGAGTCCATCCCTCGGTCGCTCAATCTTCCTCGCCTTCGAAGTGGTATAGCTGTGGCTCCACAGTGCCTTTCCTCATGAATACATACTTTCCAATCCACCATGGCAGCGTTTTTGTGAGCTGAAACTTTGCATGCACGGTAGTCGGAACCGCAAAAACATAGTCCAACTCTTCCAAACTCCTCTGCTTGGTCTCAGGCATGAACATGAAAATCCACGAAAGCGCTACCAAGTTGAGGCCGGCATAGAATCCAAAACTTCCAGTCGGTGTGAACTGTTGTAACATGCGTGGGAAGGTCAGGCCGAGGACTGCCGCCCAGAAATTGTTCGTTGCCACTGCCCAAGACATTCCGAACTGTGCGACAAGGGGAAAACCTCTGCGGAATACACAAAAGCGCAGGGGCCCTCGCCCGGGCTGTAAAAGGCGACAAAAATGAAAATAAAGAGTGCTATCATGCCAAGATGTGCGGGCGACGATTCGGGAATGTAGAACGAGAGTCCAGCTCCAAGAAGTGTAAGAAACATGAATGGAAATGTAGAGATAAGTAGAGTACGACGACCCCACGTATCAATCGTGTACAAGGCGGGGAAGGCAAAGATGAACATAGTCTGCTACAATTAGTACGTCTGCTGAAGAAATAAAATCAATCTGCACTTACCATGCCGAAACCCCAAGACACAAGTAGAGCAACGATATTGCTAGCCCCAGCTTCCCTAAATATGGTCGAAGAGTAGAATGCAATAATATTGACTGAGCTGGATTAGCTTCAAGGCACTCGGAAGAGGCAGGGATGAAAACTTACTGCCGCACATTTGCTGCGCAGTCATAATGATCCCAGAAGCCTGTGTTGCGCGGCGAATTCGTGGTATTGTGAACAACTCGATAAACCGAGTAACGATGTTGTCCGTTTTCGCAACTTCCTGAGCCTCAATAATGGCATCTTCGGCTTCAATCTGGGCATGGATGTAATACAAGTCTCGTGCGGCCTGAAGTGGTGAGTTGCGTAGCCTGAGTAAAGAGCGGTATGCCTTCTGGTATCGACCCTTCTTGATGAGCCATCGAGGAGATTCCGGAGCAAAGTAAATGCCGATGATTAACGGCACAGCCGGGATGAACGCGGAGCCGAGTTGAAGTCGCCATGCAATGTCACCAGTATTGACCACAACGAGATTGGCAGAAAAGCCGAGCATGATCCCGAATGCCACAAATAGCTGCCAAGACATTACAAGGGCTCCTCGAATGACAGTGGGTGCGTTCTCGGCGGAGTAAACAGGTACCGTGACTTCTTTCAATCCCATACCGATTCCTAAGAGGATCCTGCAGACCAGAATTTGAGGCCAGGTCTGCGCCAGTGCTTGTCCGATAGGCGCTACAAGACTGAAGATAGCGCCTATGAAAATCGTTCCACGGCGACCGATAACATTATTCAGGGGGTCCGACAGCCAGCCAGCACTATACACATTAGCTCATCTCCATTCAAAATCTCCGAAATACTCACAGAAGAGCAATGGTCATGTACGGTGAACTGTTGATTGCGCCAATGATCCATGAGTTCCTTTCACATGTTCCGGCAGCTGCGCAATCGGGCCCTACATCTGCTATGCCGAAAGCCTGAGGAAAGGAAAGGTTAGCTCCATTGGAGCCCGTTTGATCCCATCCTGTATTCAATGTCAATAGGTGCCCCAAGCATACTTGAATGTTGGACATAGTACCTTGAATAGCGGCGCTAATAGAGTTCAACAGAATTGTGAGATACAAAGCCTTCGGATGCTTCCACCTATGCTGCTTCTCAATCCTCAGCACCTCACGATCATCGTCATCCAGCTCGCCTATAGTTTCGAATCGATCGGGAAACTGAGCAACAAGTGCACCTTTACAAAGATACGGCAACGCATCTACGAGATCGTGATCCCGCGCAAATTGTTCAACGTTCTGAAGCAGGTCGTCTTTAGGTATCCCGGTGAGGGGATTCTGAATTCTATAAAGATAAGTATAAGGTTCTTTCAGGATAAATGGGTATTTCCATACTCGCCCGTGACATTGCGCGACATGCTAACAACGCTTTGTCGGCGTTGGGTGACGCTAGCGTCAACGCCATGGTCAAGGTGCTCGTGTGTCTCCTTGTCCATTTCGGTAGCTTGTTGACTGAATTCCTGCCTGGTGTTAACTTATCAACGAGTCTCATGGGACATTATGATGTACCTGTCGGTCAGGGACAAAATATCGACTATTGACTCTCAGATGTTCCGATGGATGAATTGTCCGAGTTTGAACGAGAAGGAATATCAACTATATACATATCTTGCAGAGCCGCATGCACGTGGAAAAGCTGGGGAAGTGCGGAGTACTTTCCATGGAGAAAGAGGAACGACCCGTCGTTGTTAGGTGGGCGGCCGCTCGTCGATTGGCGCACAGCAAGTCGATTTGGGGCTCGGTGTGGCGCCGAGCCAATCACGCAGCCTTCCGGCCACGGTTCGGGCCAAGCGCGAATCTTGCGTGCCAGCTATGGGGTTTGGCGCTCAACGAGTTGAACATGGCCGAACTTGTCATCCGAAGAATGAGTAGGCTAACATGCCGGATATGCGTCGGCACATTCCCGAACGCTTACTTGCACAACAGACAATTTCTAGCCCTAGATACAAGCCGAATGCAATATGTTGAGTCTGATCGCCGACGATTCGGAATGACACCGATGAGGGCAAGTCGGCCAATGTACGTGGGCACGATGCCCATAGTAACGGTATTTGTATTTTGTATTTGAGTCCGCCTGGCTGCAAGATTGATCTATCACATTCATCTCACACAGTTAAACCACATCTAGTCAGCCATGTCGTCCACTACTGTCACCGAAGTCTTGCAGCGAAAGCCCCGCAATATCGCAGTTAATACCAACCCTGAACATGGCCTTCATCTGGTTGAGTCCAATATTCCGGAGCCTGGCCCCAACGACTGTCTCGTCCACGTTAGAGCGACAGGTATATGCGGATCGGACGTACACTTTTGGAAACATGGGAAAATTGGCGACATGATCGTCGTTGGAGAAAATGGACTAGGACACGAGAGCGCCGGTATTGTCATCAAAACAGGGAGCAGTGTGACTCGATTCAAACCAGGTATGCACCCAAGATGATGAGTATGCACAATATTGAATCAAAGCATAGGGGACCGAGTCGCTCTGGAGTGCGGTATTCCTTGCTCCCAGCCGACTTGCTACTTCTGTCGGACCGGCCGCTACAATGCATGTCCCGATGTCAAGTTTTTCTCGACGCCGCCGTTCGACGGTACCTTGCGTCGATACCATGTGCATCCTGAAGCATGGCTACATGCTCTTCCTGATAACCTTTCCTACGAAGAGGGATCCCTCCTGGAGCCTCTTTCGGTTGCTCTTGCTGGGATTGATAGATCGAACCTTAGGCTCGGCAGCACACTTGTCATCTGTGGAGCAGGGCCAATTGGGCTGGTCACTCTTCTGGCTGCACATGCTGCAGGTGCTGCACCAATCGTTGTCACCGATCTCGATGAGAACCGCTTGGAGATGGCCAAGAAACTGGTGCCTCGCATCCGCACCGTGAAAGTAAACAGGGAAGACGATGCGAAGGGTCTCGGAAAGAAAATTGTCGATGCTCTAGGCACAGAGACAGAATTTGTCTTGGAGTGTACAGGCGTCGAATCTAGTATTCAAGCAGGTATCTATGTAAGATTATTACGAACTGATTGAGATTTGGTTTCGCGTACTGACAACTCCAATAGGCAACCAGATTCGGAGGGTCTGTCTTTGTGATCGGAGTTGGAAAAGATTTCCAGAATATACCTTTCATGCATCTTGCATCAAAAGAGATAGATCTTCGCTTCCAGTACCGCTACCACGACACGTATCCAAAAGCTATCAGTCTAGTCAATGAGGGGCTTATCAACCTTAAACCTCTCGTAACGCATCGATACAGCCTCGATGAAGGAGTGGAGGCTTTTGCAACGGCTTCAACTCCAGCAGCAAGAGCCATTAAGGTGCAAATTCTCGATGACTGAAGTCCAATATTTTGTGGATATCGGCATGAATCGGCTAATTTTGATGTTAATGGTTGTGTCCATTTGACGTGATTGCGGAGTGTCAGCGTGTATGTTTCCACTTTCCAAGTCATTGAAAGGTGCAAAGTATCACCTCTCTGTCACCGCCGCTGATTGTCGAGGGATTTTTTTTATATATAATAAAAATCATAGAACCTTGTGAGTTTCGGCTAGTTGATGTGACTTTGTACGTGCGGGGTTGGTGGGGCGCTAGCGCGTCCCTGGCTGATTGTGACCATCTCCTTGAATTCGCCTCCCTCAGTGCTGACTTTTTTATTCCGATATGTCATACCAAACGGCCAACATGCAGGAGTTGGCCACGCCACGGCAAGGCCCACGAAAGTTGCCAGCTTGCAACGAATGCAAGCGCCGCAAAGTGCGTTGCTCTGGAGGAGATAATTGCGCAAATTGTAGGCGGGATGGGAAGACATGTGCATATAGCTCGCCTTTCATCCAACTGTCAGCTACGGAAAGGTGCGGTACTCGCCGAAAAATGGCACCTATACTTATCCATTCAGGCGATTAGGGGCAGCCGAGCGGTTGATACACTTGATGGAAAGGGCATGGGCTGTTCATGTGCCGAATGTCAATCTTGAAGACGCCTTGCAACGCCTGGAGTCTGGGGAAATGAGCCCAAATGAAACTTCAGTAGTTGAGAGCCGTGACGGAAACGCGTTAAAGCCATTGATACCCGCAGCGACAGCGGCGTCAACAGAACAACCCCCCGAAACAAGCCCAGCGGAGGCCAGCAACGCAGAAGACTATGAATTTGACGAATCTCAAGACTTTGACAATACTACTGATGGAATGGGTTTTCTTGTTGCTGAACCTGGCAAAGCTGGCTACATGGGACCTCAGTCCGGAGCTGCAGCTGTCAAATTCTTGCAATCATTACACCTTTACGCACCATTTCCTAGCACAAGTACGGCATCATTGGACGAACCCGATACGCGGAGCTTGCCAGTAGCTTCAGCTGTCGACATCAATCGGTATATGAACGACTACTTTAGCATGTATCACACAGCCTATCCCATTCTTCACGAAGGCACATTTCGTGCACGCGTCTCAGGTATTGTGTTGAGTTCCAGCAAACTTGGCCAGCTACTGACAAACAAGGTGCACTTTCGAAACCACGGGATGGATCTTGGCCTCTCCTTCACAATATAGTCCTGGCAATTGGAGCGTTTGTCGGTGAGACGAAAGAGACAAACAGCGACATCCCGTTTTACAGAAACGCTCGAGCAAGCTTAAATATGGATGTCTTGGAGAAAGGATCTCTCAGTTATGTGCAGGGTCTTGTCTTGATGGCGAACTATCTCCAAAAGCGCAACAAGCCTAACGCTGGTTTTGTGTTGATCGGCATTGGATTTAGCATGGCGCTAGCGATTGGTCTGCATCGAGAGTTTGGCCTCCCACATTCAAGTCCCTTTACCATGGAGATTCGGCGACGCGTATGGTGGGTTTTGTTTATATTCGTCTCCGGTGCTCAACTCACTCTTGGACGACCACCAGTGTCCCTCGTAGGTGTTAATGTTCGGCTACCGTCCAATCTAGACGATCAAGACCTGGCTGTGGACATGGACAAACTACCAGACCCAAAAGAAGGGCCGACAGTCACATCGTGCCTCATATATCAAGTCAAACTTGCCATCATCGCGAATATGGTTCAGGTTGAGCTTCTTACCAATCAGATACCGAGCGACGAGAGGGCACTGAGTTTGGACCAGAAGATATCGAAGTGGCGCCAGGACCTTCCTCATCACTTCAATGAAAAGATAATTTTAGATGCATGGTTTGAGCTCCCGAAAAGGATACTAATATGGCGGTCTTTTCATCTCCGCATCATCCTTCACCGACCCATTATTTTTCAAAAAATCACCGCGAAAACGAATCTCGATGCTACACTTGGGCCAATTCAAGCATGTTTAATTGGTGCAGAAGAGTGCGTTCAATCTATATGCGAGTTTGTCGATCTCGGAGACGTCCAGCCGCGCGGTCTTGCCTGGTATGCAACTTACTGGCTTATAACGGCTAGCTTTCTACAGGCTACTTGCTATATCTATAATCCAGCACATGCCCTTGCCTTACAATGGCGGGAGCGCTTGAAGAATGCTGTATATTGCTTGTCTAAGCTTGGAACGTCGCATGGCATGGCTTTGAGAGCACGGGACATCCTCAAAAGACTATTAGGTACGTCGTTCTATATTTTCAGATGCCTGGGAATATTTGGAAGACCGTAGATCACGCCAAGCATACGCGGATAAGTGGCAATAATGCTTTTTGCTGATATGCATAGATCAAACCGAATCATCTACCTTCCACGAAAACTCTCCAACAACAATGTCTCATATTGGCCAAGAAGCTGCTTTGGACTTTTGGCAGTCCAATGCGCCACGTTGGGCTTCATTTCAATACCCTCCTGCTCAATTGCCATCAGATTCAATGGGTGGCAGGGAAGGAATTATCAACTTTCCATGGTATGCCGAGGGCTCTACCGATGCTGAACTGCTTGACGCAACAGGTGCTATCATGCTACAAATGGATTCGAACTCAGCTGAACCATATCTTGATCAAGGCTCGTGGATGCCTGGATAGTAGTTACCTATGCGACTGGCTGTTCACAACTTCTTGAGCAGAGTATTCACACGTCATATTATGATGCCAGTGGGCTATTCAAGCTCTTTATTAACAAGCCTGACGCTATACAATTCAAGAAACCCTAGAGACACTACAGTCTATAGGCTATTCCGATCGGCGCAAAGGTCGCTCAGATGAACAACATTCCACCATTTGCGCAGACTATGTCTCCTGTAACCCATCTCGATCTCTCCTCGCACAAGAATACCACAATTCCTGCCACATCGCCTTCTGTCCCTGCTCTCGGAGCCGCAGGAGTCTTCTTGTTTTGTTCCTCCATCCTGGCCAGATGCACCTTGCCCGCAGCTCGGTACATGTGTGTATCTACTGGACCTGGGTTGACCGCATTCACGGTGACACCATACTTGTGGCCGAGTTCGTTCGCCCAGACTCGCGTAAGTCCTTCCACAGCGGCCTTTGACGCTGCGTATACAGATTGAGTTGCGTAACCTCCGCGTGCGGATATCGAAGAGAGGTTTACTATGCGTCCGCCACGCCCTACGTGGCGTATGAAGGACTGTGTCATAAAGATGACAGCGCGTACGTTGACGTCCATAACACTGTCATATTCCTCCACTGTGACATCTTCAAGCAATGTAGCGGCGGAGCCTAGCCCGGCATTGTTGACGAGAATGTCTAGGCTTGTTGCTGCGAATACGGAGAGGGTTTCGGAGACGATGCGGTCTGGTGCGGAGAGGTCGCGGGAGTCAGCTTGGATTGCGTGGGCACGGGAGCCCAGGGATTCAACCTCTCGGACGAGGGACTCGGCGTGGATGTTAGAAGACTGTGACACATAGGTGAAGGCAACTTGATTTGAATGAGCATGTTGCAGATGTTGATGAGCTATGATGGGCTTCACTGACCTTTGCACCCTCCTTCGCTAGCGCAAGAACAATACCCCTGCCGATACCGCGGGCACCTCCAGTGACAATGGCGACCTTGTTAGATAGCGACATCACAGATGAGATATACATTGTATTCAAATCTTTCGAAATCTTTAGGTCTCCTTTTATCATTGCCCTTGAGGCCTATGACTCCTCGACTTGTTGGTTCACGCCAAGCTCCATGTTGACACTGCAAACTATGAACCCTCGGCGAACCTCCGGAAACCAAGGCTAAGCCGTCAGAACTTGGCTGACACCGAAAGCAACTCCTCGGAACGCCTGATTATGTTTGCTAAGCTTTATCAGGGGCTCCAAAATATCTAAGATGCGTTCAGTGTTGGCCCTCGGCGTTGCCCCGAGCTAGCTTACACTAGTCTTCACAGGCTCGGCACACATGCGAAACACTGTACTACTAGCATTACGCCAGTTCCTAGACTACAAAACATTACGTAGAATAGCGAGGTGAGGCTTCAGAGCTGTGGCATCCACGTAATGGTACTGCATCCGAACCGTACGCCTTCACGCCACCTCATACACGTTACGGATCCGATACATGAAACTTCTGCATGGAGTAACTTTCGGAACCACATGTAAGTTGAACTTTGAATCGTAGCCACTGGAGCTGTGGAAGGATTGGTGAAGGAAGGAGATCCTTCGGCATCGTACAACCGCTTTTAGAAATAGTACTCCTGTCCAGACTTTTGTGGGATTGACAAGCAAGCGACCATGGACGAGATGTTTTCCTAACATGAATACATGCCATAGACATAGTGAAACATCAAATTGCTTCTGGGCACTCGTGACTTGACATTTGATAAAGGAGGTTTCCTCCAGGAGCTAATACGAAATGGTAGAGTAGCCAAGCAGAGACGCAAGGATGAATAAAGTTCAAGGTCATACGGAATCTTGTACTTATAGCACTACGATTTCAAAAGAGTTTGAACAAAATACCCACCGTGGTTATACATGCGATTGTAGCATCAGCCGCATCATCCGCTATTATAAAAGCAGTGGTTTAAGGGTAATCATATCCCTCCCTCTCCTTGAACGTGGGTCCTATATCGGTCTTGGCTGGACTTCGCCCTAAAGATGTTTTCACAGTTCTGTATCATTAAAACAATGTCTAATTTCAAATACTATGATTTCTTTTGTAGAAAGCATATGATTCATTTGGCCTTTGCAAAGCTGGCAATTGATTGGTGTGCGCTTCGATCGGAAATTGCTGATAGGCGAGTAGAGATGGCGACGACCCCAATTCTCGCACATGTTGTTTCCATGCTAGGTTTCCGATTTCTCTATTTCAATAGATTCTTTTAGAAGTTCTAGATATCCTTCAATCGTATTCCATAAGAGCCTTGATTGATAGCTTCGTTATGAAATGGCTATCGGCGACCGACGAGATGTCAAAAGATCGGTGAGTCCGGGTAAATACTGCGTACGCCAGTGGTGTAGTGTAATATCTATTTGATGAAAAAGGTACTTACAACTAATAACTACTTGGATACGGAAAGAGTCCATTCTCTTGAGTGATTGGAATAATAGAACGAGAGTTGAAGCAGTATTGTTGGGTGCGAGACGCTGCCGAGAGCCAATAGGCCATTTCACATGAGCCAAGTAGCTGTGTGGATGGACATAGGATAAACCAACACTAGATCAGATAGGTGGTGTTCTGCCTGACTGTTGCAGCCTAATCCTGCTCAAGATGTTGAGCCATGCGTTTAGTGAAATAGTAATCTCATCCACACAAGCGAGCGAGGGGCCACCAGTTACCAACGCTTAATCAGATTGTGCTTGTTATATGCAGAATACAAAATACTACTAGACACAATGCGCCCATGTTGACAGCGATGCATCGCAAATTTTCCCACTCAGCTCTTCCTAATATTCCCTAGACGTCAAAATGAAAGCTGAGATGGCATTCAAAGATGTCCTGAGCGAAATATAGTCAGAGAAGCCACTATACTTGGTATTTCAATCTTTGGCGGTCGGATGTCATCTTGACAATGAATCACCGATCACAAATCGGAGTTTGTACAAGATTTCTAAATTGAGAACAAAGTGCCGAGGGATTGCATGTGAAGAGGCAGAGACATGTAATATATTAATTACATTATCATAAACTTTGGAGGAAGGCTAGAAACCTGGGGTATTTATGGTTTGGGTAGGGTGTCCAACATGTAGCATGCCCTTACCACAGCTTGATTGCCTGAGTCTAGTCCTCATACGGCAGTGCTTGCGAAGTTGGCCAAATTAATGTATGGAGCAAACATTGTCTCGATGCTGACCGAGTTTATGAATATACCTCCTGGCGCTGTAATTGGATCGTGGGCATTGAATGATAGTTGCGGTGGTTGATCGCGAAGATGCTGTTTACAGTGGTAGTAGGGTAGCGCGGCCCGTCGATGTGGGGAGGTGGCACACGTCATCCGCCAGTAACGGAGGGCTCGACCAACCCATGCGAGTCTCCTTCACAACCATCATGGTCGCGCCACACGAGCGGTTGCTGTGCCTTTTCCCTACAAGAGACGACGGCTGAGTCTTGTATGATTTACCTTATAAGCAAGCCTCTACTCTAATCCCGAAGCTGCGCGCTCCACCGGCATCATGATCGAAAACACGGTCCCTAGGTACATCTTCATCCGGTCGGTCATCTTTGCGTTGCGCGCCATCACGCCGTTTAGCATATTCTGGGTCTCCTTCAGCATTGCAGTCCCTCCGCACAACGCATTCCGTCGCTTCCTCCTCACCTGGAGCATCGGCGAGACGGCATTCTGGCTCCTCGTCTACTTGCCGCGCAAGCGCGCACTCCAAGCCTCGGCGCAACACCCCCCACTACCCGATAAAGAGGAGAGGCAGGCGCTGTACTGGAAATGCTGGGACAAAATTCCTCATCCAGAATACTATGTGAGCAAGTGGTTCCTGGGCGCACGGCCCGGCGAGGTGCGACGGGAGAATGCACGCGAATTCTTCGCCTGGGCGCTGATGAACCGTGGCGGTGAAAGCGACGAGGATAGGAGGAAGAGGGTACAAGAACACCCAGAGCAGAGCAAAGCTGAGGAGGAAGAGCTGGATGAATACGTGGATGGCGTGCAAACACTGCTCGGGAGGAGATTGGAGCCTGGCAGGGGCAGCGCGAAGTGTCTGCGGTTGACCATTGACCAGGTCCAGATGTCGCATCGGCCAGTCCTCTGGTACATGGTATATTGACCCTGCCATCTCTCATGCTGAAACACTCACAATCCTTCAGATTGTAATGCTCGTTGATAGTATTGCAGCAGCTCGTCTCCGCTACAGCGGCTTCATCCTGTTTCGCACCCACCTTCGTCCCTCTCTAGCTATCTTCCCACCGCGACTTGCAAGTCTCTTCAGTCGCCAGATTTCTTCAGCGCCAGACCTTAGCTACTGGTACCGTCCGCACACGTCCAAGACACGGCTCCCAATTCTCTTCATACACGGTATAGGCATCGGCTTGCATCCGTATGTTACATGGCTCGAGGAAATCAATAAGCATGACCCTCAGGCAGCGAATGATGGGGAAGTGGGTATTATCGCTATCGAATTGATGCCTATCAGCTTTCGAGTGTCTGGATCCATACTTGGCAGAGACGAGATGTGCCGCCAGATCAACATGATCCTCGAGCGTCATGGGTTTGATAAGGTGGTCCTTGCAAGCCACTCATATGGCTCTGTCATCTCTACCCATCTGCTGCAGAATCCTACAACAGCTGCCAAGATCGGGCCAATCCTTTTCGTCGATCCAGTCACTTTCCTCCTGCATCTCCCTGACGTTGCATACAACTTCACAGCCCGGCCACCGAGGGCCGCCAACGAACACCAATTGTCTTGGTTTGCTTCGACAGACATGATGGTTGCGCATACTCTCGCCCGTAATTTCTTCTGGGCGCAGAACATATTATGGAGGGACGACATTCGGAGCCGAGATGTTACAGTGAGCTTGGGCGGCAGAGATCTAATTGTTGATACTGAATCTGTCGGCAAGTATCTCAATGGAGTAGATCTAAAGAGCGAGGACCAGAGCTGGAAGAATTCGGAGTGGAAGGGCACCGGTGTGGAGACAATTTGGTGGCCGACAGTGGACCACGCACAAGTGTTCGAAAGGGCAGACGGTAGATCAATGCTGATAAACGTCTTGAGGGAGTACACGAAGCATAAATTCGACGAGGAAGAGGATCGTGTTTGAAAGTAGCATGTCAAACTGATGCAAATACGAGGAGCTCTTTTCGCTGCATCACTTCATCACAATTATTTCGCCAAGTTCCTGATTTACGTCCTGTAGACAATGCATCGCAAATCGTTGTGGGGGACCGACCGGGTCGTGATGTGAGACTTGCTTCGCGGAGTCGGCCCCGCCATCACCGGAGTGGTATATACAACACCAGAAAGTGCAATACGTATACTATCTGCAACACTACTGCCTTTCGCATTCCTATTTGTAAACACAAAACAATTTTACGTCTTGCCGCTACAATGCCAAATGGAAACTGGATTCTGGGCGAGCTCTTCACCAAGGATTACGGCCACCGCGGGAGCATTCAGAAACTGTGGGAACAAAGATGGAAATTTCCTTGCACCAAAGGTGTTTACCCATTCCACGATGGAAAGTTCGATGACTTTGAGCCCATTTTCAACCACATCATCCAAAACAACATCAATGACGCGTACAGTGATGCATATACGAATGCATTTCTGCCAACCGCACAGCGATTAGCCAAGGAAGCGCAAGACCTAGAAAGGAATGACAAAGAAGCAGCGAAGAAGTTGTATCTTAATGCCAACGCCGTTTTCCGCTTGGCACGTTTCCCTTATATTGGCACGGATCTGAAAAAGAAAGTGTTTGAAGAGCAGAAGGAAGTTTACCTTCGCGGCTCAAGGCTTTGGGATATACCCATCGATGAAGTTGTCATACCGCATGAATGCGCATCGAATGGTGATGATAAGACGATTCCACTATACATCCGGAAGCCCAGTGGCAACGGCCCGTTTCCGACTATTCTACTGATCACAGGCCTTGATGGCCATCGCCCAGACAATACAGAGCGCACCCAAGAACACCTCAACAGGGGCTGGGCAACCGTAATTTGCGATATCCCTGGCACAACCGTCGACTGCCCGGCAAATACGCGCGACCCATTGTCGCCTGATCGATTGTTCACCTCGATCCTCAACTGGATCAAGGAGACGCCGTATCTGGATGAAAAGAAGATCATCGCCTGGGGTTTATCAGCAGGCGGGTACTACGCTATTCGCCTCGCGCACACGCATAGAGCTCAGCTCATCGGCAGTGTCGGCCACGGCGCTGGCGTACATCACCACATTAGCCGCGAATGGCTTGAGCAAATCGATAAGCACGAATATCCCTTTGGCCTGGAACAAGCATATACGCAAAAGTACGGCTACGCTTCGTTCGAAGAGATGAAGGAGAAGTGCCAGGATGAGTTCAGTTTGATCAGCGGGAAGGGCGAGGGCGTCGCTGTTGTTGCCAGCGGACTCAAGAGCTGTAGATTGCTATTGATCAATGGCGTGCTGGATGGTTGTATGCCTATTGAAGATAGTATGCTGCTTGCTGAGTATGGGAGTCCGAAGGAGATGCGTTTCATTCAGCAACGCTTGCATATGGGGTATCCAGAGGCGAATAGCATTGTGTATCCGTGGCTGGAGGAGGTTATGGCATCAAAGTGAGAAATGCTTCGATCTTTCAATTTCTTACTCCTTTTATCATCCAAAAATAAGTGGTGGGCATATGGTCTGAGAAATTATCCACAAATCTGTCCATCAATATGAATTGAAGTGTGTTTGAGAGACAGCACATTCATACTAGATTGCTGATGGAGTGATTGCGTGTGGACACTTATCATCTCACAGAGCAGTTATCGGCTATCCTAATCGGCTGGACACACTACATGATGGTATACATATTAGACAGTGAGCACAATTCCAACCCCCTTCCACGACCATCCTTCTTACTGTGCTGATGCGTAAGGAACATTTCATCCTGAATTTCAATCTAACAATTGCCAATTAGCGCAAAATAAGATAGAAGCCCGCACTTGTCGTAAGGTCAAAGTCTACAGGGAAGGTGAAGTCAGCATTCCTGTGTTTGGTGACGGCTGGAGTGGACCATTGCGCCGACTTCAAATTTGTTTCCTATCATTACACTACATTTACTGCATCCTAAGCACCGCAATCGCGTTTGGAGCAATACGAAAAGTAAGTTTTATCGAACCGTAGGGATTCAAAGTATTTTATCGATTTGTTTTGAGTCCATATCCCCGGCTTGATACATGGCCCATTGACTGCTGGCTTTGACTCGTATGACTTGCTTCCAAAGACCCACATTTGGTGAAATTAGGAACAGAATTTTTGCGTTGTATTCATTCAAGGATAAAAGCAAATAAGTCAAGGCACTCTGCAATCTTGAAAAACAGTAGCTCCTTGTCCTTGAAGAGTAGAATCTGTGGTAGAAGCACGGCTACAATGTTGCAGCATGCAGTTGGAAGTTGATTCAAAGAATGACAGCAGCCACGCCTGCATAGTGTGGAAGAACTGGCTACTAAGTACTCCAACCTCTTGTTAAGGGCTGCTTTCACTATGCAATATCTAGCATGTCGCGTGGTTTGTCCGCTTCTAGATTGAAGTATTAGGCTGTGAGTGAGAGAACGAAATTCCACAAGTTTTGGCCAATTGGTTGCAAGATGACCCTACAATGACGAAAAAAACTAATAGATTTCATGTATTAATGGCAAAAAAGGCAATAACTGAGAGGGCGATGATGGTAGCGACACCAAGGCCGCTTGGTTCTTAATCGTTTTGTGCTACCTTTCCTTAACATGTCCAATGCTTCTTCACAATGATATACTCTTGGTGGCACTTGAGATCATTAGCAATAGCATAGATTCAAGAAGTCACTGCCACCAAGTGAAGTAGAGACATGATAGTGATTGGAGTCGAACTGTTGCAGGGCCAAGGGACCACACAATAACCCCAAGTACATCAAGCAGCATAATTTCGGCGATCTCGAGATGGGAAGGGCAGAAGCGTGTCCGGGAATTTTGTGCCGATCTTTGCCACAGCATCCGGGTAAATCCTTGGCCGTCAACATTTATGGTTGCAAAAATACGTAGAATACCTTGGTGCACATCTTATTGGGCAGCTTTAGTGTAGCCTGATGCGCTGCTCCCGATTTCGTTGCCACCGCATCCCAGCTTTCAACGTTTTCAGTACCACTTGGTGCTGCTATACTCGCATCACCCTCAACACTCAGTTGTCGTAGGTTTCTTGGTCCTCGTCGCATTACTCCTCGGTCCCGAGCGTGGTACGTTGTGATCGGTGTTCCCTGCTACGCCAGTTCTGGGTTAGGATCGTCAGCTAAACATGGGATGGTACCGATCTGCCGATCCAAGCTCGAATCCCGCGGACCTGGCTCTGGCATCCCGCACTGACACGAAATCGACGCTACGCCACCCGGTCGCAATAACCATGTGTTTGCGCGCGGTTTGTGCACAAGAATACCACTTGAGAAGTTTCAATAAGCATGCATTTTACTCGTATTGCAGCCGAGGAAGAGTTTGGGGTTCGGGTTGCATCGAATCTTAGCTGTGGACCTTGGCGACATGTTTGCTGCGCCTGGAGAAACGAAAATATTGTTGAGACTGTTGCACGTGGTTTCCGGAACACCTCGACAAAGTTATTGGCAGTTGGAGATGCGTTTCGCCTGAGTAAACTGCCGTTGAGTAAACTCCGCATGAGGATTTCATAATAGAATCACGATCAATCTTGGCATTTGTGGCTATGCACAGGAGTCACGTTTGCGGAATCAGAGTGCTGAAGACTTGCGATGAAACTCGACGACTCCTTGCGATGAAGTTGTCTGTGTGATCCATTGCTTCATGGTGAAGACTGAATGCTGAGCGTCAATCATGCCAAACTTAGCCAAGACAATCAGTCAAGAAGGTTAAACAAGCATCAAACCCCCATGCGCATGCTTGACGCCATGGAAGTAACCAAAACAGCGGAGACATCCCGCAATCAGGGAATGTCATCGCAACTCTACCTATAAGTCAACGCATCGAGCGCGCACAGATTCGGCTCCTTGCAGGAGCTCTGGAAGTCGTCGCCTCGCAATTTGCTTAGGACTCGAACTGCGTACTTGGCGTCCAGTCTGCTGTTCAAGGTCAAGATCTGCACATATGAATCACTCAACACTACTATTTTGCCATATGACGTATGCAAGCGCCATGCGCAGATCTCAGAGTCTGTTTATTGATCGCATTTCCACATGTGTTGAGCGGTACTGGAGCAAGCGAAAAAGAAACTTGAGCCAAGAAGCTTACTTATGAGGATTTTCGTCTAGCCGCTTTAGCGCAGTGGGTTCGTGAAACCCATCTACGATCTCAAACAGCGCATGTATCAGAACAAAACCGTTGCAAGAAATGTTACGCTTTGCTTTGCCCAACCTGCTTTTGGCTTAATTTAGCTACTGCCAGCTGTCTCGCTTGTGATGCAACGGAAGGGTGGCGTTAAAATGCTGTGACGCATGCGCCAGGTATCTCATGGTTGGTGGGATGTGATGTGGTGCGGTAGTTCCTGCGTGATGTGGATACCATGCCGCTGTCCAAGAAATGTGTCTGCCAATTACATACTCGGGGTAGCGAGACGAAGCTGGGCGCCACGCTTTGAGTGTTCTAAATGTGCAATGCCCAGGATTCTGCAGCATGACACTTACCTTTTACAGGTTCACCGGCGGTGGGCCTGAAGCTTTGACAATCCTTCGCTCCATACGACAGTCAAAATCCTTTCCTCCTGATGGGAATTAAGTCTCCTGTCACTCCGTAATGTTTCTTCTTTCCCTTCTCTTTCTTGGACTTTAATCCCACTACCTTCTTTGCGAATACCTTGCGTTGACTACGGCAACCGGTCATCGCATTGTGTAGTCTTTATTGGCTCACTGTCCACTCGCTTTCTTATATTTTATAGTATACGAACACCAGTACTCTTTGTTGCAATACGGATCTAGGCAGTGCTCGTACAACATGTACATCTCTACAGTCGCTTTTGCCACCATTGCGGCTATCGCCCCGCTTGCTAGTGCTCATGGCTCTGGTCTCCCACATATCCTTGGACTCGATGTGGCAGATTTAAAAGCCAGGGATTTGCTGAACAGCCTCGGAGCCCGAGTTGTAGAATCTGGTGATGCTCACAACAAGCTCACTGTGGAGGCGCGTCAAGACAAACCTGAATGTGGTCCCGGCATTGGCTCATGTGGCGCTGGAAAATGCTGCTCTCGGTCTGGCTGTATGATTCAAATTGTCTCCAATTGAAGACATAGAACTGACGGGTGACAGACTGTGGTACCACTGACGCCTTCTGTTACTCCCCTGGATGCAAGTTCCACTTTGGCCCAGGCTGCCCCGAAAACAGGCCTCCTAGTGGTACCAACACTTCATCCGTTCCCCGCGACAAGATCGGCTCCATAGCATACGGTGGTACTGGTATCTTCAGATGTGTCACCAACGGAACTATTGCTCTCACATATGACGACGGTCCACAAAAGACTTTCACTAACCACATTCTCGATCTCTTTAAAAGCTACAACGCCAAGGCCACTTTCTTTATCACTGGCAACAATATTAATAAAGGCCAAATCGACATTACCGATGAGTACGTGAGCGTTATCAAGCGTATGGACAAGGAGGGTCACCAAATTGCTTCTCACACATGGACCCACTTGGACCTAAGCAAAGACATTTCTTCAGTAGATCGCAAGAACCAGATGTGGTTAAATGAGATGGCGCTCCGCAATATTGTTGGCAAGATTCCAACCTATATGCGCCCGCCCTACTCGAGCTGCACCGCGGAGTCTGGCTGTGAGAAGGACATGGCTGATCTTGGTTATCACATTACCAACTTCAACGTGGACACCGATGATTACAACCAGCATACTCCCGAAAACATCCAAAAAGCCAAGGATTGGTTTCAGGGCAACATCACGAAGAATGGCGCCACATCTACAAACGACAAATGGCTCTCCATTACTCACGACATCCTTGAGCAGACTGCCAACAACCTGACGGAGTTCATGCTGGAAACTATCACCAAGCTTGGCTACAAAGCTGTCACTGTCGGCGAGTGCCTGGGTGATCCTCAGGCCAACTGGTACCGCACCGCTGATGGAGCTGGTGTTGGCCCTGGCAACACCACTTTGGTAAGTACACAATATTTGTTATATGTTCGTCTTGAAACGTTATCCCAACATTCCTCACGTCTATATCTGTAGTATAGACCTTGTTTTCTAACCTACTGTTGATAGTCAACCAACCAAAACTCGTCAAATGAGTCGTCAGGCAACAACCAACCTTCAGGCAGCGGATCAACAACCACCGAGAACAAGACTGGCTCCGCAAGCCCAGGCATGTCCCGTGATGGGTCGGTTACCCTCATTGCTTTCGCACTCTCATTTTCGGCTGCGTTTGCATACATGTTCTGATTCAAACCGAAAACGACCGTTTATACCCGTGGTGAATTAATCCACCACCGCCGCTGCTTCGAACGCCGAAATAAAAACCGTCAAGCAGCGACGGCTCATCGAGAACCCGCTAAGAGGTTGTATATTTTAGGATAAAGGTGCGAATACTACGTATTACGATTGCTGGTGTGAATGAATGAGAGGCGATGTGCGCAGATTTTGCATGTGAACATGGAGCTTATGGCGTGGGATTGGCCTCGAGTCAAGGACTCATCTTAGCGGCAACAAATGCAGTATACTTAGACTTGCGCATTTTCTTCAATCTGTAAATTGTCCATCTGACCCTGCTCGCTTGATAAGTGTCAGCCTTGCCGTCAGCCCTAGTGTTTCTGCCCTAGCCTAACTTCATTTTCAGCATCCTTGTGCTAGATAGTCATGCAAGTGCGTTGCTAATTAGCTGCTTCTGGCATAATCCGTAACCGAAATGAGTACAAGAGTACGCCTAAGCAAACATTTAGCGTGTCCTTGCATCGAGGCCCGCCACTCGGACCATGATCTCTTTACAGTTACAAGGGTTTGCATGGGTTGACTGCTTGTTGGCCTCAGCGCAGGCACAGCGTGAATAGAAAATAGTTGATTTGCGTGTAAAACCTGTTATACTCGTTAGAAGTCTAATTATGCTTGTCACTTGCAAGCCAGCGGATCAATCTCGAAACGACGGTTTGTACGGAGCGGGAGAACTCTGTCCGACGCTAGTCCAGATTCATCTCGCTCTACCGTGAGATTATGCTTTACCGTCTCGTCAGTTGATGCTAATTAAGTGGCTTTTGGTTAGCGCATGTCAGCAACGCCATCCATGGTTCTTTCCGATAAGCTCGGTACCCGTGTCATGCCTGATGCTTCTACGGCGCACCGTTGACCGTTGACCGTTGACCGCGTTAGCCGCATGGTATAGGGCCCAGCAAAGCGTTTAATAACTGGCGCCTGTATCTCACTTTTGTTCTGCATGCTTTCCTTTAGAGTCAAGGCATTCTCTCAAGGTTCCCCCTACCTTTAATATACATTGATTTGGGCTGGAAGATGTAATGGTACTTTGATATCCTACAACTTAGCACAATGTTGCAGGAAACGAGCTCTGAAAGCGTATTCCATTAATTCACCGATAACTCAAGTCATATTGATTCTCTAGACTCGTAAAAGCCGACTTCTATAACCAAATATTCAAGGGTAGAGAAGACCCCACAGGATATATTACTTGGTCTCGCTTTGTATCATGGCGTTGGGATCTTCATGACATTTATATTCATTTCCAGTTTCAGCTCATTGTCATGCCGGCTGAAACCGTGGGCGCCTTCACGACTTTAATACAGATTTACTAGGCGAGGTGAACTTTCTGGCCTCCGCAAATCTTCAGTGACTACAAAATTTACGCAAGGTCTAGAGAAGCTAGCATTACGCTGGTGCTCGTCGCGAATGAACGATAGTGCAGAGGGCACAGCTACATCACAGCGCAATTGCGTTGTTCTTGCACTTTTATCGCAAGTACATACTTTTGGATACAGAGAGAAGACGACAATAGTGCTGCTCTATGGACTTGGAATTACACCGTGATATCGCTAGCGGAAGATAAATGGATCCGCTATCGCGGTAGCCACGTACGTGATGGACGTAACCTCGTTCTGCATTGAAGTGCGTGCCCGTACTGTATGCTGCGCTTGACTGACTGATGCGACTAAGGGACACGCTTACTACCTGTGATGAAAAGTCACTGTCAAGAGGGTTGCATCGTCATTCCGTGATTGCGCATTTCATCACCTCGCTGTGCAACTATGTCAATAATGTGATTAACTCCAGCGTTTTAGGTCATCTATTGCATCTCGATACTCATGTCAAGCATGGGTGCGCCTCCGACCCGCCCGCCAATCCACACGTCGATGCGCCAAGAATTGTGGAGGCGGGCACAGCCGCTCGTGGAGGGGAAGGTAAAGGCCTCGGCCGCCGCTCATCTCTCACTCAACACACTCGCATACGGTAGCTATCAGACCTTGGAATGATATATAATGCAGGATTAAAGTTATCTTTACATTTGGTACGCTTCCGACAAGCAGAGCGGCTTATTCGGCTTCAACACAACCCGACACACCTTGCCCAGGCAGCAACGCAGCTCAGGCTTTCTGCTCTATAAACCCACGAGATATCATTTCTCAAGAACCAAAGACCCCTTCGTTAAACCGTCAAATTAACCAGTCGCGTTGACATCCAAAACACATTTTTAACATCGCTGGGACCAACGATCGGTATAATGCCTACTCTAGAGAACAAAGGATGGGCAGCCGACTTAGCCGACGACCAAACAACTATTTCGGTAGCATCGCTTTTGTGTGTGCTTGAAGGCGCCAAAGTCGCCACTAAGGCGCCCCAAGAATATGTTCAGCCGTTGGTCGACTGGTTCCAGCACTACAGAGTCGACCAAGGGAACGGTATAACTCTGCGTACACCCGCAACAGGAAACGAAAGCTCCCCTGACCTCGCTCTCCCCTTCTCCGACTGGTGCGCTGCCATAAAATCCAGCGCTCCAACCCAGATAGAGGGTATCCAACAGCTCGCCCAAGTTACCCTCGCCATTGCGCTACTACGAGAGAAGGCGCGACGAGAATTAGAGATTGACAAGGCAATTCTCGACACAATCTGGGCTTTGATACATGAGGCTATATTGGAAGCCCAGGGCAGTAGACTTCAGTTTACTGTTTCCCGCAGTGCGCAAGGATTCTTGGCTGTGCCGCTATGTAGTCTTGTCACCAACGGTCGCATTGAAGAGCTTTGGCGTTTCCATACTTGGTTGCCGGACGGGCAGCGAGGTGTTTCTGATGAGGTGTGTATTCATGCCCATCAGCCTTTTGGGCAGAGCTGGACATTGGTCGGCTCTGGGACGGACTGCACATTTGAGGTGGACAGTCCTGAAGACCCCACATTGAACACCCATGCTGCCTACGAGTGCTGCTATGCTAGCGCAGATGGCACGCAGAGCGGAGCGGGATACCAGACCCACCAAATCACTTCGACCATTAGAAACACTGGACGGCAAGTACGGGTCGTTCCAATTAGCCGCAAACCACATTCGCGCGATATGGCCTATGTCGTTCCCGGTGGCGCCTATCATCGATCAATCGTATCTGGCACTAGACTTCATGCTACACTATTCGTCTTCGACGCGCACCGTGGCTACGATGAAAACGCTGCTGTGCTTGGTCCTAAGGATGGTAATGAATGGGTACAACCGCGAGACCCAGCTGGTGTCACACCCGTAGCCCTTGCCCAAATGGTAGATGCAGCACGCAAGTGGGAACAATCGCACAATGTCAAGTCTGAAGGAGATGAGGAACACGATACTCTGATGGGATACTATAAATATTTCCGTGGGATGGGATTGTTGCATGCTGGGCGACGAGAAGACGCCTTGCAGTATTTCAATTCTGTAGAAGGGTGCACGCCAGCGCAAGCGTTCGCTCAGGAGCCGTCGCAGCAACATAATGTTTACATCAGAAAGCTTATTGAAGCGGGAGCTGATTTGGATATTGTTGATAAATCGGGCAACAAAGCTCTTGATTATGCGGTACTTAGTGGAGGCGCTGAGACGGAAGCAATTATTCTGGGACGGTCTGCCGTGTCGGTACCATAAGTAGTCGGTAGACTAAAAATCATACCAGCAGTGTGTCTAGAGGAATGTGAAAATGAACTGTACGTTGTGATGGACTTAATGATTCCGTCAAAAAGTCGTAAATGAGTAAATTGAACACAATGTAATTACTAGGGGGAAAACTGCGCCCTAAACTTGTGCCCTGAAATCAATTGGCAGCCGCTTCCGACCACCTCTATATGATATGTCCCACGGGCTTTTGTTGCTTCAATCAATCGCCCACTTTAGCTATCCCTAGCCTTTTTTCGAGATCGTTATCATAGTTCTATGCAGCGTTAAACTTTATCTCTTCCGAGCAATTTGCTTTGCCGCATCAGGAAGTCGATCTTCGGTCTGTCTAACTTTTCTTTAGAAAGCTTCAACTTGGCGACATCGAAGCTGCGATTCGTGTCCCCTTTCTTCAAGAAACCATTGACATACTCCCACCATTGGTGAAGCCCGTAGGATTCAACAAGCGCACACATTAGCATGACCTCCACTGCGCACCAGGCTCGCTCGTAATATGTTTCGTCGACAAGGCTAATCATGGCATTACATTGAGTGACTGCCAGTGGTAGTGCATCGACGCCGCGTGCTTTCTCTTGCGCGTTGTCCTGATCGACACAGGCATAGTCCTGTGGAAGTGATGTAAACACTCATCATTTTCTATATCAAGCATAGCACTCACCAGCCATAGACCTAGTCGATCTGGTTGGACATGAGGACTGAACTTCAGAAACTCTTGCACAGCACTCACCATGCGTTGCCATTGAGTGCATGTGCTGTCGTCTGGTGTATTACTGCCGATCCAACGATATGAAAGGAATATAATAAAATCCTCCTCTATGCTTGTTGACACCTGCTCTTGGCTATTGGTGAATTGTATTGCTAGCCCCGACGTTGAGATGGGAAGTTTTCCGTGTTTTTTGAAGTCATTGTATTTTACGTATTGGAACCTACTAAACATCCGTCTTTCCTTCGTGTCTTCAGTCAGAAACTTTGCGTAAATTGCCCTCAGATTCCTAAATGTCCCCGAAGACTTTGTCCGGAGCTCTGGGCGGATGTGCTCTTGAAGTATCGTTCTGTACTGTCGACGTAACTCGGCTTGTCGCTTGCGAATCAAGATATCTTCATCAATCTTCCTTTCAATATCTTCTCGCGATGCGCTCCGTTGATCACGTTCGATATCCTGTCGGAATGCTTTGCGCAAAGTGTCTTCGATGATTGGTATTGCTTCTCTAGCGTTTGGACTATCACTTAAGACAGCGTGATCTAACGCACTGAACCCTTGTTCGTCGTATGAATCGAAGTTCACACCCGCACTCGCCATAAGTCTGAGATGATCGTTGTGCTCAGCTCCAGGCTCTTTGCAGAAAGCCATTGGAGAGCTGCATGTGCCAGAAGGAGCATTCCATTGATCCAAGGCTTCATTTTTCTGACCGTTATGCCATAAGGCATTCCCATAAAAAAACTTTGAAAAAGCAGTCACAGTGGGGTCTTCACGCGTCTGTCGTCTCTGAGATTCTTCGGCGACGCGGACTGCGTCTGCTGTCTTACCAGCAGCGATATGACAGAGTGTGAGACGGTCCATACCAATAATCTCCCATGATTTAGCCATTGCAGAATACTTTGATTGTGGGTCTTCTGCAAGAAGGCGTCGCTGAAGGCCTTGAGCTCGTGATATACGCTCTTGAAGTTGGTCGATTGCTGCGGCAAGCAATTTAGGATCCTTTGGTTGATTTTGCTGCCAAAGATTGTATGTTGCCATGCCCTCATTACCGATTGCACGGCAAATCTCAGCATCTGCTTGAAGGCTTGGGGGCGCTTCACGAGCTAAACGGCCTTGTTCGCGAAACGCCTGCTGTGCCTCAAGGTATTGGCTGTTATGTCTCGCCATTACGCCAAGTTCGCCTTTGAATGATTTCAGCAAGTTTTCCGGAGTACTCCACAGACACGTCTCGGCTTGTTGGTACTAACCAAGAACTGAAGCCCGGAAGGAAAGACTCGCATCCGGGAATAATTCAAGCGACTCTTTCAACTTTGCTTGAGCTCGATCATATTGACCCAATCGCCGATAAATGCCTGCCACATCAAAGAAGAGCTCCTGCTTGCGGGCTTCAGCTTCTGGAAAGCCTGACGTTTCGCACAGAGCTATGGCATCGTGTACTGAGCGAAGTTTTTCCTGCCATAACGCCTTTTTGTGGTATTCGTTGGCCTTCGCCATAAGCTTCTGGTATTCTTCCTCTGGCCTGAACGCCATGATATGGGATTGTGTACAATTGTAGTGACTTATCGTAGCCTCCCGCCAGAGCCCTTTGAACGGAAGATAACAAGTACGCTCGCTTATTGGGCAATACTAAAATCTAAACAGATGATTCTAGAAGTTGCAGATCACCTCCTGTTTATCAAAAAGATGGTCTGCAACTAGTAAGTTTTATCAACATTGATCGTGGCAATTGAGATTTTGCTGTTGCGGGGTAGCGGGGCGGCTTAGGTAAGTTGTGGTGGCCGCATGTCGGATGACGAGGCGCTTACTGGTCGTCCATGAAGGAGAAATCCTTTCAACGATAAGCCAATGCATATGAGAGATACCAGGTGCTGCAACTACATTTAAATTCATTCGCTGTTAGGTTCGAGTTTGCAAACGCATCTACATCCCAGCTCCGACCTGCTATCTTCATCATAGTCTTTATATTATCGCTCATTCATAAAATCGTACCAGTCTTGCACAGCTGCAGAGTCTAATAAACTTCCCCAATTGCCATACTTCCCCATGAACTTCACGGCTACAGTTCTTCTAAAACCTTTAACTTTAAGTGCATGTTGTCACGCCTTTGACCTTTATGACATGATTTTGGGTAGCCTTGGGCGTCGAAGAGGTATTATGGCTCACCGTTCAAACAGCCCAAAGAATACTTGGCAGGCTCACCGGACATGTAGTCCCCGACCCCTACTATTCATTCAGCAGTCAGCGCCGGTATTCAGCGCTAAGGGTGAGATGTCATTGATGTATCAAATATAGAGTTCTTAAGAGAAACCTGAGGAAACTGTGATTGACTTTGAAGCGTTTCCCTACAAATTCAGTGAAGTTCATTTCAGCAAATCCGCTCCACGGATTATTGGCCCGCTCAATACATCCATCGCCATATTCGGGAGATTGTTAATTTCAAGAACACTAATTTATGCACTAAGAACATAGAACGCCACTCCAAAGCTCGCAAAAGGCTCTTCGGGTGCACTGGTCAATGCTTTAACTAAGTATCCCAGATGTAGCGCCCACAGTTGAACCAAACGTAAATGTCGATGCCCAATTGTGCTCTTGTCAAAGCTGAAATGCTAAGTTTGCTACTCATGTCACCTGATATTAGCTCTGGAACGTATCTTTGATTTATTACGGTCGCGTAGCCTGTGATGCTGAATTTGCTTTCAAGCTTATGGTCTGATACTATGTAATTATAGTACTCAACGAGGTAGTCATCCTACTTAAAATTATAGTAAGACCTAATTCTAAGGCCTCTTGTCCCTCCAGTAGGGCTCGCATCTCCTCATACAGGGCAACGCCCGCTTTTATACATTAAGAAACTGAGAGAAGTACTCCCGCTATTACCTCGCTACCTTACTCACCAGGTACCAACCTAATAAAATACCTTTGATGGCGCATTGAAAAATTAGCTTTGCAAGATTTTTTGTGCCCTGTCTCCGGACTTGTTAGGTCACAAGGGGTCGTAAACTCAGGCTTCGCAAATAATCCAAATACAAGATGTGAGCTTGGTCAGAGAGATTTTTTCAAAAAAAAAAATCTTAATGTACCACTGTCCTGTTCCTTGGATGTTTTCCATTTCCTGCATCTGTATCTTTACGCCCATAAAAAGGATTATGATAACCCGCCTGTTTAGAATGAGTGCCCCGAACCACCAAGCAGTCGATTAATTCTAGTCAACGCAAAATTCAGGAATCCGATAATCCAGATTGTCAAAATCTGTACAGCTGTTCTCACAGCGAAGTGTCCTTCCCTCGAGAGCCATGATGCCGTCGCAACGCTCTTGCATCGTTATTGAGTTATAGTACTTGACCCATTTGGCCTCAGTTTGTTCCTTAGCTCGTGAAATAGAGATAAAGCAAGCAAATTCCTCGGTCTCTGGCCAGGCGATTAAGTAGCGGTTCTTGAAATCAGGCTCGAAGCAATCCTCAATCGTATCACACGCAAACTGCTTTCCCCCAAGTGTTCCCTTTCTTCGAAAGGTGCGGGCAGCCTCCACCATTCAGCACCAATCATCTTGAGCCTTTTGCAGAACTCGTCTTCCCCTGTTTTATTGAATTGTTGAGGCGTATCTGCAAAGCGGTCGAGGCCTAGAAAGTCCAAGTCGACAAGGTCGGCATGCTTGATCCAAATTCCGCCTGAGCTCGGCCAGCAGGCTACCCGTGCCTTGTGCCTTGATATCGTCAATCGGGCTGTTGGCTCTGGAGATGCTTTTCCAGGCTTAGCTCGCCAGGCACCGTAGAATAAAAGTGTACCGTTCATGTCAAACCAAGGTTGCTCGTCGAGGCGGACGTCCTGATGTGGATCAGATGCAGCCTGATGAGAGATGCGTTTGTAGTTCTCTTCTAGTCGCGATCCTTTCATTTCAGGTTGGCTATTATGTGGTTGAAAGAGATTCCTGATGCTCCAGGAGAAACTCGAGGCAAAACGCGCGACGTACAAGGAGAAGCAGAAAATGATTATATAAAATTTGAGCCAGGACCTCATTTCTGTATCTATTTGAGTCGTGGGCAGGTTGGGAAAGGTGAATTGGAGACTATTTCGAGGAGACACGTTATTGTTCTCCTTGTGTCGCGGCGCATTGGGTGGAGTAGTGGCTGTTGACCAATCGGCCAAGCATGCAGCACTAACCCATCAGACGCATCTACGCCGCAAGTATCTTGGTATCGAGCTGGCCTTTGGCCGCTCTATTTCAGTTTAGCTTTTAAATCATATGATGACTGGAGCCAATTACAGCCGCCATAGCTACAGCGTACGCTACGACTGCTTCTTTTCATCATCAAATGTCAGATTTTGGAATGTTCGAATCTTTATCATTCATTATCATATGGCTAGGAACGTACTATTTAGCAGTTAACTCAGCATCCACGCTCGTCAATATTGTAATAATTCCAGTTATGTGCTTTGAAAATGAGTCCAAACACATTCTTCCATCTTGTGACCATATGCATAATTAATATTGTTTCGGCGCGGGTCTGTTGATTCGATACAGTACTCGCATGGGCACACATTCAGTAGCCTTGGCCTTTGTTCAGGTAGCAAAGCTGAGGAAATTATTGTAGCATCTATGAATGATTCGAGACACTTCTCTGTTGCATGCGTATGTGCGATCTGACTGTAAGGATCATAGTTCGCGCAGCGTTCACAATGGCGGATGACATGGCAATTCGCAGCTGCATGTTCGGTAGAGTCGCATTTTGTGCAGAACACTGAAATGCCATAGATAGTCTTGTTTTTGATCTGGGAAAGCTTCTTAAACTCCGTATAGGCTTTTGATTCCCTATCGCATGGTTTAGCATGTCCCATCAGCAGCGCAGCAATTATTGTACACACAATGTCGTTACCCGCATTGTGAAGATATTTCTCAGTGATATTGAACTTGCCCAATAAATCACATAGCCTGATTTTCCGGTCTCTAGTCACAAGGCCAGCTTCAATCGCCAGGGTCTGTGTATCAATAGTCGCGACAATGACCCCGAGCGCCTCGAGATCAACTCCGAATCGCTCTTTGATCATCTTCGCATCATTTTCCACTGCATGGCCTATGAAAATGACTGGACGCAGTTGCCCACGGTAGTCAAAGCGGAGAAAGGAATGTCGAAGCATCTTCTTTGCCTCTTCGACGTCAACAAAGGTAGTTTTTCCAAACTGAAATTGCTCTGGATATCCAGGACAAAGTTCGGAATTTACCAAATGTGCGTTAGTCTTGATGCGAACGTGGTGATTGACTAATTTGTTGAGCACTTCCCAAGGCATCTTCCAGCCTTTAATGAAACAGGGGTCTAGAATAGAAACACCAAGCTCCGTAACGTACTCTGGATTATGCTCGTACCACTCGGCGTCCAAGCCGACAATGATAGCATCGCGGAGAGCATGGGTCGCAGCAACATGTGAGAAAGGGATTTCCTCAAGGCGAAGCCAATGTTTCAAGATGGTTAATTGCTTTAGGCCTTGGAATTTTCCTGTCTCAATGCATTTCTTCAACTGCAATGGGAGGAGCGTTGGCGATCGAAAATACATACTTGGCCTCTCTTTAATGATAGAATATGCTTATTTTTCAGTTGATCTGTTGAATTCTGGATTGTAAGGTTTTACTGGTAGTTATGAGGTTCTTTGGAGAGGCTTAGGGAGTCAATTCGAGCTATTATAGTAATTTTCACTTGTTCACATTGTACGTTGATAGAATATCATGGTGTATCTAAAGGGCCATTGTGTAAGCGATTCCACTATGTTCAAGTCAGACATTGTGTATTAAGATGCGAAGATTATCCATAATGGAGATAGTCTTTTTGTGGGTCGAAGATTAGAGAACAGTACGTCGATGAGCAAAGCACTAGCTGAGAACCAAAGATAACGCAACCGCGTGAACACTCTAACACAACCTTCATCTAGAAATAAAATTTTTGCTGGTATGTGCCTATCGAAGGGTAGAACAATCTTTTGTTATCACTGAGCGAATCAATGCCTCTCTAACAGGCTTCATATACCACGTGTAAGGTACTTCAAGATCACTGGAACATCAGTAATGTCAGCGCTAGGTCATAATCTTAATTCCATAACAGCAAAATGGGTCATAATATATATACTGCACAGTTATCTGTTATAAGTTGCTATTGCTATGTATGTTTAAGGCTAAATTATTAGTCTATCTCCAGAAGTTTGAATTCAAACGCGATATCAGCGATTAACAAACCACTTTTTTCACGGTTGCAATGATTTCGATCTCCACCTTGAATTAAGCTTTGAATCACCTTGTATAATTTTTTCATTTGAGTCTTCTTCATTATTTAAACTTCTGTGTCAGGTTCTCTATGTCAGCTTAGAGTAGGTTCTTCACGAACGAAAGCTACCGAGAAAAGGCCACAAAAGTAATCCATCCGCTATAGTCTTTGATACTCAAGATCTCTGAATAGTGTGAGTTCAACACTTTATATCTCGCTTCTTGATATAATTATGACGGCCAATGCATATGCTTAGAAGTAGGCGAAGCATCATGTTTCTGCCTTTGCACTTTTGACCAAGCAAGGCAACCCGCGCCTTGGTATCATCAAGTCACCCATCACACAATTCCATTACATTTCAATCGACGCGGTGCGCTCAGCCTGGTGCAATCGGGCCGTTGTGACCAATAGCCCACCTAGAATACGCAAGGATGTCTCGAGCCAGTCTTCACGTCGACACAGAAACGCTGTGATCGAAGACGCTCTCATCGTTTCCGAATGGGAATGAAGTATCATAATGCTTCTATGGCATTCTTGAACTGAAATACGCATGGACGGGCGCGGTGGAGTCCTACGAGCGGTATCTGGAAGGACAACAGTGCAAACCGTTGATATGGCGACGGAAGGCTGATATAGGCCTTGTTTGTCAAGGCGGTACTTCGCCGTAAACGGTGGGCGCTCTCGAAACTAACTTCAAGGCGTTGTGCGGACACATTCCTATTCGGTGACGCTCTGTGAAGTCGCGAGTGGCTGGTTGCTCAGCTGAGGACGTTCGCTTCCAAGTACCACTTGCATCAACCTTCGATAACGCCTTGCCTCAGCCTCGAGAGGAACATAAACATTTGGCCGGCCTCCAACCTCGTGCCCAATTTTTCGTGACTTGCAATTCTTCTACTACTCTGTTGTTTAACAACAATCGCAGTCGTTGTGGACCACGCCATTACGTACCTCTGAAGTCAACACGGGATTTTGTCAGTATAATTTTCTAATTAAATCGCTGCATTCAACAGATATTATCTGTATAGCATAAATATGAGCCGGTGGTACGGGTCATTCGACGTTCTCATCTTCTTTTTCGCGACGTTCTTCGTCCCTTATTCGATAGCGCAAGAAATCTCCATCGGCAATGATCGCGACCTGCAAAACCAGCGAAATTGCGTTCGAGAGTGCGTGGGCGGATACGGAGGCGATGGTCTCTGGAGAGCTATTGGTTGCGCGGACTCAGATACTTGTCTCTGCAAAGACAACGTTCGACCGTATGTATCGTCATACCTCGAATCTTGTGTACAGACATACTTCAAAACTTGCACGGACGGGCAGGACTATGCCATCGGAGTATCTGTGTATGATAGGTATTGCAAATTCTCAGGACCAGCTACCGTATTGGTCACACCTACTGCCGGGTCGGTCCCAAAACCCGTTGGACCTGTCACGGTCACTCTCTTCACGTCCGCGCCAACTGTCGTTGTGGTATCTTCATCAGCTCCAGGTACGAAGCTTCCAATTTCCAACATCTACCTTGTGGTAGCTGGCCTTGCATTCGCCTTCTCCACCATCGAGTTCCAACCCTGGATCTGACGGCATGGCTAGGTGCGGTCGACCCTCCTAGCCAAAGCCCGTTGCCGAGCACAATGACTATTTCTGAGCGTTCTGGCTCTTTTCGCCCCTCCGAATCTGTCCCATCTACCTCGTCTCAGAGCGTCCCGCCGCCTGCTACAAATTCCAAGTCTGGTTTAAGCAGATCAGATATCATACAGATCGTGGTACCCTTAATATGTTTGTTCATTACAATTGCTGTTGGAATATACCTGAGGAGGCGACATACGGGAAAGAAGAAGGGGAGGAACACATCGCAAAGTAGACCGGAGAGCATTATGCTTATTTAGTCAAACCTTCAAAACACTCCAGGCCCCTAGAATATCATCTAACAAATCCTTTGGTTCCGCCAGTCTCGCGCTCCAGAATGTTCTCAACGGTAGGCTCCGCACCTAAGATTTCAACATTGTTGACCCTTCGGCAACTATATTGAGAACGCTCGCTGTCTGCATGACTCCATCTTCATCACCAATCCGTATTCATTTCATTGTGCCATCTTATAGGGACTCGATACGCCTTACTCTAGGCTTAAAGACAGATGTTGCGACTTAGACTTGGTCAAGCCACCCCAATGCCGCGCAAAATAAACTCTTCGCACTCCTAAGTTCGGTCCATATGCTACTTGACTTTTAAAATCCTCGCTCGATAAATCGATTGCTATTGTCGACGAGAACAACGAATCTGCGTCTTGATTTACGTTGTTCAGCAGTTTATCAAATAGGCCCCATGTACCGAAAGGCAGTATTATTGTGTGGAACGGTCATATGAATGGTTATTATCCTGCAACTGTAAGTTGAATTTCAATACCGAAGAAGTATTCAAATATACTATCATAGTTGTTTTCACTCTTTCCTAGGGTTTTGCATTGTGTGGTCTTATTTGCTAAGCGATTTTCCGCTGTGAGAACTGACCCGGAAGGCGAGGAGACCGTTCAATTTACATCTGCTGATTTATTACTAAACGGTCTAATCCTAATCTCACGAGGATCATAATTGGCGCGCTTGATGAGATATCAACATGGAGCATAGATATGAATTGTCCTACGCCTTGAACTTCATCAGAGATCGTCCTGCAGATGTAGGAGACTGAGAAGATTTCAGGGGACGCCTTAGCATACAATCTACAAATGTCATATACTATTGCAATTTTGGTGCAATTTAGAGTTGTGGGAATGTGAATTACACAGTGCAGGATGAAATTATACGTGATGTGCTGGTAGAAATTGTGTAACATCCCCACGTCGCGAGCCGCCCCCCGTCATGTAAGGGTTAGCCCTAAGCTCTATATATACTACCCTAAGCTATTAACAATTATTCAGTTAATGTACCTTTAGCAGGTTAGTTGAGTGATGCAGTGGCCTAGGGCTGAAACCTCACAATAGTAATGTGCTGATGCACTTAGTAACTTAGCTACGAGGGGTATCTTAGCCTAGGCTTAAATAGCGTGGCTCGCAAAAAGCAGGGTATAAAAGGAGACTGATAGGGTCTCTTTAGACATTATTAAATTCACCAAGTATTACCTACGTTGCACTGGTAAATCCTACTTCGCTAGACTTTTAATTATTTAGTACATTGTCGCCTATCTGCCTTTGTCTGTCACATTACGCCCCTCGCACCTCTTGATCTAAATATTACGAGATGCTTGGTTGCTTCTAATGCACACAAGGCTATCGTTAAAAGGAAAAAGTTGGCTGAGGCCTCAGTTCCTACACAGTAATAGTAATATATTGTTTTTCCTTCCATAATATTCTTCACAGAAGTGCTCGCTTACTATCATAGTATTAAACTCTCTATCCCTCCAGTACCTTACTCTATCCTAGAGAACAACTAACCTTGCATTCATAGAGACTAGCCTTACTGTTAGTTTATAAGATCCTCGCACAGAGCTGCGGAGTACCCAGGCAGTCACACAGCAGCCGATGCCGCACGGACCGTAGACTACGCCGACCCCACGTCAGCGAAACCTTAGCTTTTGGTAAACTAAGAAAGTGGGCATTTAGAGTTAGTGCGTGCTACTCTCAAATGCCCATTTTCTGTCTACCAAGAGCTCGGAAGGTCTGTTTGAGTTGATGTGTCCCTGTGATCGCATGCAAACTGCCATAGCTAACCACAATTGTATACTTGCCTGCTTTTGCCGGCCTCATCTGCCGCTCTTGCAGCGCGTTCTTGCTTGTTCTACTTCTTTCACTGCTATCACGATGGCCTCTCCTCCCGCAACGCCCCCGCCCGAGCTCCCTCCAGATCTCCAGCCTTGAGATTCAAAGATACGGGTGCGGCTTGCGAGTGGGCTGAGGAATATCGGCCTGGAGGTTTCCACCCAGTCAATCTTGCAGGTATGTTTTGTGACTGCAAGTACAAGGTAATTCGAAAGCTCGGAGACGGTTCTTTCTCTACTGTATGGCTAGCCGTCGGCACAGGGTACGTTTCTTCCTATCTTTATTTCCCTATTTCTTGTGTCTTGCTTGGGTTCCGCATCAGGACTCAGACAGAATCAAGTAAAACAAGATGTGTTGGCGAAATCGAAATTATTTAAAATACAATATACCGATGATTTCGCTCGCCACGCAGGATGGCTCGTGACGTGGAACGTGACGTTAATTAGAGCACATTTGTCTGAATATGTAAGTGCCAAAGTGCTGGACCACGTGACATTTGACTTACTGTCTCCAAGATAACAAGACTGTAATTAGCACTACCCGGTAGAGTAGTATCCATTTACCAGATATTCCTATCCCACTGTCCTTACAAACCATCATCCGAGCGTAACCGGCACTTGTTCTACAACCAGCCAATCACACCACTCAACGCCGCATCCTCGGCTCCTTCCCGGTCCCCCTACTCAAAACCCCGCCACACTAACGAGCACCCCGTTATCGGAAAACTGCTAAACATGTACACATTTCACTCATCACTTGACAACCCAGGAAGGCTGGTGATTCATATGCAGTAGCAGCGTATTGCTCGGTTCTTTTGTGGCTGCTGGCTGTCGTCAGATCGAAGCTCCGATACCGGCCGCGGATATTGGCAAAGACGGAGGATATCATTTGAACGGTGTGATTCACAGCACACTTGTACTTCGGTATCAAGAATAAAAGTTACTGAAACGGCTGTTTCCAGTCCTTTTGGAGCGGCATCACGAAAGATTGTTTGCTTCCGAATATCATTATTAGCGTCTCTACGTCGGTTTCACCTGTTCGTCGCACGGCATCCCCGCTATCAAGATGGGCGTCTTCTACGAAACGATACCCAATTCGCTACGACCATGGATGCTGGAGCAGAAGATGCTATGGGTTGGCACGGCGCCTCTATCCGGCGACGGGCACATTAACATCTCGCCTAAAGGCGGGCAGCAATTCGGCATCATCGACGAGCGGACGTTCTGGTACATGGACCTCACCGGCTCAGGAGTGGAAACCCATGCGCATCTCTACGAGCCTGGCAACGGCCGCATATGCGTCATGTTCATGGCGTTTGTGGGCCCGCCGAGGATTGTGAGGCTGTGGGGTGACGGGAGGCCGATCGAGAACGGGACCCCAGAATTCGATGCCTTTGTGCAAGAGCATAAAGTGAAGATTATCCCGGGGAGCAGGAGTATTATCATGGTGGATATTCATCAGTGTGCGACGTCTTGCGGATACAGTGTACCTTACTACGAGTTCAAAGGCCACAGGACTATTCTCGATGAACACTTTGCCAAAAAGGAAGCCAAGTACCGCGATGGCAATGAAGAGGAATCTATGGATAAGTATTGGGCGTTCAAATCGCAACTCAGTATCGACGGATTACCAGGTATGAAGCGTGGCTATGAGTTTGCGCAGAAGAATAAGGTGGCGCCGTTGAAGAAGATGATCGGACCGTATGCGCCGAGTGCACCGCGGACAGCAAGTAGGGTTGAGCCGATTCATTTGTTGCTTGTACTTTTCTTGGGGATTGTTATAGGAGGGACAATGGCGTTGAGTGTTGTTACGCCGGAGAGGCTGCAGGCGTTGCAGAAGAAGGGGCAGTTGTTGTAGCCAGATGTGCAGGCGATTCAGTGGTTCGAAGGAAGGCGTATTTGCTTGTGTTTAGATTACTCCAATTCGATCTTTCGTGGGTATGAGCAGCTTTGCTTCCATGGCCGTCAGTAGCAGTACCGCCCTCGCAGTGGATCCCAAACTCAAATCCGATAGTCAAGATCATAATGCGCTAATCGAAAGGGAGTCTTTGAACTCTTAACTCTGGCCTTGTGTCCTATACCAAGCGTTCCTGGCTCCACTTTCCATAAGGCCATGCCTGACAAGCAATATCCATAACAGGAACTCGGTTATGTAGTCGTATTGGGCAAATGATCATGCATACGGGTGGGTGTACCACATGCTTGGGGAGAGCCAAGTTGCCGTTCTCGAACCGTGGTAGGCTGGAATGAGCGTTGATTGCGATTCTCCAGTAATATTGACGAAGCACGGCTAGGTCGCGTGCGGTACGATGTGCACTAACCCTGTTGGAACCGACCTGCCGGTTTCCGACTGGGCAATTTCCAGCACACGGAGATGGGCCAGCTTCTAGCGTTGCACAGGGCGGAAACTACTTTTAGACGTGTGGTGCGATGGCCAGAGGGTAGACCATGTTGGTTGGTTGGGTACCTAGTTAGAATCGCGTGCTCCTTGAGGAAGGATTCAATAAATCCGTTCCCCATTGTCGATTGCGCTATCTGCGCGCTCGCGTGAGCGATGGTGACATGCAGAGATGTCTGCATTGCAGTGATTCCAAATTACCGAGCTGATGGTAACCAAGGACCAAAAGAGGAGGTGGGCAATGGCGCGGAATGCACGATTGGTGGTTCGGCCCAACTGAAACAACATTCGCCACACCACAGGGATTATTGGAAGGAGCAATCGAATTCGCAGTCTACGATTAAAGTGTGTCATGATTGACCTTCGCATACAGTAGCCTGTGTGGTAAGATTAAGAATAAGGTAATTCTGACGGGCGCCTCTAGCGTGAATCAACCGAGGCGCCGATTTCCACTTGCCTCTTCCCCTCTTCCCGGCTCATGTGCAACTGACGTTCTCCACTTAGAATTGCAGAGGGTGGAGCGTGGAGCAGCGAATCTGGGGATCATGAACGTCTCTGGCTCACTGGCCGTTATGTTGACTTTGTTTCTGCGCTGCTCATCGTTGCCACCTTAGTGTCGATTCGAGAACGCCAAACCCCTGTAGTGGATGCAGAGTACAGCGGTCAGCCTCACCCGCTGCCACGGCGCTGTTCAGGCCACCCACGTCTTTTTGCTCTGATTCCACCGGCGCACTCCGCACTCTGCAGCGACTGCACATGTCGACATCTCGGCACTACCGACTCCCGGGTCATAGGGGCGAGGCAAAAGACGTTGCGAATCCGCGATTTCGAAATGCTAGCCTGACTCGAAGTCGGCGAAGTTTTTTCCCAATTTTTTTTCGCAGTGGTGTTGCACCATTGGCTAAGAATCCAAGCTTTGCCGCCATTATCTTGACATGGGGCTAAGAGACCGTGGGACGGCCCCACCGTGCAAGGGGTGCAAGGGGTAGTAGCGCCTTGTCACGGGTCTTTTCCATGCTCCTGCTTGATTAGACGACCAGCAAACCTTCTGGAACGGGCTGGATCCAATCAAAGCCGATTAGACTATGCTTAGCCGGTCTTAACCGCTCGGACACAGGCTTCGCACGCAGGGATGACGATACGATGGCTGAAATGCGGATGGGCGACGAGGCACACCGACGTTGGGGGCGTTTATAGTGTTTGGTGTTCATACGGCGGGGTACTGATAGTCGGCTGTTTTAGGCAGGAGATATGCTGTGGAATGCAACGTTGGCGCCACGTCGTCTACGCCGTCTCTTATCTTGGGAGGTCCGCAAGCTCTCTTGTGCTGTTGCTTGCCTGTGGGCGTTAGCCACTTGGCGACGCTTGAATCAAACGTCGAGCCTCGGCGATTCGGTGCAAATAGAGCATCGTGCAGCAGCTATCGCGCATGCCCCCGGCAGCTTTTGGCCCATCAATCGCCGTGGCAAGGGAATTGCTGATGGAAATCTTCGTAAAACCACCGCTATGGTGTGTGATCCCTGCTGATACCCATCGCGCCTTCCTTTTAGGGCAATCGTCCTTGAAGCACAACACTGAACCCGTGATTCGCGTGCTCAGATTAAATCCACCTTCACCCACATCTCTCGCTTCGATGGGCCTCTCCTCTTCTGCGCTGCACCCCATAAACCCCCATCCTGCCACGTTTTGTTGCACAAGTCAATCTTGACCATCACTTTCGACTGCGCGCCCATCATGCCAGTTGGTGACGACAACACCGTCGTACGCAATTATTCCAATCCCCACCTTACACACATTGTCTAACCCACATCTGCAGCAAGCGACAGGCTTGGACCCCGCTCTCATCGACCGCTCCGGCGACCCTGAGCGCAAGCACCCAGAGCTCCACAGCACCACCCCGCCAGCCTACCTTCATTCCGAGGGCAAGGCTACTCTTCAGGAGAGCTACCTCAGTGACTCGGACGATTTCCCCACCGAGGAGGAGCTCCAAACCCTCCGCCGTGTCCCCGCCGCTATCCCATGGAAGATCTACACCGTAAGCACTTCCCGCCTACCATTGCACGTGAGCCATGTACTAACCACGGATTCTTAGATTGCCTTTGTTGAGCTTGTGGAGCGCATGTCGTACTATGGTACCGTCGCTGTCTACTCCAACTTCATCGCCAAACCCCTTACTACACCAACCGGCGCCGCCTTGGACCCCCATGATGATGAGGCCCAACCAGGTGCCCTTGACATGGGAAAACAGGTTGCCTTCAGTCTTACCACCTTCAATGCTTTCTGGGTTTACTGCTGCCCGCTCCTTGGAGCTTGGATCGCTGACACCTATCTTGGTCGCTTCAAGACCATTGTCTACTCGGTCATCATCGCTGAAATTGGTCATATCATTCTTGTCGCTTCCTCTGCACCATCTGTCTTGGCCAAGCCGAACAGCGCCCTTGGAGCTTTCATCGTCGGGTTGATCATCATGGGACTTGGAACTGGTACCTTTAAGCCGAACATTTCTCCACTCATCGCCGAACAGGTCCCCCAGGAGCGCATGCGTGTTGAGACAACCTCAAAAGGCGAGCGTGTTGTCGTCGACCCTGCTGTTACCGCGACCCGCATCTACAATTGGTTCTACCTCTTCATCAACATTGGTGCTCTTGCCGGCCAGCTTGGTATGGTCTACGCTGAGCGTTATGTCGGCTTCTGGCTCGCTTATTTGATCCCGACTGTCATGTTCATCGTCTGCCTACCAGTGCTTTGGTACTGCAAGAAGTTCTACATCCTGCGCCCCCCGAGTGGTAACGTCATGGGCCCAGCTTTCAAACTTCTCTTCAAGGCTCTCGGCAATGGCGCGTCTATCAATCCTATGAAGACGTGGAAGAACTGGAACAGCGGATCCATGTGGCACAACGTGAAGCCATCGACTCTTGGAGCCAACAAGCCTTCTTGGTACAACTTCGACGATGCCTGGGTCGATGAGGTTGCGCGTGGTTTCGGTGCCTGCAGTGTCTTCTTCTGGATCCCAATTTTCTGGCTCGCATACAGACAGATGGACTCCAATCTGACCCAGATGTGCTCCACCATGACACTTAACGGCGTTCCCAATGATGTTCTGTCTAACTTGGACCCCATTGCCATCATTATCATTGTGCCCAGTAAGTCTTTACTCGCCATTTCCCGGTAATATTTGCCTACTAACGCGTTTGTCAGTCATGGATTTCGTTGTTTACCCTGCACTTCGCAAGAGGAACATTAGGTTTACCCCCATTAAGAAGATCACCGCCGGTTTCATCCTCGGTTCCTTCGCTATGGTTTGGGCCGCTGTCCTCCAATACTATGTCTACAAGACCTCAGGCTACTATGAGTCGCCGAGCGATGAATACAAGTCGCCGATCAATGTCTGGGCCGTAACTGGTGTCTATGTCCTTATCGCTACTTCTGAGATCTTCGCATCTGTCACGACACTTGAGTATGCCTTCACCAAGGCGCCAAAGAACATGAGGTCTCTCGTACAATCTGTCCAGCTCTTCACCAGCGCCTTCTCCGCCGCTCTGGCTCAGGCCTTTACTCCCCTCACCGCCGATCCTCATCTAGTGTGGAACTATGGAAGTGTGGCCATCATTTCTTTCGTCACGGGTATCGCTTTCCACTTTGCGTACCGCACCATGGACAAGCAGGAAGACAAGCTGAACTTGCTCCCCACTGGACATCTTGGTACCGATGCTCAGGCTCATGATGTCGAGAGGCGCACCAGTGTTGCCAGTGAGAGGGGCAGCAGCCTTCCGGTTCAAGAGAAGCTTTAAACAGTGCGACTGACGAACAAAGCATGGCTTAGCGTGTGATCATAGTAGATCATTCGTTTTATTGACTCTTTGTCTTGTTGGACACCAGTTTAAGATGCCTTGAGTTTAGGCGAAGCCTTTGTAGTAGCTTAGCTTGCTGCATGCTATAATAATACATTCACTCTCAATCACCTTGTTCTCAAGCATTTGTTTAATCTCACGTGACCGATTTGAACGTAGTAAAGAACTACGAACATTGATTCGTGCTATGTGAATAAAGGCTTCCTAAAGCGACCTATGTCCATTTCACCACACGTCTCTCATTACATAGCCGAACCTCATAGAGGAGAAGAGTCAGAACGCCCAACTATGTAACTTGAATAAAAGACCATTGGATTGACTTAATTCCTACCCGACCCTTTACCCGATTGAATATGCCAAGGCGTTGCCGCATGATGTACCTCTTTTTTCCTACCTATTAGAATGGATAAAGCTATCAATTTACCCTATACCGCTGATGATTTCCCCTAGCGCCTCAAGTACCTAGTAAAGTAGTCGAACTAGAAGCAGTCTTTACGTGATTTGGTTTTATGAACGATGCAGTAAGGAATCCAATGTACTCCGTGGGGAAAAAATGAGTGTGTCGCTAGTAGCCAACACCTACTTCGCCTGGGAAACTGGCCCAGAAGTCTTGCGTGGCATTCATCATCATCTCCTCTAGCTCTGCATTGGTCAAGTCAAAGGAATCGAGATTGAACGTCTCATCAGCTTCCAGCGGTGCTATGGCTTGCGGAGTGTTGAAAGTGAAGGTGGATGAGTAGCCATTTGGCGTGGGTACTGTTGTTGGTGGACTTGCGAGAGCTTGGTTTGTAACGGCTGTCTGCTGAGGTTTATACTGATGAATAGGTTAGCCAAGTCGTATAGGTAATTGGTAACTGAGACGTACATCATTCTGCTGCTGTGGCGGAGAGATACTGGAGGCGACAATTGTGCTGTCGGGCCCTTTATTCGAGTCTGTAGGCTTCTGCACAGGGGAAGGCTGCAGTGCTCCATAGTCTATCATGGCTCGGCGGAGGGCTTGTCGTTCTTCGGGCGAGGCAGGACCATCTTGCCCGAGCACGGACCGATAGTATGCTTGCATGCGTTTAATTGTCTCGAACTGCGTCTCGTCAGATGACTTCTTTGATGTGATGTTGGCAGAGCGATTTACCCATGTCTCGGCCATGGGCCATTGCGTCTTCATCTCCTTTAGGAAGGTGCAGCCTTGTATCACGTTTGTCCGCGCCTTCTCACGCCACCGAGGGTCGTCCTCGTCGCGGGGGAAGTTGAAGGAATAGAGCATCACACCGACTGCCGTGTAAATTGTGAAGCCAATCCAGGGCACCAAGCCGCGCAGGAAATATACGCCAAAAGTGCGCATCTCCTCCAGCATCTCCAGCACCATGTGCGCGTCCTTGAACAGCTGCTTACGTGACGTCTTTTGCCAGTTCTTCCACATGTCTTTGTGCTCGTTGTACGAGGTGGGCGTCTCCTCAGCGCCGGCACCGTTTTGCTGTGGGCCCAGGACTGGTAAGTAGGCACGATGCAGGAACATGTAGCTCATGAAGTGGATGCTGTGCATATAGCAGTACGCCTGACCCTGCTCGACGGCATTGTGACTGTGAAGAGTGAACAAGTCATACTGCAGACGCTGAGGCAGCGAGCTCTTCCAGCCCTCGAGCTCGTAAATGAGCTGCTGAAACTGCGACACTGGCGACCATGGCAGCTCGGTCTTGAGGTCTTCAGAGCATGCCCAGCGCGCAACCTTGCCCCAGATATTGGCCGCGCGCATGCTGTACCCGATGATGCCTATCTCGCCGACTGGCAGTGTCACTGGCGGCATGCGCATGGAGCGGTCTAGTTGCTCGGTGCACGTGGCTTCCCCAAAGACGAAGCTCTCGCGCTCACAAGGCAGCTGGATGGCCATGTCGTCGGCGGTCAGGGACCTCTTGCGCCCCTTGCCGCCGCTCAAGAGCGAGTCCATCAAGAAGCAGGTCCAAGCGGTTCGTCGACGCACTTCGGCATCGATGAACTCTTCACGCGTGGGCATGCGGTTGCGCGGCACCTTGAGCTCCTGCGTCAGGTCCATGACCTCGACGAGACGTATGGCCATGCCCAGGTAGATCCAGGCGCGGCGTCCATTTCCCGCGCCCCAGTCATGCCCCGTCAACATGAGAAGGGCTTGTACTCTGCTGATCGAGGGCGTCTCCAGATCGGACTGCAGGATCTGGCGGGCGTGGGCGGCAAAGGCATTGCTGGCTTCCGTCTGGGTGCCGAAGGGCTTAGGGGGCTCTTTGACGAATCTACAGGCGCATTAGCAAGTCAAGTAGGTGGTCCTTCAACCGTCGGCATACCGTATGGCTAGCGCGAGCATCGCCCAGGCCATCCATGGCTCCAGGGTGCGGTCGCGGATGCGCAGCAACAGGGTCGGGGTATGGTGGAAGCTCCACTTGTACGAGCATCGCAGGTAGCTGTTCTTGACTTCGTCAGTCAGGAGGTCGAACGGGTCCAGGCTCTCGAGCAGCAGCGATGCCGCAGTCGGCGAAAGGGCGGCATTGGTGGGACTGAGGCCGTTCGGCACTTGTGCGTCATTGCGGCGGTATGAGGCAGGCGTGCCGGATGCCGCATGTCCTGTATTCGATGGTGGCGTGTCTCCCGTGGCATCCTCTGACGGCCGTGGCCGTTTTGGCTTGCGGTGGATTGCGCTTGTGCCCGGCGGAGGGAATTCGCAGAGCGCGGCGCGTCCGGACTGCTTGCAGCGGTCGCACGGCGGCCGATCTTGGTGGATGCACTTTTGCTTCGCGCTGCGGCACGACACGCAGGCGACGGGATTGCGCATTGCGATGAGCGACTCGATCGATCCGACATCGACTTTAATGGGGATTGGAGTCCCTCGATAGCTCCAGTTCTTCTCCATCGTCTCCGCATCCCGTGCGGCAGCCCCGTTGGCGCTAACGCCAGGGTTCCCCTACATGTCCGGTGCCCAGCGGCCTTTGTTTTTCTTCCAGCCTCATTGCTCCCATAATCATCAAGCCTATCTTGGTCATTGATCGTGTGAGATTTTATAGTAATTGTCCTGTCACCTGTTCAATCTGTTTTTCGTTGCTTTGCTTCGTTTGGGTATTGCCTTGACGACATGTTCCCCTGTCAACGCGTCATCTCACCTCCGATGCAAAAATCGCCAAAACAAACATCTCCATCTCGACGACTTTCATTTCATATCGTTCCAAGTCAAACAGCTATGAGCGAGACATCTCGGCAGGAGTAAACGCTTATCTGTCGTGTTCAGCGTTGACTCACGATGTCTTCTCTTCACCAAACATTGAAAGAGGATATCAATGTAGAGGCATGGCCCCACATCACAACTGTCATCGTGACAGGCAAGCTGTACAACCATTCTCTCGTCCTGCTCTCATCGTCACATTTCATCTCTCATCGTGTTCTGCACTGCCATTCTCAATCTTCCCAGGCAGACCGAAGTTTGCAGCTCAGTGTAATAATGGTAGAGCACTCGACATGTGAACACGCCTGGAACAAGCACCAGAATTCATGGCAAAAACAATCGCCACGGCTGTTGTTCGTCTATTGTATCCACTTCGCAGCGTGCTTTGTCCTATTGTGTCTATGTTCGAGGGTCTTTGTCCCATTATTCCTTTGTGAATCCGCATTGTCTTCCAAACAGCAACATCACTGCACGGACCGTTTCCCTATCCTATCACTCCTTCCTTCCACATTCGCCAGAAAAACAGTTAAACCTTAGTTTAAAGTCTAAGGCTCCCTGAGTTAGCATAGCGCCCGAAATATAAGTATTCTCTAGACACGAACCGACATTATCTCCCGACTCGACTGCTGTAAACACACTATTTCATTCATCTACTTCCATTCGCCTGCTTGAACGCTTCTTTTATATCTAATATGTCATCTGCAACCAAGACTACCACAGGTTTGCCCTTCACTGTCGTTGGTGGAAAAAGAAAATACGAGTCCGATATTAATTTCAACAATGATACTCAGTCCAGCAGTTTTTAACGAAAGTACTAGTCTGCGTGGCGATCGCGCATGAATCCGCGCCTGGATCAGCCCTCAGGGCTAATCATGGCTCCTAAGTGTTTCTATTGGATCCCTAGACGTAGACGAAAGCTGCGCATGTGTTGCGATAGATGTAAATGATGGTTGTGGCTCTGTGTTGGGGGAGGTTCGCTATTGCTATGAAGAAGGTCTCCTCGCGGATCGGAAGGGCAAGCGACTATGCGACTGTAATTTTTGTACAGATGCACGTGGATAGGTTCAGGGGTTATCTGAGTATGTAGGTCAAGAGGAATTTTAGATTATTAACGCGTGTACAGATTTATGTATTGCTGCAAAGTCTAACGTACATCCCTTTGCAACGGAACAACCCCCGCAACGGACAAAACCATAGGTACTTAGACTTTGCAGCTGTTCTCAGCTAGATAGGCACTCCAATAATTCTAGGCTTTCTCATGCTATATACCAGGACAACTCCTGAGTCGATCTGCGTCCTTGTATACAAATATTACAGTGGCGTGGCTGTTTAACCTAATGACTACGAAGTGGATGACTTCATTGCGATAGCTGATCCTCAACTAAGTCAGCGCTACTACCATCGGTTTTCGACTATATGGACGTCGTCGCAGATATCATACACGTCCAGGAATCTAGCATGTCGCTTAGCACCTGTACACAGCTCTTATAGCTGATGTGCGGACCGGTTTATACGTGATCGCCATGCTACTTGGTACTTGCGGAATGATTCCTCCAATTAAAATGCGCTTACGTGGGTTTAAAATTTTACAGCTAACCCAGTTAAAATGGCCAATCATGGATTGGCAGCCAATTCTAGTCACGTGTCAAATCACGCGCTTCTTATCCACGTGATTTCTTATCGCTCTACAAGATAACAAGGGCTGCAGAAGGTTGGTAAGCACATAGTAACATCGTTCCTATAAGCGAAGTCATAGTCTAGGAGTTTACACGTACGATAGTAAGCAATTTGCACAGTCATCAATTAAGTAAGGAATGAAAAGGGTTTAATATACGCCCACGCCTACGTCTACGTCTATGATCTAACATAATTACAGACAAGATAGATCTACACTGCCGTTATTACTACATTCGGGCTACAGGTGCCCTCCAGGATTTTAACATTGGATCTACCGGTATTTCGCTTGTCCATGCTAGTCTAGGTGATGGCTGAGACGCATCTGGTTCAATGTCATCTGGCTTACTTGCCTCTGGACCAGCGGTCTCGTGTTGACGACCACTATTCGCATCATCTGTTGGACCGTCTCTAGCCTGTGTAGTTACCTTCCGTGGCCGGCCACGCTTTCTTTTACTTTTGCCTTGAGCTTGAGCCGCAGCATCCCTCCTGGCACGTTCTGCGACGATATCCTCGTAAGTCATCACCCTTGCTTTCCCAAGGATTTCAGACTTCGTCGTTCTACGAGTCTTTGCCTTGTTGTTTACAGTTTTGAGGATTCTGATATAGTTCTGATCAAGTGCCTGACGAGCAAAAGATCTCTCAGCGGCGTTGGCAAGCTTTTGGACGAGTCTGTCATGTCGTACTTTGCTGTGTTTATCAGAGCCAGAACTCTGCTTAATCTGGTTCAGCAAACCTGTCAGAGCTTCTAATGACACGGGCGTTACTGGTGTTTGAATAGGTTCGCTCTGGGAAGCTTTATCTGTTCGAGGTGCCTGAACAGTCAGTGGAGCGTCTGGCTTTGTAAGGTCACGAAGAACCCTTGCAGGGTTGAATGGAAATAGTCCAGCCTTTGCCCAGCCTGCAAGGATATTCTTTTTGGTCATTGCCTTCTCTCTTGCCTGGCTATATATGGTGGTGAAGTGCTCCTTGTTAATATTCGTCAGACCTCCGCGGTACAGTCGTTCTACTTGCTCTTGATATGCTGACTTCAAGGGGCCAAAGACCGATACGTCGCATGGCTGGAGCTTATGAGAGGTATGAGAAGGAAGTCTGCATAACACAACGTTGTTCTTAAAGCAAAATTCTAGAATCTTAAGGGTTTCGTGTGTTCCGAAGCCGTCACATACTAGTACCCGCGGTTTCCTGTTAGCACGAGCTTTAGTCTGGGGATCAAATACTTCTTTTATCTACTTTAAACTAAGATAAGAGTCGTTGTAGCCTGTTTTGGAGAGAGCGAAGACCCATCTGGGGGTAGGGTACGTTGTCTAGTTGCTCTGGTGGGTAGAGGCAGGCCAGATTATTATTGGGCGCAGATACTCACCACTTGCTGACACGCATTCGATAGCAGTTACCATTGTACGCTTGACGCCAGCGCCTCTATAGTTCCGTTGGTCAGCCTTACCTATAAGGACTTTGACAGTGCTAAGCATAGAAAGCATAATGCCTGTCTCATCCATGTTATAGAAATTCTCTGGCTCAACGTCTGGTCTACGGACTTCCGGTCTGATTACATCGAACCAATGTACTACCTTATTATATATGTTATTATCATGACGCTCCCAAGCCATCGCTTGGTTGTTCCTTGATTTGATGTCGGGGTGACGGCGGCGGAAGCCTTGAGGCCAGTTCTTGTGCGGCGGGCCGGCAGGTTGATTCGTTGCACGTCGACGGGCGATGCAAAAAGCAAGCGAGGGAATATATTTTATGCGAATAGGAGATCCGCTGGCACTCATACGTAATATGAAATCAACAAGTGCTTTCTCCTCAGAAGGGGTAAGGTATTGCTGGCCTTCGTCTTTCGCTTTTCTCGATTGTCGTCCTTTGGAGCGATAATGCACAGTAGTACGAGGGACATTACTATGTCTAGCTCGAGCAGAGACGCTCCTGCGAACATCTGGGGGTAGTTCTAACGCCAGTGCCTGACTGGCCGGGTCCATGGTTGCTGTGGTTCACAGACGCTCTGAGTTGAGCAGACACGACCAGTTGCAGGCCATCCTTATGGCTTTGTGCTAAGAATAGAACAATGGAATGTGCTAGAAGTCGGTTCACGTGATAACTCACGTGAATGATCACGTGGGTGTTCTTTACAGATGACAAAGCTCTTCTTTTTACGCTAAATTCTCACGCCAAATCATCGCAACAGCTTCTCAACGGAGAAACCTTAGTATTACCGCCATATATTGATATCGATTATTCTGAGACGCGAGACTTGAAATTTTATACCTAAAGCTACCCCGTATACTACTGACACACAGATTTAAATTAAAATGATGGCTTAGGCTAAGGTGGCAGGCTGAGGCATGAAATGTCGCCGTTAGCAGATTGATCGCTACTGGCCGCAACGCTGCGTATTTTTCCATCTAGGTGTTAGTAGTACATGATTATAAGCATAGAAAACATTTAAGAACTTCATTATATCCTTTAATTGGGGTTTCTACTTTTTATGTGCTGATTCTACAGGTTTTGTTCCGTTGCACCGGTTGTTCCGCTGCGAAGGGATGTACGTTAAGTACCTACAATTTTGTCCGTTACGGCGGTTGTTCCGTTACGAAGGGATACACGTTAGTATACTTAATAGCAGCCTTCTCCTCGCCTTCATCACTCGCACATCCAGCTCTTCGGCCTCCTCACACCGCCCCTGATCACTTCAACGCCAATCCTGAACCTGAATCTAGCTAATTGGGGCGAGAGTAGCCATTGACTATGGCGGAACACCCACGATGGCCCACCCACGATGGCCCACCATCAAAAGTTTAGCTCCGAGATCATCTCACCCGTTTCTGGGCACCGTGTACTTCCCTCTGGTGGCGTGGTAGCTTATCCTTGCGCGAGAATGTTTGGTGGCACTTGTCGCACACAGCGCTCTGAGAAGGATATCCAGTCTTCTGGGCCCACGCCTTGTGATTGCTCCAAACGTGTCGGTCCTTATCGCTCTGGCTTTTTGCGTTGGCCCTTGTGGGCGGCAAGAGAACAACCACTACGTGTCAGCAGATTGCGACGAGAGACGCTTCAGTACCGATTAGGCGGTTAATCTGGGTAGGAGTTGGGGATGCGACAGGAAGCGGCATTGACCGAGGCCGCATAGAATCTAGCGAGGCAGACATGCTTCCCTAAATTGAACCATATCGACTCCGACACCTCTCATGTTGTAGTGTCCACAGATCTCATAGCCTTCTATCGCTGATACGTACTCAAAGAATGAGAAGCCGGTGAAGCAGCCTCTGCCGCGCTTGAAGGGTTTGGAGGCGACCTAGGGTCGATTCGAGGCTACACTAGTTGGCACGATGGAGAGACGGAGGCAGGTGGCCAGAGGCAAAGACACAAGGGACGAAGCCATCGAGATCTACAAGCATACATGGCTTGCTAGCGTGGTCGCAGTAATACGTACCTGAGGAGACAGTATCATGGTAAAAGACGCGTAGAGGTTTTATAGCTGACTTAACCCTACAATGCGATAAAAATAGATTGGCCTTAATTTGGGCCCTTTTCCATTTGAGTTCCCCTTCATCTTTCGGGCCCTTTATATTTTAGAATTATCTATTTATAGCGCCTTCTCTAGAGCCCAAAACACGTCCGCGCTAACGTCGAGCCCATTTCGTTGACACTAGACCCGAGGTCCACCACTCACCACCACTCACCACCACTCAGCATCATATTCATCATACCAACGTCATTAAAGGTCGTCTCGTCTCGAGCGGTCTCATTCTTAGTAACCATGTCCTTCATCACTAAGGTAGTATCTTGCAGCATCAGGCCATGTAACTCGTGCAACAAAGTACATGTAGCGTATGTGAAACAACACTCGGAGTATAATTAACCCTAGCTTTCTCTTACCTAAGTATTGCGGCGGCAAATAGTCTATTAGATAGAGAAGATATTACTATTAGTTAATTATAGGTAGTTTTCTAGTTAAATAATAGCTGTAGTAACTAAACTAAAAGCTAAGAACAATAGGGATATTTTATTAAAGATTGAAAGCTAGCACTATCTAAAACTAGGGGAGCTAAAGTTTCGAGGATTAGTAATTAATAAAGAGTTCTTAGTATATACGTTATCCTTAGCTACGGCGATACTCTTTTTAATAGTATTTATAGCTAAGCTTATTTTTAATAACTAGGGAACAGCTTAAAATATCGCTTTAGTTCTCGTAGCATTAGTAATATTCTTATAGGTGTAAATTAATTACTCTGTAGGTTAATAAATGTATTGAATATAAGGCTTGCCTAGAGGGTTTGCTATAGCCTATAGGGGAAGGTGTAGATAGTTTACCTATAACTATGTGTATTAATTCTTTGACTAATACATAGTCCCTGCTCCTAGCTTACTTGTGCAGAAACGCTAGATTTGAAGCTGTCCTAATTTAATAAGTAAAATAAGAGATATAGTAGAGCTTAACGTAAGTAGTAATTATAAATTACTAGTTTAACGTTCTCTTTTTCTTAGACTTAGTAGACTTAGTTCTGATTATTATATTAGGAGTAATTGGCTAGACGCTTAGCTAGCGGCTTAGTTAGCTGTTTAGTACGACCTATTTATTATCTAGGCTGTAGCTTTTAAACTGTTAAGATAATCTTAAGCATAAAGAGACTAAGTTAGGACCTTATTTAGAGACGTTAAAGTCTAAATTAGCTAGTAGCATGTTAATAATATCGCAGATTCTTTTAAAGTGCTTTAGAAGCTATAAATTATATATATTCTAGATAAAAGTATATACTGTCTACTTCTCCTTCCTATTTAACTCTGTAAAATTAAATTTGCGGATTAGATAGTAGTAGTACTTAACAACGTCTCTATTAATAACAGCGTAATAGCTCTAAATTCTTACATCTATATTACTATAAGATATTAAAAAGCTATTAATTTCTTAATATAGCTCCTTCTCTTAGCTAACTAAGTAGAAGAGTATATACAAACTACGTAAGATAACGGATTAAGTATAAGCGTTTTATTAATTAGTAATGTTAAGTGTAGCTGCTCTATATTTAACTTTAGTAGAGAAGAATAGAAGGTATATATTATACGTAGCCGTAATTAAGGTAGAATTAGTAAGCGGGTTACTAATAAAAGGCTATAACTTCTAAAGCTATTCTTAGCTAAAGGTATCTCTCTTAAATCTAAGACTAAAATCTAGCTAGAGACAGAGGCTAGGACGTAAACTTAGGGGTTTTATAAAAGTAATAGAGTTAATCTAACATACGTTAACAGTCTCTTAGAGAATCTCTAGGTGTTTAGCTCCCCTATTAGCTAGAATCTTAGCTAAAGAGATAATAAGGGGTGTAATATCGCGAACTACCTTAGTCTTATTTTTACCTTTAATCCTTTTATATATCTTCTTAAACAGATTATTATTAGAGAAAAAAGTATATTTAGGTAGTAATTGCGTCTCTCTAAAGAGCGCTTAGTAAAGCTTTTTACTTTTAGTAGTAATACCTTCTATGTAATTATCTATAAAACTATTATAGTCTTTTAGTTATTCTTTAAATAATAGATGCTTATATAGGGTCCTATTCTAATCCTAAGATTATTAGTTACTTAAAGTCTGTACCTAAGCTGTTTCTAAATTTAGGCTAGTATTTAAGCGTTTACGGCTTAGTAATCGTTTTTTTGCACGCGCATTATTAACAAGTTCTTAAAAATAATATATTATTATCTCCTATTCTTCTATTAGCTAAGTACCTCTCTCTCTCTAGAACTTAATCTAAGCTTCTCTAATTCTCTTCTAGGTAGAAGCCGTAAATATTTATAGTTGTTTAGGTAGCAGCTTAGGTAGGACGTAAGAAGGATAGGCTTTATCTTCTTAATACTGTTTTCTCTTAGCCTACTTTATACAGGAAGGGTTTTAGGTTTATAGATACTTCCTTAGTTATTTAGTTAACGTATAATTCTTAGGGTCCTAACTACGCTTCTTTACCCTAGCAGCTTGTAGGTAGGTTTATTTAGGATTTAAGAAATTCTTTGCTATATTAGATTATTTAGAATAACGAAAGTTAGTGCTAACATACCTCCTGCTTTATTAAGTATTAAGCTTACTTAGTATCCGTCTAAGATTTAGAGATCTTCTGTTACGATCCTGCTGGGACCCTGTCCCAGTGGCCCCAACCGGACCTCACAGGTATTGGACTAACAACCGAGGTCACGTGACGTGCTCAGTTAATTAGTCTGATCAGTGACACTGAGCACACCGAGCACACTAAGTAATATGCATAATCTCTATGTATATAGACTACCACAATAAACCCTTATAGCTTATTATATTTAACTTAATATTATACTCTATAGTATAGTAATAGTAATACTAATTATTCTTAACCCTTAGTACTCTTTATAGAAGCGCCCTCTTACTATCTTAGTATTAAACCCTCTTCTATATAGTCTCTTACTTTATCCTAGAGAACTAACCTTATAGTCTTATTTATTATCCTTACTAATAGCTTTTAAGATCTTTATACTTTAAATACTCTTAAGATAAGTAATACTTATATAGAAAATACAGCTTACTATACTACTAGGCTAGGTAACGCTGTTACTAAACTAGACCTCTTCTATAGGGATCGCTTTAAGCTTAAAGAATAGTTACTCTAGTTTAACCTCTTCTTTAAGTTTAACGTAACTACTATAGATAATAATAATTAAGTAGTACTTATATCTAGCTATATAAGAGGCGAAGCTACTAAATAGGTAAAACCTTACCTAGTTAAGTATATAAGCAAGGGAGAGAAGCTTTAAGAACTAATTATTATATTTAAAGAAATAGGCAGATTTAAAGCATGTATATGTTAAGCGTTTAGACTCCTAAATAAAGTAACTATTATAGAACGCAAAGTCTAAAACATGCGATAAACCTAGTCTACAGCTAACTATACTAACAAATTTCTAGGTTACGCTAGATAAACTAGCTAGAATAACGATACCTTAAAAACTATATATAAATAAGGCCTAAAAGCAGACGTCTAGACTAAGCTAATGCGCACAGGCATAAAGATTACGACACTAGACAACCTAATTAATAAGACTATCTAACTAGATGTAGAGCTCTATAAGCTTCGTGTGCGACTTGCAGGATAATAACTTAGATAAATAAAGGAAGATAAGAAACTATAAAGGAATTATTGTAATAAGTCTAATAGTAGTTACCTATATTACTAATACTAGCTATAAGAGGTTCTAGGATACTATATATCTAAGAGATCTAAGGTAATATATCTAGATAACCTTAATAGAGGAAAGTTAGGTAAGAAAGGAAAGAAAAAAGAAATAACCTATTTTAACTATAATAAGAAAAGCTATATAGTAAAAGATTATAAGAAGAAGAATAAAGTAACTCCTTAGATTAATATAATAGTTATAAAAGAAAAAAACAGTAATAATAAAATATAGGAAGTTATTATAACCTAAAAGGAAAAGGCTTAAGATATAAAGATATTACTACTACTTTACTAGGAACCTATTAAGAAAAGAATCCCTATAACTTAGTATAGTAAAGATAAAGAAGAGAGTAATAGCCTCTTATCCCTAGTTTATAAAGATACTATAGAAGACTTTAGTAATACTATAGTACTCCTAACTAAAGATGAAAAAATAAAGAACTTCTAGAACTAATATTAACTAAGAACTCTTAGGCTGTTAACGCCTATAGAAGTAGAAAAAGATCTTATAGAACTTAACTACTAACTACGCGCGTAATATATATATAAAGTATAATATATTAACGCGCTAACTCTAGAAGAATAGGAAGCAGCTATAGCATAAAGAATAAGTATAATTATCCTAGCTAAATAAGTAATGTAAGATATATTATAGGAATACTACTATTACCTTAAATATTATATAAAAGTAATATAAGAGTAGGTAGGAAAAGCTAAAGAAGTATAGTAACTTATAAGTATTAAGAACGTACTATAGAAACTTTAATAAGCTAGATAAATATAGGTACTAGAACCCCTAATAGTTAAGACCCCTAAATACGTATCATAACACTAAATAATACTACTATTAATATAAGAAGACGCCTTCTACGTACCTAATACTTAGGACCTAGTATAATAAGGGTATCTTTAAGTTAATTTATATAGTAAGATCGTGCTTATAAACAGTAAGAAGTAAGACGCTTATACTTAGCTTAAATAATAAATATATTAAGAAGATAATAAAGAAAATATTAACCCTAACTAGCTTCTTATAGAGGAGGAAGCTAGAGACTATTATAAGCGCATAGAGGCGGCTTAAACCCTATATACTATGCGTAAAGGACTATAGAAACTAGTACTAGACTGCCTAATAGACCTACGTAATAAATAATATAGTATTATCTACTAGTCCTTTTATACTATAAACCTATATATAATATACTACTTAAGTAAAACAGAATAAGGATACTTTCCTTATTTATTTTACTAGTATAAATACTAATAGTATAACTATCCTAAAGTTAAATGTAATAACTACCTATAGAATAAGAGGACTATCCTCTATTTTCTAGGAAATAATAACCTATAGCTACTATAGTAATACAGCTAGTCTTTAATAGAGAATATAATTAGTAGTAATAGTAAACGTGCTTTAACTCTAACTACCTTAAGTATAAAGATATTAAGACACTAAATAGGTATTAAGAGGAGCCTTTTTTAGAATCGCGCCTACTAATAAGTAAGAACTATAAACTCTATGCGTAATAGGCGCATAAAGACTCCTTAAGCTAAATATTAAGCTTAATAGAAGCTAGATAAAGGCACTAGTAGATTCTAGAGTATAATAAAGCTATATTTCTACGTAAGTAATAGGATAGGCTAGCCTTATCCTATTATTAAAATTAGTACTATATCTATTAATAGTAGCTAATAGATAACTAATACTATTAGAGTCTGTAATTACCTATAAGGTATAGAACATGCTACTTATTATCTAGAACTATAGGGAAATAATTAACCTAGACATCTTTAGACTATTATAATATAACATAATACTAAGACTCTTATAGTTAAGAGAACATAGTCTAGAAATAGATTAGAAAAAGAAAAAGTTCTTATTTAAATACTATAGAATAGATATAACTATAAGTAAGCCTACGCTACAGCTAAGTACTTAGGTAGATAAGAAGATAATAATAGGGATTCTTACTTTAAATAAGGATAACCTTAAGATATAAAGGTCTAACTTAGCAGGTACTAATAGGAGGCCCTTAGACTAATAAGCTAGAGTTAAAGAGTAAAGCGTAACTCTAGTAATCTCTAATAAGTATAAAGAATATAAGTTACTTTTTTAAGAAGAGATAAGTATAAAAGTATTACCTAAATACTAACTCTAGGATTATAAGATTATCTTATAAGAAAGAAAGAAACTAACTTTTAGCTTAATCTATAGTTTATTAGAAAAAGAACTTAAAACTTTACGTAAATATATTAAGATAAACTTAAAAATTTTTTTTTTAGAGAATTATAGTTACTAGTAGGATACCCTATACTATTTATACTAAAAAAGAATAAGAAGCTAAGATTATACGTTAACTATTAAAAGCTTAATAATATTATAATAAAGAATTAATACCTTTTACTAAATATAGTAAAACTATAAGATTAACACGCCTTTATAAAAGTCTTTATAGTATTAGACTTAAAAAGAGTATATAACCTTATTTATATAAAAGAAAGTAAAGAATAAAAGACTGCGTTTAAAACACGCTACAGCTACTATAAGTATATAGTAATACCTTTTAGTCTTACTAACGCACTAGCTATATACTAGGTACTTATTAATAATATATTAAGAGAATACTTAGATATATTTACTATTATATACCTTAATGTTATAGGCGAAGAGGCCTAACTAACGAGTGTGCATTTATCCTATACTGCAGAAGGAGAAAGATAGAGAAGAGGTTATAGGTATCCATAGAGGATATATATATATGTTCGTACGAGCGAAGAGGAATATGCTCCTCTAGCTGCTAACTTATACGAGCTAATAAGAAAAGGGCGCAGAGGAGATTAAGGAGTTCTTTCCCCGTGCGATAGTAGCGAAGCCTCTCCTACTTAAAGGGCGCAGCCTATTATAATACCCTCCTCCTCCTTAAATAACTGTATTACTTCTTTATACGTAGTTTAACCTTAACCTTATACTTATATAGGTAGCGTTATATTATTATGCTGCAAAAGTAGAGATATTACGTGTACTTTTTCTTATTTATTTGCAAGCAATTTTCCTCCTTTACCTGTTATTATTACCTAATAACGTAAAGTAGAGGAGAGGTTAGTTGTTTACTCGCTCGTTGTAAGGCAGTTAACACGCACAGTTAGGACGGTCTTAGTTGAAGAAACTCAATTTAAAAGGAAATAGACAAAATAGCAGATACCTCTCACCTTCGGGGGAGAGGTGCTGCCTATATACATAAGCTAGAGCAGGCTAGTCCCGATCCAGTTACCTAGCTTAGTGAAAGGTAAGAGGTAACAGTTACCTTTCACCTGCGTCTAGTAACTTGGCAGGATCGTTACCTTTTACCTGCGTCTAGTAACTTGGAAGGATTGAACCCTTTCACCTGCGTCTAGTAACCTGAAAGGATTGAACCCTGACACGACCTCCCCCTTCAAAATAGTGAGGGCCTCTGAACTGAGAGACAAAAATTTAAGATAAAATATAAGAAAACCGTTCACTACTAAGTCCCTCTAACTTAGTAAATCTAGCAATAGGCTTTGTATAGCGCTGCGCATGTCTAAACAGTTTCCTATACAAAATCGCTAAGCTCTAAGGTGTTTTCTAATACTTCTACTCTGCGACGCGAAAATAGAACCTAAAGACCTTCGTACAATATATATAGGAGCAACCTTTATAATTTTTGTTTAGTTACAAGGTCTCTAGACGTAGCGCGCAAAGCGAGGCGCACTGCGCAGAGTAAGGGCGAAGGCGAGTAATCTTAAGGCTATAGATGCGCGAATTAAGGCTAGAGGCGCGCAAATTAAGGTAAATTAAGGCGCGCTAACTTAAGCAAAACTGTTTAGATACCTTCGTTACCGCTAAGATACTCTTCTGCAGCTAGCCTATCCTTGTTAAGTAGTAACTAATTTAGAGGCATGCGATAAGTAGGTAGCTTAGGCTTATTAGGCTGTTGCTAATAAAACAGATAAGCGTTGTAGTTGTTGGGGTACTTAGTTACCGGGTGCTAGGTAGGTTTTAGGTATCTAGTCTATTTAATTAGGTACTGCTACTCGCGCTTTTAGCGGCCTTTAACCCTAGTTTACTAGTAATTAAGAAAATTATTAATAAGCTACTTATCTTAAACCTTGCTATTAGGATTAATTACCTTAATAGCTACTAGCTAAGCTAGCGCTTAATCTAGAAGCCCTTTTAAGGGCGCAGGCTAAAGAAGCTTAGGGTAAAATATAGGAAAAACTCTGCTGCCTAACATGTCTAGTAGAAGGTCTAATTAATACGCCTAGCTGTTATACATAACTCTTATAACACTGTAAGGCCCTGCCTACTTAAAGTCTAGCTTCTTTAATTTCTGTTTAGTAGACTAATTAATCGTATTAACTATAACTTAGTCTCTAACAGCGTACTTTAGTACTAATTAGTAAGAGGTATTAGCGTAGTAAGCTTATTCTTATTAAGCCTATAGTATTTATTCTTATAAATAAGTAACTAGGTCCGCGTAGGTGTTTATAAGCTTATCTACCTAGATTTTATTACTAGCTATAGCGCTACTAAGCTTTTTATTGCAGTTTTCTCCTAGGTGTATACTACTACGAGGGTAATATCTAAGATCTATAAAGAATAGCGTTATGCCTATAGAGGTGTTAACTATATTATTAGCCTAAAACTTAGCAACGTAAAGCTAGGTAGCCTAGTTAGTTTACGCGTAGTTAATATACTAACAAAGATAAATTTCTAAGGCTTAATTTGCCCGCTTAGTCTGCCTGTCTAATTTAAGGTAATAGGCTGTTAATAAGCGCTGTTAGATACGCAGTTGCTTACAGACCCGCCTCTAAAACTAACTAACAAAATTTAAACTATAGTTAGAGATAATACTAAGGGGAATACTATATAATTTAAAGACCTCTATAAAGCACCTAGCGGCTTTAGCTGTAGTACAGCTATACGTAGGGAAAAAATACTATCTTTTTATAAGGCGGTCTATAATAATAAGGATATTCTTAAAAGTACAGCTATCTAGCTAAGAGGTAGGTAAATCTTAAATAAAATTAACTAAAATTTCTATCTAGCGTCTATAAGGCACTAGCAGTAGCTGTAAGTAACTATACTTACTATCCTAAGGGCTTTTTATTTAGTAATAAGTAGCGCACGCGTTATAATACTGTTTAATTAACAGGTGCATCTTTAGCTAGTAATACCGTAAGTATATAAGGAAGAACGTGTTATAAGGGCCCTTATAACTAGTAATTTAATAGTTGTAACACAACTCTATAATGCGTTAGTGTAACTATAGGTTAGGAGGCACGTAAAGCCTAGTCTTATCTATCTACAGGCGTTAGGAAGCTTCTTTACCTGTGCTTAACAGGTCTGCAGCAGAGAAGTAGTAGCTATTCTTATAAAACTATAATAGTAATTTAGTAGTTTTTATATTAATAGCTTTAAAGGCCTTTTTAGCTATAGCGTTGTTAGCGTACGCGGCGTTTAGGATTTCTTCTATTAACTAATAGTCGTCCTTATAACAAAGCAGCGAAGGATCTATTATACTATTAATAGGTGTAGGATTATTATTATTATTATTAAATTCTGTAGGAAAGTCTATTCTATAAGCGCGGGTAAAGTAAAATTACACTACCTTAGCTTATTCTTAGGACATTTAGTCTAGGGACTTAGGTTAACTAAGGGCTAAGGCGCGTAAGGCTGTTGTAACTGCTAGTTGCATGCCTAGGGAGAGTACTTAGGGTCTAAGAATAGCAGCCTGTATACTATAACGAGGGTCTTCTGCGTCTATTAGGGTATCCTAAAGTTAATAGCTTAAAGCGTCTGCTTTACTATTAGTTTCTCTAGGGGCATAGATAATCTTAAAGTTAAACTAGCTAAGAAATAAGGACTACTATACTTACTATTAGCTAAGTTTTTTAGTTATTATAAACTATTCTAGGTTCTTATAGTCTGTTATTACCTATATTAGTTAAGAAGAGCCTATAAGTTTAGGCTCCTATTCCTTAAATACCTATATAATTACTATAAGTTTAAGATTATAGATGTTATAGTTACACTTTACTAGGGAGTGTTTCTTTAAAAAGAAAGTAATAGGTTATAGGACGTCCTTATTATTATATTGCTTTATAACCCCGCCTAATACCTATTCTAACGTATTAGTAAAGATGTAGATTTACTTAGTAGGATTAAAATACTTTAACACTACGCCTACACGAAATACTGCTTTAAGAGCCTTAAAAGCTTTTACTTCCTCCTCTCCCTATATAATTAGCTTATAACGAACCTTCTTATAAGTAAGTTTATTAGGATTACTACTTTTCTTTTCTATAATAGTAGCCTTAATAAGGCGTGTAAGTAGTAACGCTATCTTTAAGTAGCCTTTAATAAAGCGCTAGGAGAAGCTAGTGTACCTAAGGAAAGTAAGTATATCTTAAGCAGTCTTTAGTATTTCCTATTACTATACAGCCTTAATCTTCTCTAGGTTAATTTTAATACTCTTATTTATAATTATTATACTTAGGAACTTAATATAGTCTGTGTAAAATTCTAATTTGCGCAGGTCTATATAGAACCTTTTTTCCTTAAGGCGCGTAAGCACCTTTTTAATATGCTCTATGTAAGCTTTTACTAATTCTAAGAAAACTAAGATATTATCTAGATAAGTAGTATAAAACTTATTAAGGTACTTAAAAAGAGCGCTATTAATTACCCTTTAAAACGTAGCTAGAGTATTATAGAGGCCTATAGGTATCACGCGGTATTAATAAGTGCCCTAAAGCGTAGAGAAAGTAGTAAGCTACTCTAAACTAGGCTTTATGCGAATTTAATAAAAAGCGTGTATAATATTAAATTTAGAAAAGATAATAGCTTCATTAAGCTTAGCTAAAGTCTTACAGAAGAAAGGAATTAGGTATTAATCCTTAACAGAGGCTTTGTTAAGGTCTTAATAATCTACGTAGACTTAGATACTACTACTAAGTTTAGTAATAATAAGTAAGTTATTTTATACAGTAGAGGGTCTCTAGAAGATAAAATCCTAGGCCTCTATCTCCTAAATATATTACTTAATAGCTTTAAACTATTTACTAGAAAATAGTCTCGCTTAATAATTAGGCACCTTAGCTCCTAGCTTAAGCTTAATCTTATAGTTATATTCTAAGTAATCTAAGAGCTTAGCTACAGCTGCTTTATTAAATATAAGAATAATTAAGGTATATTCCTTAAGTAGGTGCAGAGGTAGGATGTCTCTTAATAAGACTTCCTTAGGAGGGTTAAAGAACTTATTATAGTCCTTTTATGCTGCTGCGCGACAGATTTTTTATAACTCTCTTAGTAGTAAGCGCTAAACTATTATAAATAGAGAGTAGTTTTTTTATTTAGTAAACGCCTAAATAGCTTATAGCGAGACGACCTTAATACCTACTACAGGTTTAGTTTACTAGTATAGTACTTAGTGTTCGTCGTCTAGCTTTGCTAGGGCTGTAGTATCTAACTTTGCCTATTATTAGCTAGTCTTGCTTTTATTCCTACTATCTGTAGAGGAACTAGGCTGTATAGAGGCGTTAGGCGTGGCTTACTCGCAGATAACTCGTAGTGTATGCGAGTGTTGCTAGCATTCTGTTTAGTAGTATACGTTAGGGAATTTAATTATACCCTAATAGTAATTAAAGCGTAGTGCGTATAGTTTCTTCTAGTAGAATCCTAATACTAGGTTAAAGGCCCTACACTAGTTAAGAATATAGGTAGAAGTGTGCTTAAAGTAGGAATTAATTTTTATATAGAATTTAACCCTATAAGTAATAGATTCTAAAGTAACGCCTTTATATCCTTTATATATAATAGGCGTTATAAGAGGAATTAGTTAGAACTCCTAGGTAAGCTAGAGGAACTACTGTAAGATAAAGTTTGTATCTACCTTATTATCTGCTAATGTTTAGGCGACGTAGGGGGCGTTTTCTTATTATCTAATTATGCTTAAGAAAGCGAACTAGTCTAGGCTGTCTAGATACAGCTTGTCTTTCTAGACAGCCTGCGTGCGTTGTAGGAGTACCTGCGCTACAGGCTTGTGTATACTGCCCTAGTAAGTAGCAGCTAGCGCGGTTTCCTAAGACTAATTATTAACCCTAGATAAAGGACTTTTATCTAGGGTTACTCTTCCCCTAAATAAATAACGTTCTTAGCTTCATTACTATTACTGTTAGAGGCTTCTTTATAGTTAGAGTTACTAGTCTCTAGGCTTACGTGCACGTAATAATTAGTAGCTAGGTTACTGCGCGGATTTCCTTAATACTAGTTACAGCTAGAGTCCGTGTTGTAAGGCTTAGGACTGTTAGCTAGCTTGTAGTTACCTATTCTATTGTCTTTAAACGATAGACGTAGGCCTAGAGTAGGCTTACTAGCTTTCTTAATAGGCTTATCCGCCGCCGTCCTTAGAATAAATTTATAAGGCGGTGCTAGGCTTAGTCTGGCTGGCGCGTTACGCCCCTTCGTTTAATTAGTAAGATACTAAGGTAATTACTAGAGGTTGTAGCTCTAATATGCATTATTAATTGTATTATAAAGAGATTAGAAGTTAGTAGTAGTATAGACAGCGGCGCGCTGCTAAGGCTCTGTTAGAGATAGCCTAGAAGCTTAGCCTAAAGCTTGTACGCTTAAGTTATAGTAATCTATCTAAGCTAAGTAGTAATAGCGTTAAACTCTGTCTAGAACAGAGCCTATACTTTAACTATAGTAGGGTATTCTAGCGAGCTACGTTCTAGGGAAGACTAAAGTATTATATTACTATTCTGCTGTAACGTAGTAGTTATAGTCCGCTAAAGATAGAGTTAAGGATATAAAAATACTTAAAGTTGTCCTTATATTAATATAAAAACTTATTAGGCTCTCGCAGTAAGGTTTAAGCAGAACTGCTAGTAGCTTAAAAGATAAATTATGCTTGCATGTTGTTATGTTACTAGTCTAACCTGTTATTTTTAAAATAGTTAAGCATCTTTATAATCTACCTATAAAGATTAGGACCCCTAGAGTATACTAGAGGTACCTAAATTTACTTATTCTTTATAGATAAGAACTAATGTAACCCTTAATCTTATAGTAGAGCTTAGTTAGATAAGGGCTTAGTATTACTATGTCGCCTAGAGATATTTTAGTATTCGCGAGTAAGAGGAAGGTTAGTTAAGAGCAGAACATGCTAAAGGGAACTAAACTTATTAAGAATACTGCCTACTGCGTTACTTTATAGGAGGATTTATATAGGCGTACTTATTCCTCCTAGCAGAGGCTTATTTTATAGCTCTTAGGGCTAGCTGTAATAGAGTAAGTCTAGTAAGGCCTAAAACCTTAGGAGAGCTAGATAATAGAACAGTCGCGCAACGCAGAGTTTACGCTTATTCTTAATTTCTTACAACGAAACCTTCTAAGGTCTTATAGTTAGTAACGAGCTTATTCTACTACTTACTAAGCTTATTATATTCTTTAACTAGCTTATCCTTTTATTAAGTAAAGCTGCGTTATTATTTAGTTAGTTCCTGCTTTAGAGTAGAAGCGTTAAAGTAGTATGTCTCTAATAACTTCTTATCCTTATTAAGAGCATGCAGGGCACACCTAAATAGTATTATTAGGCGTGTAAGTTATATAGGCTTAAGGCTTAAGAACTTTACTAAGGTAGTTCTTTACAAGCTAGATGCCTAAGGGTGCTAATTACTAAATAGAAGCAGGTAGACTTAAGCTTGCAGATAGTAGCAAACCTAGAAGGCTACCTAGAGGAAGATAGTTATTAAAGTCCTTAGAGAGACCTAGATTAGTAGCTTCCTTACGTAGCTGCATCTAATAAGCTCTCTTAGCACGCTGTATTATATCGCGAGAGAAGGAATGTAGGTTAACTTCCTTAGTTAATAAGTTAGCACAGGAGCTTATTAGCGTAAATTTAGGGTACTCTACGTCTTTAATAAAGGGTTTTCTAAGATAACTAGTTCTGAATCCTCTATAGCCTTATTCTTGTTCTTCTTTAGCGTTAACAAGCCTTTTCCTCTAAGTTAATTACAAGCCGCCTGTGTTTTAGCTAACGCGTTGTCTTTCTAATAGGCTTAAAATTTAGGCTGCTGCTAGAGGACCCTTTATTATAAGAGCTGTCTGCTATTAGGCTAAACAAAGAAGGTTAGATAGAAGTAAGAGTAGCTGTAGCAGTAAAAGTAAAAGTTAAAGTAAAACTAGAGGGAATCCTTAAGCTTTAGTAAGCAGACTTAAGATTTAACTATTAGTTAAGTAGTGTTATTAGTTAGGTAAGTTACTAGGACTAGGATAAATACTTAGGAGTATCGTGCACAGGCTAAGTTTAGAGAATTACCCGATTAGGAAGTTTTAGAGGGTAAATACGTGCTTAAGGCGCACGTGCGCGTAATTAAAACACGCACAGACTATAGTATGTAAAAGTAGGAATAATCCCTAGAGTATTCCTATTTAAGGAAGGGAATAATAGGACGTGTCTTATTAATAATAATCCTAGCGTTTAGGTAGCGTAAAGCGCAGGTACTAAGGTGCGAAACAGGTTACTAGTAAGAAACCTAGCAAATTTAGGCTATTCTAAAGCTTAACTAAGGGGAATAGCTTATAAAATTTTAGCTAAACTGGTAGCAGAGGATAGCACTGTAAATTAACTATCGTGCGAGGGCTATCCTAAAGCTTAACTAAGGGGGGATAGGATCTAGTCCTAGTACGTTAGTACCACCTTACTGTTAAACTCACCTAAGAGGTAATAGCTTAAGTAACTATATATCAACCACGGAGAGGAGCCAAAGCGCTGTATGATCTGCTATTATGTAAGGCAGTTAACACGCACAGTTAGGACGGTCTTAGTTGAAGAAACTCAATTTAAAAGGAAATAGATAAAATAGCAGATACCTCTCACCTTCGGGGGAGAGGTGCTGCCTATATACATGAGCTAGAGCAGGCTAGTCCCGATCCAGTTACCTAGCTTGGTGAAAGGTAAGAGGTAACAGTTACCTTTCACCTGCGTCTAGTAACTTGGCAGGATCGTTACCTTTCACCTGCGTCTAGTAACTTGGCAGGATCGTTACCTTTCACCTGCGTCTAGTAACTTGGAAGGATTGAACCCTTTCACCTGCGTCTAGTAACCTGAAAGGATTGAACCCTGACAAAGGTAGAGGAGGCTGCTAGCCTCGTGCAGTAAGAAGGGCCTCCTATCTAACGTACGTTAATAATATAAGGCAGAAAGCCTCGTTAATTAAGCTCTAGTATCTATTAAATAAGGCTCTGTTCCTTAGTAGGCGATAGCTTACGTTTACGTGCGTTAATTGTTAGTAGAGGCAGGCGGCCTTTAATTCTGTCCTGCAGCGTTAATTAAGGAATACTAAATAGCTTCGCGGCCCTCTGCACGCTTATAATTTGTTTTAAATTAATTACCTAAGACGCAAGAAGGACACGGCCCTCCTTTTAAGCTATAGGAGGCTGTCGTTGCCTTGTCATGGTGGTTGTTTTGAGGCCAAGCGCGTTGGTATTAGTGGGGTGGCCGAGCGACTGGTGTTGCCGAGCGAGTGGTTGAACACGTTAATATTAGTTATTAGTCAGCCCAAAATCGATCAAATGAAAATAGGCACCAAGAGCGGAAACAAATTATTATTGAGGTATCGTTTGTATTGATTTTAGAGTGTCTGATTATAGATCAATGGGGATGAGAAAGGCAACTCAGTAAAAACATGTCGCCTATCTTAGGTTGTTGCTATTCAATCGCCAAGTTTGCAGACGCGAGAACCGAAAACGTAGAGCTAGTGATGCAGTGGTCATTATTTATTTTCGTCCGTGTGGGATGGATTCAGTAGCAAAACTTATGACATAACGTTGATTTACCCTATCATTCAAGGTGCCCCATGTTGGGGAATAAATTTTAATAGCACCGATATTAGCGGTCACGAAGCAAAAGAAACAAGATACCCCACTGTAAAGTTGATACTAGCCCGCCTGGGGTGTCATTAGATTCTACTAGTCACATCTGTAAGAACAATACTGAGATCTGCGAGCCGACTAGTAGTTATGATTATATGAATGAAGCTGAAGCCATGAATGCAGCATCAAACTAGGCCTTTTCCACTTAATGATAAACTCTTGCTAGACTGTGACGTATGATAGAAAGTGACTTGTGACATTTTCCAATCCTTAGTTCCTCTCTGGTAACAGAAGTCGTCGGAATCAATATGGAGAACGAAGAATCGGCTAAGCAAGTTCTTTTCCGTTATTTTGTGCAAGAATATGTGAGACCTCAAGCCTCGTCAACGAATCCAACCGCGAATTTAGAGACTTGAGCGAAGCAAACCCCAAAGTGCTCTTGTTACCGCCAATTGCGACGAAAAAGACGTGTAACAATCCTACCATCAACCCTTGCAACACTGCAGCTCTATCAATGACCCCAATACTGCCATGCCTTCGAGCTGCAGCCCATTTGTCACCATGTCAACCGGCTTAGTCGTCTTCACACCTGCAACGCAACCCTCGATACCTGTTGCAAACATCCTCGTGTGGGTATAACTTTTTACAGAATGGTCTAGGACAAAAATGAATACCGTGAAGATGTTGCGCTAGACTATCGTGAGGTCTTGGAGGTTGAATAAGTCATGGCTACATTGCGCCATTGCAAGCACATTAAGACTCTAGATTGGCTCTGTCCAAGCAAGAACTATCATTCTGAACTATCATTTTTCAACTCCAGTGCTTATAGAGAACGTAAGTGACGTCTTAGACCGGCTGTTTGATTACACCACTTCTCTATCTTCTTGAGAAGGCTACTACATCGACGCTACCTCTCGTGGCAAATCACGCCACATAGCTTGTTATTCAGGCATCGGATGTTCTGTACAATGAAGTTTGTATCCTGGCGTCATTTCAGGCCAAAATTCGCTGCGAGAGGTGGTTCTCGGATATGGTCTGCTATCTACATGCTGTAACATAGCATTCCTAAGAACCCTGGTAAAAGATTCCCATAATCATTACTCAGATCAATATTTAATACAAAAAAGATGGTAGGTAGTACTACCAAATAAAACAGTGTTCAAAATTGGATAATAACAAGGAGAATATCTATTATGTAGGCTTATATGAGTAACTAAGTAAAGAAAAAGGTTCTCTACTGTGACGTACTCTGTCGTAAAGGAGACACTGTTATTGTTTCGAGCATGATAATCATGCGAACGGTAAGAATTGCCTTGACGTACGCAGGTATACGCAGGCAGTAGCGACGGAAATATTTGCTAATTTCTAGTTGTCTCCCTAATGCTGTTTGATTCAATTCGGCATAAATTGCTCAGTATAATTGACGTGACATTGGTGCGTCGGGAAGAGACGCGGCAGATGCCACTCAACAGGTAACATTAAAATGTTAACATCCCTACCAGAACACTTCTAGGCACCTACGGCAACGATCTTTCCAAAGAGCTTTTCTCGCTTCATGCACATAGCAGCAATCAACATGATGCCGCCTGCGACAGGTATTAGGACAAATGTCGTCTGCATAGCATGGGTGATGGCCTCGATTGCTTTGCGTCGCAACTTTTCGTCTAGTTCTTTCAGCAGAGCACTCTGTGAACCTGCCACCGCGCCCCGGATCTCCTTGTCCGAAAAGTCGTTGCCCGCAAGGACTGTTGACAGGTTCTTGAGGGCTGTTGACTGGTAAATCTGACCCGCAAGTGCAAGCGCAATAACCTGACCACCGATCTGTGAGACATTCTGCATACTCAGTGCGCCCCCCACGTTCTCCGGTTTTGTGGTCAATGTGGCGACCGTATAGCCAGTTACCATAGACAAACCGGTGCCCACAGCAACGAGTATCGTCAAACCGTATATAGTCCCCGTCGTCGAGCTGGGGCCAAGATAGACAATTAGAGGCCCTCCACCGACTACCAGAAAGACACCAGCGATGATATAAATATACATGTACACCTTGATAGAGGAGAGCAGAGTTCCTGACACAAGGTTCACAGTAACGGCAATGACAACGAACGGCAGCAATCGAACAGCCGCCATAAGTGCTTCGTCGTCGTTAACAAATTGAAAATAGATGGGAATATAGTAAACCACCACGTAGAGCGTTGTGGTACCGGCTGCCGTTACTATGTATAGAAGTACTTGTGTGCGTCCGCGCAGCAGATGAGCCGGGAATGCGCGTCGAGCAGTTGAAGTAAAGACAGCAAAATACTGTTGCAATACGTATAGGACCAGTACTGATCCAAATACAACAAATGTGGCGATAGTGCGTCCATCGTTCCAAGGCCATTGACCGCCGGCCATTGAGAAGGCCAGCAGAAAGCTGACCCACATGCCTGCGCCGAGAATGAATCCGACAAAGTCGATGGTAGCAAGACGAGCTCGGACGCTTACATTATGTACTGGCCGGACAGGCGGAAGGTACAAGAGGAAAGCTGGAGCGACAATGCTCCAATGACTAGATTGATGTAGAAAGCCCAGCGCCAAGTTGCTGCGGATACAGAGAACGCTCCACCAATCACAGGTCCCAGTACAGCTCCAAGGCCCCAGAACACGCCAATTAAGGACATATAAAATCCGCGCTCTTTTTCAACTGTCAGGGCAGCAAAGTATTGCAGGGATCCAAGGTAGATACCACTGCCTCCTGCGCCAGCGAGAACACGACCGACAATCAGAGCGTCATGTTCGGGGCACCACCACAAATAGCCGAGCCGACCTCAAAGAGTGTGACGGTTGTTATGAAGACCCACTTCATATTGAAGGTGTTGAAAAAGGTGCCAAGCAGGAGAATAACGCACACGGAGCCCAATGGGAAGCCAGCTCCGATCCAGGAGAGTTGCTCGATTTGACCGAAGGCTTGAATTACAGGGCCCTGGATATCTGCAGCGATTGTGGTATCAAGGCCGTAAAGAAAGCAAGTAATGTAGAGTGAGATGCAGATGATGACCCAGCGGAAGCCGGATATTGTTCTGCTCTTGTCCTCCAACCTCACTTCAAGGCCATCCTGATCCAGTCTCTTCTCAGTATTTACTCTCTCAACATCTGGGTCGTGATGTTCTGCGTTCTTTGGTACCGTCATTGGGGCAAGTTGTTCGTTTGTTTGATGCATTGACAGAGTTTTTGTTGGAGCAAACGTTTTAAAGATGAGAGAGAAATTATATAGTGCAGTCTGGCCAACGTATCTAATGGACGTATTTATATATATTCCGGCAATAAAATATGCTTGTAGGTATGGCAAGAGAGCTGTTGAAGGTGTATCTTTGTTATCTAAGCGTATGGATGAGATACTAAAGGTAACAAGAGCAAAGCAGCATTACCAATCAACAGCTAAGCGAGTACCAACGAAACCCGCCCCCCCCTTCCCCAAAACGGATTTATAAGCAAAACTCTTTAAAAGCATCGGCACCAATTCACAGTGGAGGGCAATATTTCCAAGGGTGCAAACAAAGACAAGATCTTGGCAACTTGAACAAGTGTGGAATTGGCTTCCAAAAAACTCACTTCTCGTGCGATTATGCTGCGATGGCAGCTCATGTACTGGAAACTGACTGACTTAGCCTTCATCATTCATGCTATTCTCTGACACTCGATCTTTCCACTTTCTATTGGGCTTAAGTTGACGAATGAAACTTCCAGCGTTCTGCCACAAAGATCGGTAGTTGCGAATGCTGCTTCCAATTCTCGCCATCAGAAGTTGGAAATAAGATACTCGAGCCCTGATTCATGACAAGGCCAAAAGCAAGGTATAATCAATATAGTCGGAAATTCACGCAAGGGAGAGAATTCCTTTTTCAACCAACGTGGCAATGTTCCCGCAGGGCCGAGCATTAAGTCTTGGGATGGCGCTGATTTTGTGGAACTACGGCTATGAAAAGTCTCGCAGCCTGGAGGTGGCCCAGCCAATCGACTTACCTGAAAAGGGTTACTAGCTTTGCTGAGCGCTAGTAGGAGGTGGTCTCCACCAGCAGTGGGGAAGACGCACGCTGGCAAATGAAACCCCTGAATGCGCCGGGTTTGCATCAAAATCCACTCGGACTTTAATAGCACCAAGAAGCAGTACTGTTCTAAGCTACACTATTGGGTACCTCTAGAATTCTCTTACCAAAGTGTCAAGCTCCTCACATCCTTCTTAGCTAGTGAGGTGGCAGATAATTGTTATATAAAGGAACTTCTATTATTAATCTTGTATTCCCTTAATAGGCTTAGGGCTAGCTAGGGCTCTATCGCAATAACGATGGGGCTCTTCCTCATAGGGCTCGGCGAAGCTGGCCGGTTTTACAGATATGCTCGGCTACTGTGTTGGGTTCATAGTGTTCGCTAGCTTATCTCCGCCTCTTGTGAGATTACCCTGGAAATACGTTTCGTTGCCGTTCTTCCCAAAACCTCCGAACGAACAGCGCAGATGAGGTTAATTGGAAACAGCTTGTGTATCACGGCAGACTTTGAATATTGAGCCAGCTCCTAATTATTGATTGCTATCAAATTCGCAGGAGCTATCCCACCTCGACTAAACTTTATGCGGTTGTCAACAGGTCTGTCATTAAGGTCGAGACAATGAACCCGTCGCAGCGGAAAGTGCTCGAGGTGACTTCTGAAGCTTTTGGGAACGCTGGCGAGACGTGGGAGAACGTGTCTGGGACCCGCAAGGGGGTCTTTGTCCGTAACTTTTGTCTAAACTACTAGATGATGCAGTCGCGCGACTGGGACTATCGGAGACCATAATGCGTTTACAGGTGCTGGCACGAGTTCTCGCGAACCGCATCCGCCATATGTTCAAACTCAACGGGCGAAGGTAGGACGGCGCGTGCAGATTGCGCTGGATAAACTGGGCGCGCTGTCGGCCTCGGGCAGGTCCTATGCCTTTGACGCCAGGGCTGAGGGTACGCCCGGTGGTGAGGGCTATGGCGCCATCTACCTCAAGCGCGCGTCGGCAGCGGCGGCAGACGGGTCGCCTATGCGGCCGCTAGTGCGGGGCTCTGCATAAACGCCAACGGGCGGACGGGAGGTATCACCCGCCCAAGCTGTCATCCGAGAAGCGTACCGCAACGCCGGGAACCTGCCCTTCGCAGACACCCCGGAGCACGAAGCCATCCCCCCTGTCTTCGACCTCGACATCCTCAACCCAAATATCGACTTCGAGTGCACAGCGGCCCGGGTCGCCCAGGACCTGACTCCATGGCCCCGCGGTCAGGTGCAGCGCGTCTGCATTAATTCGTTTGGCTATGACGCGCGAATGCACATTGCAGTATTGATCACGTGCACACGCTGTTCCCGGACTATGTTAAGCCGGGCGTTCGTCACTCGCAGGCACGACCGAGTAGGCGTCGAAGCCATCTCCAGGGTTGAGCGGTGGACAGTTTCGTGTCGGCAACTATGCACGCGTCCAGGGTGTGCTGGCGCTCATCCTACAGAGCAACGACGATCCTGTACAAATGGCGACTGCACCACACGCGTACGTGACGGTTATTTATGCCCTAGAGCGCATCGTGCACATGCCGACAGAGACGTGGAATGGCAATACAGTGCTAGTCCAATGAGCAACAACCCATACCGGCCTTGCAGCTATCATTCTAGCAAAACCAAAGGGCGCAGATGTGTTTGCCATCGTAGAAACGCTCGAAAAGGCTGTCTTCCTAGCCACGGAGACCGGCATGGGACCGTCGCATATCTTCGTTTCAGATCTACGTTGAGCGGCGGCCGCTACCCAGAGTGATGGGTTCGACGTTATCCTAAATATTGCCCGAACCAATTTGGAGTTCTTGTACTAGGCACCTCAATTCCTAGGACCGTTAGGACATCTGATACACACAAGCGTATCGAGGGTCAGAGTGCACAGGCAGTCAGTTCGATTGATATGGGCTTGCTGTCCCAGAAGAACGCCACCTTCTCCCCTGTCGACCCGCCATATTGATCAACTCAGCCCCATACCTCGGTCGAAAATTACTGTTATACTTTCAAGAGGTATCTCCGTCAAGGGCTGATAAAGCCTCCACGACTATTCGGTAATGTTCCACAGATGCCACTGGTCTGCCGCGGATGCTAGCGGATTTCTCCAAGCCGAGCGGGCACTCGGGCAAACTAGTGTTAACCTTCACAAGCATCGAGTCTGAAATAAAGATGCTTTCGCCAGTTGTAACGGCCAAGTTTGATGCCGAAGCACGCTACATTATTACAGACGCGCTGGGCGGCCTGGGACAGTCCATTATGCAGTGGATGGTTGACCGCGGTGCAATGCATCTACTTCTCCTGTCTCAGCGTCCCATTGATAGCGTCCCTGATGCGCAGAGTCTTATCAAGAGTCTCTCCAGCCGAGGTGTGATGTGCAGCCAGTGGTCTGCGATGTGACTGAGATGGCTCAACTCAACAGTGTCATATCAAAGACTTTGTCAAACCGCTCGATAAAGGGTGTCGTGCACGCAGCCGTGTTATGGCACAAGCTTTCATTCAATAAGCTTTCAGTCAGGCGATGGCGCGAAAGTCTGGCGGCCAAGGCCCAGGGTACTAAGAACTTACACAAGGCGGCGCATCAATAAAGCTTGATTTCTTTGTTATGACTACATCGCTACTGTCTGTATATTATTTGGCTACGCATGGTGCGTATACAGCTGCAAACAACTTCCAAGACGGATTTGCGCATTATCGCCGGGCAATGGGCTTACCAGCGTCGACTTTCTCATTCAGCTATTACTACCAACAGTCCGTAGAGAATATTTATAGTACATCGATAATGATATCACAGATGTTTAGTCTTACCATAAAATATACTAAATTTAGAGAGGACACATGCACTACCTACTAGCCACTTAAGAGTTAACAGCT